>JANEHU010001102.1:0-454686 GCA_027563435.1 Nasonovia ribisnigri
TAATGACCTAAAAACACAATCAAACTGTTTTGAAATTTTAAAACGTGTGGAAGAAAATACATTTGAGGATGATCTGTCTTTAATTAACACAGTTGAAAAGTTTGAAAGAGACCAAATTGTTTGTAAGCCAGTACTGAGAAATAAACGTCCAGGAAGTCCTATAAATACACATGAAATTAATTATAAAATAAAAAAAACGGTACATAATGATGGATGGGAAATCGAAGAGTTAAATACTTCATTTAGTGTTTATTTATCAAACAAATTGAATGGACCCAAAGTATCTTTACCAGAAGTTGTTGATTGGGTCTTACCAAAAATATTTTCTATAAAACAGGTACCTATTTATAATGTCATATTAATGTAATAGACAATAGTATGTTACTACTCGGGTTATATAATACTACTATGAATTATATTTTATATCCTAACTATTAAGTCCCATCCCTGGTTATATCTATTTTGTTATAACAATTTAACTGATAATTATATAATGATTTCAGTATCCAGAAAATGGTGTAGCAAAAGAATTAATCAAATTGAATGTTGATAATGCTATAAATTTGAAGCTATATTGGGAAAAGTATATTTTGATTTTCCTTATTTTTAAATTAAATACATAATTATTACATGTTTTTTTACAGTAATTATAAATCATCCGATGGACATAAAAATAAAATGTACAATTTTCAAGATTTAAAATACTTATTTTTATCACACAATTTTGTTGATGGCAAACTTATTCCCAAAGGATGGATAGAAAACCATTTTCGTTTTATAGTATGGAAATTAGCTGCTACTGAAATTTGTTTTCCTCATCATTTTGGAAACAAGTAAATATGTATACAGATATAACATTATGTTAGAGTCAAAGCTCTATTACCATAAACTTGAATTCCACTAATCTGACCATCCAAACTTTAAATAATTTTTATTCAGTAGGCACCTACTCAATATTTATGTCTCAAATTTTTGGGAAGTAAATTATGAAATGAATATGAAATAAATTTAAAGTTTAAAAAAAAACTTACTACCCTCAGTATTACCACTAAACATTATTTTGTTTTAAATGTATTTTAAGTTGAGAGGATGTCATACCCACAAGAGTTGTATGAATGTATACCATACCAAATTTTTGTTCTACAGAACCAGTCTTGTGTCGTTAGCTTTAACATTAGAGTGAATTAACTTATTATCATTTTGAAATTTAAGAATATCCTTGTTTTTATGTTTGTTTTCTATTATATTTCAATTGTTATGCAATTCATAAGTTGGGCTCACTATTATTTGATATTTTTATAAATACCATGAATTTGAATGTCTGTCCACGTGGTATTCTTCTTTTTGAAAGATTTTTCATATAACTTTTTCTGTGATGATTTCCAAATCCTCCAAAACACTCTTGATATATCCAGTATCTGGTGAAATACTCTATGTTTGTCTCTTAATGTCACCATGTATAAAGCAATTATTTGTTTTGACTTTTAACTATAATCTTGGTTTGTACTCGTAGTTCGTACATTCAGTGTCCTAACAATGTCCAGTACATCCAGTACTACCTTTGCTTAATTTTTACCCCTATATTGATTACATTGTTGTTAATGTTGTTAAAGCTTATTATATACTGGGCTTAACTAAACGACTCAACAAACTTTGATTCACCCGGTTGAAAATGCTTTCAATAATTCTTTAGTCTGCGTGGTTCTTGAGTATGGTACTATTTTTTGGTCATTATATACATTGACTTATACAGGTCCAAAACTATTTTCAGTGTTTTGCCAGTTACTGCTTTATTAACAAATCACTTATTTTTTAAAATTCAGATTTTTTTAAATGTTAGTTTTTAGTTGCATACAAACTGTATTAGGGGGACGTGGTGGCCGAGCGGTCTAAGGCGTCGGTTGCGACGCAGCCGACACCGGTTCGAACCTCGGTCACGGGCGGCTCCTCTCTTCGGGCAAGTCACGGTGTCTGGAGAGAGTAATCGCTTTCCCCCTCTCGGGCATGGCAGATACCCACGGGTGCCCACTCAAAAATTCTGCCACACACACGTGTACCAAATCTACCCAATCCAAAAACCTACCGTACCCTCCCCCCACAAACAAACCACCCAATGAATGCTAATGGCCACAGTTGCCGGGCTTAAAAAGATCAATAAAAAAAAAAAAACTGTATTATACTCATTTATTATTACTCATATGTTACCATTGTAAAAATCCAAATTACATAAATTATATTCATTAAAAAAATAAAAAGTATTAATTTATATAATATGATGTATTTAAAGTCTAATTTTAATTATCATTCCACAGTGTTATAATGATATAATGACATCTATTTTATTATTTCATTGTTAAAGTTAAAGATTTATTGGTTTAAAAATGTTTAGGTTATTAACAGCAAAAAATGTAATTCATCAACTATTATATAGATACTATAGAGAAATAGAAAAATGCCAAAGATCTGCATTAAAAAAGATACTCGAAAAAGATGAAACTACATCAAAAAGGATAATTTTATGTGTTTCAAAAGTTAATAAAGTAAGTATTTTATAATATTTTACTAAGCATATTTTTACGAAAATAACGGCATCTTCAATATTGCATGAATCTGGATAGTGTTATCTTTTTTTGAGACATTTAGTTAGTCAAATGTATTAGCTTATGGTCAACATATTTTGTTGAATTTAATCAAATTTAAGTTTAACATAATTTTTTTAATTTTTCAACCATAATGTTTTACGAATTTTCAGTACATTGTTTCTAATTTCTATAATAACATACAAAAAATAAAAGGTAAAACATTTTTATAAATAAATACCAAATTCAAGTTTCAAATACCATATTTAAAATTTAATGTAGGTATCCATCTAAGTACCACTATACAATACATTCCTCTTTTATTTTAACTTATATAATACCCAGTTATTTCACTAATGACTAAACATAAAATGTAATATATTTTGAAACACCTATTTTAAAATCAATTTAAAAAAGATAGAGAAGTAGGTAACGGTTTACTGTACAGTAGTTGTCAAGGACGTTATTGTAATATATGTGTTATATTTGAATTTAATTATAAACTGTTGCATGCAGAAAACGATTCTGAGTGGAGAAATTGTGTCATATTAGCATACTTGGATGTATAATCAAATTTAATAATTAAAAATCTCAACATCTCATTCCTATAAATAACAAGACTTTCCAATGAACATTTTTTTTTGTTTGATAAAGGTAGAAAAACTTGTTGGAAATCTTCTATTAAAATTTCTTATGTTAGTCATGAAAAGAAATTTTTATGAATTTCTAACAAAATTAAAAAAATTATCATAGCTATAAATAGCTAAAAAGCTTTTTGAGTTACACCATAATATCAAAAATTGGTTTTGCTTAAAAATTAAATTTTTTCCCACTTTTGTTTTGTTTTTCCCCATGCTTTCTAAAACTCTGAGAATTTACCAACTTGATTCACTTTTCTATCAGAAATGATACTGATGTCGAAAATCGGAGCATTTTTACACCCACAAATGTGATGAAATACAAAAAAATAAAATACACATCATTGTAAATACAATACATTCATTCGCTATACTCAGAATCTAATGTCAGATTCTATTTAAAATTTCAATAAATAAACTTTAAAGTAGTTTTCGGATGAATACCTCTGCGATTTATCGCATATCCTTTTCGATTGTCCTTCACTCTCTATAAAACGTTCTCATTTAGTTTCTTCTCTCAATTTCTTAAGCGTCCCTTTCAATCTCTCCTCTATTTTAAACTCCAATTCTGAACAAGTTGTTATTATTATAGTTTCTTTTATCCAGGAGGCTGGCATTGTCAATTGATCTTTTTATTTATTAATTAGTTTATTTATTTATTTATTTATTTATATATAATATATATATATAACTCGTTAATATTGTACACATATTGTTTATTTTATTTTGTTTAGCTGTAAGATACTCTAATTGTTGAACCAAATTGTTTATAAAGGTTAAAAAAAAAATTTTTATGTAACTTTGATCTATTAATTAAAGAAAAATAGGCCTTTCTTATAACTTAATTGTATTATGTATTTTAGACAGATTTAGCTGAAACCTTTACTATTGAACTAACTGATGGCTGGTATAGTGTTCAAGGAATTATTGATTATGAGATGAATATGCTTTTACATAAAGGCATTATACAAGTGGGTACTAAACTTATAATATACAATGCAGAACTTATTGGTGCTGGAGAAGGAATTGATCCATTAGATGTAAATATTTTATGACTACAAATAAATAAAAATACATATTTTTACTTCAATTAATTTATTTATAGAAAATCTATTTTTTGTGTAACATTCAGGTATATAATGATCTAGTTAAAGCAATTTTTGGCTGAATATAGGTTATAGGTAAATTAACTATTATATTTTAATGTAATTTTGCTATAGAAAAAATATATTTAAAAAGCCACAAAAATAGTAAGGTGAGTAACCTTGTTGCCGTCCTATGATTTTTGTGGGTATTTAAATAATTTGTTTCTATTGTTAAATTATATTTTATTAAAATGTAGTTGTCAATTTACCAATATTCAACAAAAAATTGCTTTAAAATTCATTCATTTTAGTACTTTTTCAGCGTTGCATCATATAATATTGATAAACTAAAATATCTTTACTATAAGAATATTGAAATATTATGAAGTACTATAAATTGGTACTAATAATATTCATACTATACTTTATGCTTTATATAACTTTAATATTATAATCTTGCGTATTGTCATTCTAATAAATTTAATATAGCGATTTTGTACAATTTTTAAACACTGCTAGCCCTTAATTTTTTAAAATTAGAATACAACTTTAATTTTAATATTTGTTTGTGTTTTTAAGGTTGACAATAGTGTAAAGCTTAAGATATCAACAAACAGTACACGAAGAGTACGCTGGTATGCCAAATTAGGATTCTATAAAAACTCTACATTACCTATACCTATTACTTTAGAATCAGTTCTACCACACGGTGGAATAATAGGATCTCTTTCACTTGTAATACTTAGAAAATACCCTATAATGTTTCTTGAAAAGAAAACAAATTCAAAATCTAGTATGTATAGCAATTATTGTAAAATAAATATATAAAGTGGTGGTGCCATTTTATCGTATCCTAAATGATTTATAGATAATTTTTATATCCCATTAATTTACATAATTAAGTAAAAATAAGTACTCGATTAAAAAAAAAAAAATGTTATATCATATGTATAACATGTTTACAAGCAAATTGAAATGCACGAATGCTTGTATTTGAGGATGTAATATAATTTTAGGAGTGGTGCAGCATCATTCTTTGCCGTTTTTATGTACTAAATGTATTATCGCAAGACAGCTTTACGGTCCACATGAGCCTCAACTAAAAACTTTTAAACATATTTTAAAAATTAGGATATTAAAGCAGTATTTTTTCTTCATAAAGTGCTATTTAATCAAATTGAGTGTGATGAATTTCTTTAATGACTATTGAGTATTGACTATCCATCCACGTTCCAACACAAGTGTTCAACTTAATCTATGCATATTTTACATTCCTTTAACACGTTCAAATTATGCCTCATGTAATTTGTATTATGTCTCATATAAGTTAATTTAATATGTTTACTCTTTCATTTCTGCCATATATAACATGTTTAAAATAATCTTAAATTAACATAGTAGTTTTTATGTCAATATCAATATTATATTATTATTACTTGCCTAAACTTATTGCCTTTATACGTACTACATATATATTTTATAAGATATTTATTTTTATCGTGTACCATAACTATTACTGTAATCAAAAATGAATTAAAATACTTTGTAATTGGGCACCTGCCAGTTTATTTCAAAAAATTAATATAATAATGTATTTATATTTGGAACAAATATAGATAAGCTCTAGCATTTTTTTGTAAATAATTATACATGTATAATATGAGACCTAAGAGCTTAACGTAGAGTTTTGGCCCACCACTGAATATGTATAGGTAATAGGTATGATAATTAGAACTGTATTAATTTATTAGTTTAGTTTTTAGGAATGAGAAAATGGAATCTATTGAAGCAGAAAAGTATAAAGCATGCCAACAAAAGTCATTAGAAATAATTTCAAATAAGATAAAAACTGAGTTAATTGCGGAAATGGCTTCTAAAACTAAAGTATCAAAAAAATACCATTCGAGTATGAAAAAAGAAAATTTAGATAAATTAAATATAGAAGAATTAAGCAATATTTTAGAGAATTGCCCTGATCCTTTGGAAATCCAAGTAATTTATTTATCTTTTAATTATAGTATTAAAACAGTGTTTTCCAACTTTAATTCAACGCCACTTGTAGATTTTCAATAATCGCCACCTCACTTTAAAATTTTAACAGATAAATCTCAAAATAGGTAACCATAATTTTCTTTATTAATAAGATTACAATATTAATATTAGGTACTAATACAAAAAAGTTTCTATTTTAATGTACAATTTTTTATTGTTGCCCCCCCCTCCCCGGTTGAGAAACACTGTACTAAAATATGCATAATATTATACTTAAAAATTATTTATAGTCATTGCTCAGTCAAGAAAAATTAGAAGCTCTTAAAGACTTTAAAAATTCAAAGCAAGAAAGATTCTATAATGAACTTCAAAATAGGGTCAATAAAGTGTTTAATGATCAATTTAAAGATTCTCGTAAAGTTGTACCTATGATAAAGGTAAATACAATTTATATATATTTTTTGTTATTGAACTTTAGACATTAATGTTTATTTCTAAATAAAATGCTTACTTTTAACTATATATACTATATATATATTTAATGCAGTTTATATATAATGTAAATTTTAGCCTGAATGGTATTTTAAATTGCAATTTTTCCATTTTCTCAATGGTTTTTCCAAGCATAGTAAAAATGTACCGACATTACTTAGAATTATATTTTGAATGTGTGATTTATATCACTATTTTTTGTTCAAATGTTATACTCAGCCATAAAAATCTTTATCACTTATTATTTATATAATTTTGCTTTCAATTTTATAGTTACGTGTGGTCGATGAAAAATATGTTTCTACTGGCTTTAAAGCTGCTTTACTTACAATTTGGAATCCGTCAGAAGATGTCACTGAAATCTTGAACAAATCAAGTGAAGGTCAATGTTGTACATTTCACCATATTACTACTAATGGATTTATGTATGAAAGCTTTTAATTTCTAAATAAATCAATATTGTATGGATTTAAATTAATCAGTTTTAATAACACATTGTTTAGGAATGGTGAACTACAATTATCAGCTAACAAAAATGCTCGATTTAATTTTGAAGGGTATAAAAATGAATATGTCAAACGTGATGTAGTAAGCTTTAAAAATATATGGTCTGGTACATTTTTACCATTATTTGGTGAATTAGATTTAGTTGGTATTGTAGTATCAGATGTTAATACAAATAATGCTTATAATGAAATCTATGTATCAGACCAAGAAATGAATATAATCAGTATTTTATTTCGAGGAAATATTAAGGTAGCTTATCAGAATTAAAAATTATGTTTATAATTTAGAATATAATTAACTATTGTTTAGGAATATGGATATGATGACATGATGTACCCGGGTAGTATAATATCGGGGATTAATATTCAATTTAAGGGATTCAATCAAATATCTCCAATACCTAAGTTGTATAACACAGAGCAATCTTTATTTACAACAATTCCTAAAACTGAATATATTTTAAATATTTTTCATGATTATAAAATATTTATGAAGAAGCCTGAAGTAAGTGGTTTAAGAAATATATTTATTATTTCACTATGCAATAATATTATTTAATTACTTATGTTTAAATTTTTTTTAAACAATGCATGATGTACACTTTTTCAGAGTGTCCTAAAAACATATACTAATTTTTAATTATCTATTTCAAATTGTAATACTTAATTATTTTTTGTATAGCTAGTGCTGGCAAACTATTTAACTATAATGTCTTAATTTTGCTAAATTTCAATATGTGCAAAATAACCTACCTAGTACATATTTTTACATTTTCACAGCACTCATTCTTTTAATAATAATTTTTCATTCATTATATAATAACATAACATTAACAAAAAATGTATTTTATAATGTACAATTCTACAATATATACATATTATTATTATTCACAAATCCTAATTTAATATTTAAAATACTTAATGTAGGAGCTTATATGATAGTACTTATTAATTATTATGTATATAAATTTCATGTATACAAATCGTAAATAGTAATTCATATAATGAGTAATCTCATAATAAAATCACAGAATTAAATAAAATATCAAATATGTGATAAGGATTCCTACTTTTGTCTACTACCTATATGAATAATATTTTTATTTTAATGTTTAAACATTTGAAAAAGTAATACTATTTATATTTTATAAGCTAAGTAGCTTTTGCATGCACTCTGTTTACTCAATATTTCTATCCTTAATTCTTAAACAGCATAAAGGCCATTAAAAAACTATTTAACAGCTGACCTTTATGAATGTTTATTATAATAAATTGAATACAAAATATTTTATTTGCACATGCATAAATAAAATATGATACTATTAAACTTAAATAACATAAACTGGCTTTACATTTTGAAATTACAAATTTATTTGGATTGATATTGAGTATAAAATAATATGTATTAATTAATAAATCAATTTACAGAATCAAAACTTTCTGAAATGTTGCCAAACTAAACTTAGTGAAATTTGCAATAGACACGTAGAAACAACGACAATGAATAATGAGCAATGTTTAAACAAATCAAGAAATGCATTGCATAAGTCATATGGTGAATTACCCGTAGCCGTGGTAAGAACTTCTAGTATATCTCAATCTGAATTTTCTCCAGCTCAAAAACGAATAAAAATGCTAAATGCTTTTGGAAAAACACCACCGTTAAATATTGTTCACACTAAACCACCAGATAAAAAATTGATGGGTCAATTTAAAACACCAACCCGGTTGTAGACATTTGTAAATGAAGATATTTCATAAGTTCAACTATTAATTTAAGTTATAATAGCTGGTTATTATTTTGTTTAAAAGTAAGAATTAATGAAATTATTATTTGTAGTCATAACTATATTATACTATGTAGCTTAAACTAATTAAAATTGTGTTATTTAAAATTAAATTCTTAATACAAATGGAATATTAGTTAATTTATTCTACAAAGTAAATACCAAATAAAATATTATTAGACGATTTTACAATCCAATTAAAGTTTTAAACATTTTTTCGATCGCAAGTATACTTGTTCGCATGGAGAAAGTGGTTGCGCACAATTCTAAAAGGGCCGTACCCCGTCTCAAACACCTAATCCACATGCTTGTTCATATGCGCGAAGTAACCACATTCTTTTGGTAAACAATGTATAGGTATGATACATCTGTTCGATATTGTGTACACAGTCAAATACGAGAGTATTTTAACAGAAGAAACAATCGATTAGACAACAAAGCTACGAGGTGCAGATCTATGAACATTTTTAAAATTAATAATAAATGTACAAAAAATCATCACATTAATTCCAAAATACTATCAAAGGGTCAACAATAGCAAATATTAGTCCTATACACATATAGGTTTATTATTGATTACATCTAACTGACTATAATAGTAATAATATGAAATAATTAGTAGAAATAAGTATTATTATATATATATAAAGTTGCTATTGGTTACTAGGACAGAAGAGGTAAATGTATGCATCAAATTGTCGCGTATAGTGCCTCGAATAAAAAAATTATATCTTAAAAAAATATGAGAGTTAAATATGTGTGTTTGTAACTTATATATTCAAAAACTACTTGACCAATTCAAAATGTTCATAGAGATATTGGGAAAATATAGAGAGTAGTTTGAATCGCGCGTTAGATTTATAACAAATGCTATATTAGTATTCATCCAATCCACCGTTGGCAAATTTTTGATATCAGTAAAAGATACACCAACGCTGTTTTACCCATGATTTGATAGATACACTAAAACCAGGACTTGGAAGGAACTCAGTAGTAATTTGTTTTACTACAATGAATAAATTAATTAAAAAAAAAATTAGAAAGGGATCGCGGGAGCCCCGCATTTCGATTAAAGTCAATTTATTTCGTAGATTTTATATTTTTACTGTGGATATTGTATTTGATTGACATTCTATGATATGTTCAAATTCAAAAATGAACTCAATAATAAGTATTTATTCAATATTGTTGAACGCTGTGCGTTTGTGCACAACTAGTTAGTACGGTTCTATATCACTGGAATTTATTTATTATACATTTTATTGTATTTATCATTTTGTTTGTTACTCGAGATAAACTGCAGTCTTAGAATTCTAATAAAACATAACCAAATAATTGATTAAGTTTTTTTGCTTTTTAAAACGCATTTACCTGTAGGAACTCCTAGACATTTTTAGTTCATAGTTCATTTAGATATAGTAATTTTAAATCTAACAGTAAGTATTGGTAACAATCAATTTAAATTTAAATTTACAATTATTATATTATAATCAAAAATATAAGAAAATATAAAATTGTAAAATGTGTAATAGTTATATCATCTAAGTTATTATACTACTTCAAACACCGTCGATCGTCGTTAACACTGCGATGATGAATAGGTAAATTAAATAGGTAAATTGTTTTACATATAACTTCGCGCAAATATCATGTGTGACCCGGCGTATTGTATAGGCAAAATAGGTACATTACTGCAGTGTTCAATTATTCATTGCGTTCATTACATTATAATTTATAATTCATCGCAAGTATATATAACTTAATAAGTATAAAAGCTAAAATCTAACTTCTATTCATAAATCTAGTTAGTAGCTAATGTTAAGTATGTCTATTTATAATTATTATAATACCTACATATGTTATATAGTAATTTTCTTTTGTTCATTATTGAAAAGTAGTTATATAGTTAGTTTGTAAGTACGATGCTAGCAGAGTTCTGACATTGTGATTTGCAATAAAAGATAAAAAATTTAAAAAAATATTTTAATAAAATTATTTAATTTAATTTACATACATAGATAGGTAGTACCTATTCTTGAAAATTTATTAAAGTGAACATTTTATTTGGACTGAAACAAAATTAAACGAATGTAATTTGATTGAAAATCAATACAAATTTTAATCTATGGTGCAAAAAGATATTTAAATATATCTTAGTATCTTACTAAATTTAATTTAATTTAAATTAAATTAAATATATTTTTTTAATAGAAAAAGATATTGACTAAGCATCTTTTTTAAATTCAACAGAAGAAATGATAAAAGAACTTATATCAAAAATGATATTGAGGGCAAAAATGTATAGTTATATTTTATTAGAAATACAAATGTTAAGAACTATTAATTTATATGGTATTATTAATAACTTTTATTGGCTGTATTAAACAAGTTGAATATTATAAAATCATACATTTGTTTTAAACCTACTGACATTGAAAGTATTTCTTCAGAATCAAGTAATAGTAATATAAACATAGATCAAAACCAAACATTTAATATTATTACTGTGGATTAAAGTATAATAATTTATAATAAGGATGGGTATTGTTTCCATCAACTCATTCTCAAAGAATAAATCAAAACTAAAAGTAAATTATTCCTACTATATTATAATAATAATTGTGTGAATATTATATTTACAATAATAAAAACCTACGGCGTAGGTGGAAGTTCCGATTTCCGAATTTTTTTCATCCTCTCAGCAGCTTATAGAAAAGTAGTTAGTAGCACCTTCTGGGTGACTAATACAATGATAAAATATAAAATCAGGGTAGTAAGATTTATTTATTACTAAAATATTTACACTAAATAGTAATATAATTAGTATAATTACCTAACACTACTTTCAACATATAAAAAGCGAGCAGAATATGAGCGGGCAGAGTGTTGTACACATTTGTCACCAAGTATATTTTTCAATTCCCTTACTTTGGTGTCTGATGTTCGAACTTGATGATTATGCAATCTTTAGAGTGAAAACCTATTGTCCTCAATAATCAAGGAAATAAAAGCTGTAGCTGGGCATCCATTTGTTATAGTTTCTTTATATTTTAAATATCTAATATATAAAGTAATTAAATTATATATCAAGAAAAATTCATAAAATTGAACAAATATTAAAAAAAAGAAAATCATTACAACTACAAATCATAAAGAGAGAATAATGTTATTTCTTAAATATTAATACTTTATAAATTCTTACTTGTTAAGATATAGTAATCATGATCAATCAAATGCTCCATTGTATAATTAATTTAATTAAAGTAGAGTACAGGGGCGGCTCCAGGGGGAGGGGGGGGGGCTAGGGGCCGCCCCCCCAAGCCAGTATTTATAAAAAAATTATATTGTTAACAAAAAATGCATATTATAATATTGTCATAATATGGACTATAATATGAGCCATAGAGCTTATGACCTTGCTTATACCAAGTATTATTGTTAAATTAAACGACACTGATGGTTGGGACCGACAAAAAATATCTAAGAAAATCATTGCAGTAGTAAAAAAGTTTTCACCTCTTTTCACTGTTTCCGAACATGTAATGGTTGATATGTTAGAAGGTACCATTATTATTTTTTAATAATACAATTTAATTATAATTGTTAATAGTAAGTAGCATCGCCATGACAACTTATATTATTTGGTTTAGGTGAAATTTGTCTGTGGCTTCACAAATGGAAACAACAACCGATGACAGAACGTCCATGTAGCATGTACAGCTTTGGAATCATACATGCGGGGGACGGTGTAGCCGAGTGGATAAGGCGTCGGTTGCGACGCGCACCATCGCCAGTTTGAACCCGGCTACCGGTGGTTTTTCGCTCCGTGCAAGTCACGGTGTCTGGAGTGATAGGCCGCCATCCCCCGCCCGGGCATGGCAGAAACCTACGGGTGCCCAATCAGAATTCTGCCAAACACCCCCCACGTGTAAAAACAACCTACCAAAATCAAACCCTACCACAACCACAACAAAAACCTACAAACAGCTAATGGCCACAGTTGCCGGGCTTAAAAAGATCAATAAAAAAAATCATACATGCACTGTGATGAAGATGTGTTTTTAACTATTAAAAAATTATTACAAATATTATCAACTTTACCAGTTAGTGTTGCCTCTGCTGAAAGGAGTTTCTCCACACTTCGGAGACTGAAAACCTGGCTTCGCTCAAGGATGAGTGAAGATAGACTATCAGCATTATGCCTACTTAATGTTTATAATAAAATAAATATTTTAGATCAAATAGATAATATTATAGATATTTTCGCCAATTTAAAAAATAGACGTCTTGAATTTGTGTTGTAAAAATTGTTGTTTTCTTTTTGTTATAAGATTTTGTGAAATTATAACTTGCCCCCCCCCCCTAACCTAGGGTCTGGAGCCGCCCCTGGTAGAGTAAAATAAATAAACTAATTACATCAAAGTAGATCTTTAACAGTTTTTTCAAATGAAAATCGACGTACCATAAGATGAATAATTGCAATAAATAAATATATTAATGATTCATTTTATTTTTTGATAATGATAATGTCTGTACAAACATTTTGTTATCGAACGTTGGCAATACTTCAAACTTAATCAGAAAAAATCTCTTATCAATTTTCCGACAACTGCTGAACTGCCTAACTCCGACAATCGTCTTCGCCCGGTGTCTTGGCGGCACAAAATACAGATATCTTTTACACGATATTCGGATTTTGTTATAATTTAATATTGTATAGTTAATATTGATATCTGTACGATTGTGGCCGGCACTGGCAGAAGGCACTACGGCAGTCATATACTCATATAGTACATACTACATTAGGACCTCTATGGCTACGTTGATGGTCGATATTTGAACTATTTTATTCGTTAATTTTAATCATGAACTAATCTTAGTTCATGATTAATTCAATCTTAATTGTTATTAATTCTGATCAAGACATACCTATTAAAGTATCTCAAGTATCAGCTGGAAACTTCACTTCCGAAGTTCCAAAATTCCCTTGTATAACTAGTCTGAAATTGTGAATCTAATTTGTTGTAACTTATTAATGTACAAAATCCGTTTTAACACATCATAAACTTTATAGGTTGTATAATATTTAAATTTTCAGATACCTACCTTATAATGGATTCGGCATCTCCGGTTCTCAACTCTGATAACGAGGTAAATATACAGTGTGCTTAGATTTTTTTGCCACAATCAACATAAATCTTAAAAATATACATTTATACAGCTTAAATAAATGTTTAAAATATTGCCTATTATTTTAGTATTAAATAATTTTGTGTTTAGTCCATTTCAGATGTATTAAATCTGGATACAGAAGATTTTAACGAGGTTGAAGATAAGCCAACTAATGCTGTTAATCATAAAGGGGGATCTGTTTGGCGAGATATTGTTGTTGGAGAACAGATGGAGGGATGTCTAACCCGTCTTGAAGTAACCCCTAAGACAACTGCATACACTGATATGGATGATCCAAACTATGAGCCTAAGTATGATTATGCTTATTTATTTATTAATCATTATGTTATGTTTGAGAGGATTCCAAAATTTCAAAAAGTGAATACAAAATGTAATTCTATTTTATAAATTATACAGAACTATTCATTTTTCTAAGTACTAATTTTAATTTTAATTGTGAACCCCACATCAATGTTATACCATGTGCATGACATAAGTCACTGAATAATAACCAACCCAATTATTAAAATAATTATAAAATACCTAAATACAGTTTTTATATCAATTTTTTTCAATATTTCTATTTTAAAAATATCCTACATTTATTACATTTTTCTCTAATTAGATACTATTAAACATATTTGTTTCAATATTACAATTACACTTGACACATTTTGAGAAATATGAATAATATATTCATAATTACAAACTTGATTATATCACATAATTCTATAAGAGTTGGAAACATCATACATTTTATCTTAAAAAATAACAGTCTCAGGTACTTCAGTATTTATTATACATTTTATTTTGATAATAATTAATATTTAGTTTAAAAAAATTTATTCAATTCAGGAAGAATGGACCAAAACGAAAACGTGTTTTTTCATCAAATAAGTCAAATAAAAAAACAGATTTATCCCAAAAGTAAGTAATTGTTATTTATAAAATTATAAAAATAATGATATTAATATATTGTTTTATTTCAGTCAAGAATTTGATTTGGAGGCTGATCATGTTGTAAAAAAAAGATATTCTCATGGAAATGATTTTAAGAAATGCCATTATAAATATGGCAATACTAAAGGATTTGAAGAAAAAAGAACTAATAATGACAATACATCAAAGTGTAGAATATTGCTTGATATTAGTGATTCTGAAGAAAAGACTATTGAACAGTTTTTGGATGAGTTGTGCACAAATCTTTATGAACACAATAAGATTTTAATGTGTAAGTTAAGTTGAAGGTTAAATATATTTAGATTTAATTCTTTCAAGTCTATTTAACTTCCTGTTAGATTAGCTATGTTAATTTTAAACTAAAACGCGAAGTATTTTACTGATGATTCTAATATATTTTTAATCAATTCTTATACAATTTACATATTGTGTGGTAAATATAGGTTAGGTTGGGTTTTATTTTAGGTTGTTATCTGCTAATTATGCATTTTTTATCATAAACATCTATGCTCGTGTTTACAACCTCTAAGAAGTAGGGACACATAAAGGCCATAACTAAGTATCAGACCTGAGTTCAATCAATCAAAAAAATATCATCCTGTTCTTATTTTAATGTTTTAATAGTGGCACATAGATGTATAATTAACTTTATAATATTAGTCATTGTTAAAAAATAATATCACCATTGATTAATTAGGTATACATATTATGTAAACTTTCATTAAATTTAAAATAAAATACTACATTTATATCTTTTTTTAGTAATAGAATAATTTAATATTATGGATATTTCAATTTTACTTTAATAAAATAAACATTTTTAAAAAATATACTTATTTTGTTATAATGTTACTTACATCACATAATTAATTAATATTTTCAATTAAATAGTTAAATTTATATGTTAAAATTTGAATTAAAAAAATATATTAGTAACACTGAATACTTTTATTTTTATTTACTGAACAAATTAATTCATAAAAAATTATTTTTCAATTTTTTAAATGCTAAATGTTTTAATAATAATATTGTATTTTTTTCCATTTAATAGTTAAAAAAAATACACAAACATTGAAAGATCCTGTAATTTTGGAAGTTTTAAAATAAAATTATTCACGTTTTATTTTCTCTGCTTAAATATACAACAGTAAAACATTCAGTCTGGTAACGACAAGTCGGGCAGTACTGGTACATTTTATTTCCACATGAACAAATCTATATAATTAAAATAACACGCTGTTCGTTGGTAAATGAGTAATTATTAAGCTATATAGTAGCAGCTGTAATCACACATTTTAAATCCAAGGACTGGGTGGGCCGACACCTTGCCTTTGTGGCGCTGCTCTCCCTCTCTAAATGGGCCTGTCATTACTCAAATTAAAGGATAACCATATATATTTAAGTTATAGCTATAATATATTGCTGTGGTAAAAACCATATATGGTAATACTAACTAAATTTTATCTTACTTTGTGTTTAATGATAAAAAAAATAGTTTTGATAATATTATAGTATTTAGTAATCCATGTTATAATGATTCAAGAGGATATTTGTTCTCTCTCTCAGACCCACGCGCTACATAGATAAAACACTTTACCTAAAATCGTTTTTTTATGATGTTTGAGTAATTTTAGAGTAAAATAAACTATTACAAAAATTATAAAAGATAATATTTTTGAGTGTATTACATATCGATTTTATATTTTATTGTTATTTGTCTTTATATTCAACTTTTAAAATAAACAAAAAAATGTTGTACATTTAAATTATGTTTAAATTGTTTTGAGACAATATTTAGACAAATTGATGTCATACCCTCAAAAAATATTAATCTCTATCGTTTTTGTAATTGGCGATTTTACTCTCAAGATTACTTAAAAACAAAAAAAAATGATTCTGCATAAATGCGATTTATTTATTTTACGCGTGGGCCAAAGAGAGAAAACAAATAGTGCACTGACATCCTCTAAACAATATTTTATATTAATGTATGCATTTATATATATATGTATTACAATATGAAATTTTACGATTTTCTTTTTTTAGTATCTGTGATATCCAAAATTGACAGGAAAATCATTCTTGAAAAATATAAGAAAACTTGTTTAATAGAAGCTAATGGTGGCCAAATGATAAAGGTTGGACAGTCATTCAATTAATAGTTATATTTTTTTATTTTTTTATTTGACTTATTAATGATTTGATATTAAGAATTGTAGTTTAGCTATTATAGTTTTGTTTTAGAATGGTAACCGTAGACGAACATCTGGAGGAATATTTTTTAATTTAATTAAAGAAGATAAATCAATTCCAAATTCAGCAAAAAAAGATCTATTTAGCTGTCCTCAAAATGAAGAGATAAAAAAGAAAAAGAAGCGTGAAAAAATGAAACGTAAAAAAGAAAAATTAAGAAAAATGATTGCTCAAGATAATAAAGGTAATTAATAAAAAAATTAAATTAATTAAAAAAAAACCATTTTTACTAAACATATTATAATTTATGGTAATAACACCTAACTATATTCTTTCTTCTTATTATAAATTATATACTTAAATACATTTTCCTTATTTTGGTAAGGAACAAACTTATTAAAAAGTAAAGCACTTACGAATGTATTTTTATTTTTAAGCCTAAATATTCTGTTTACTTAGTTTTAATGTATTTTTGAATTCATCATCATTATGTGTAGGTTATATATAAATCTGTACTAATTTTTTCTGTAAATAGATTTAATGTAACTAACTTCATGAAACATAGTCATGTCTTGCTGCTATAAATATCAAATATCTACAACCTTGTACCACAGAATAGATTAAATTTAAATTTGATCTATTCTGTAACTGTACCATCTCACTACTTATAGAAGAATCTACATTGTAAGTGACTCTTAAACTTAACATGGGTATTTTTCAGAATAATTGTAGACAATGCTTTTCACACATTATATTATACAATAAAATAATAGAGCTATTATCAGAGCTTGTAAGTTCATGTTAGTGCAAGCATCAAGCCTAGTAAATATTATAAACGAACACTTGTACAAAAAAATCATGTATTCATTCATTCAAATTTGAAATTAAAAATATTAGGATGACAGATTTGGTTTTGTTTGTAAATTAAAAAATAAACTGATATAATTTTTTTTTCATTATGTTTTAAAGGATTTCTTAATCAAGAGTATTTATAATAGTCCTATTATTATGTATAATATTTACTGTTGCAAAAAAATTAAAAATTAAATGTGATACAACGATAATAATATATTATTTGAAAACATTGACCACAAAATTATATTGAAAAATAACCATGATAAGGGGTCAACCTACAATGTGCATTGTGCACTCTTTCATATTATGTAGTGAGATGGTACAGTGTCGTAGATATTTGATATTATTCAAATATCAGCTGATTCAGTAAGACATGACAATTTTCATGAAGTAAGTTACATTAAAACCATTACCTAATAAAAAAAATGTATTGTGAATGTTGAATTTTGAATGTTACCTACACAGGCTGATGAATTACAGTAAAAAAAAAAATTGAATTGTACCTAACTGAATTACTTTTCAATGAGTTTGGCCCTTACCAAAATTAGTAAAAAGTATTTAGTATTTACGTATATAATTTATATTAAGGAGAAAGAATACAGTGAGATATTATTACTACAATATATCAAAATGAGTTAACTTTAATTTTTAATTTTTAAAAATATTGTTATTTTAAATGCACAATACCTATTCCAAAATATGCCAAATAAGAAAAAAATCTTGTAATATTTATTATATATTAATTTATTTACAATATAAAATATCATGTATTGAATCCTGTCACCTTGATAATAGTTTCTATGTCACCTGGCATAGCATTAAATGCATCTGAGGAAGATTGATATACAAATGCACAAAATTACTACGTTTGAAAGCCATGCTTATAACTTATAATGTTTAAAAAATTAATGAATTTATAATGATTATAAACATTTTATTTGTTTAATGTTGTAGATATGAAATAGTTAATTTATAATGTTTTGTTGATGGAATTTGTAGATAACCTAATTTAGTTAATACATAAAAACTTAATTATGTTTTTAGTGGATATTTTGAAAAAATTAAATGAAGAACTAGAAACATTACCATCAAATTGTGCGATTGAAAATGAAGAGTTATCTGATTAATTAATTCAGATTAATATTTTATAGATATAAATGATAAAACATTAAATACTAAAATATTATGTGAACTATTAATTTTTTTCAAAAAATCTTTTCCTTGTACTAAATTTAACTTGTTTAATAAATAACATTATATTATTAAATAACTGTAGTAGAATTTTTAGAATGATTATGTTAGAACAAAATTTAAGTTTCTGTGGATTTCAACATGTTGTGAACTAAAATATAAGATTGAAAATGTATTGTATTAAAATCATAAAGATAGATAAGAATATGGGAGTGTGTAACCCCCCCCCCCCCCATTATCCACAAAATGAAAAAAAACATATGAAGTGGACCAGTTGCAGTAAAATATTTTACTTCTATATTTATAACCTGATCTAAAAATAGTATTCAAGGTATTGTAGACAAGATGTTCGATTTTATTTTCAAAAAGTTCTAAAAATATAATTTAATGGTTTTCATAATATAGAAGTATAATTTGTTATTTGTAAAACAATATAATTTTGTTGTTTATTTTTTTGATTATATTCTATTTTAGTCTTAAGCTTACATATAAATCATCATATAAAATGTAAATACATTTAGTTATATAAGATCTAAAAAAATTGAATATGAAAATAGTAAATACAATACATTTTTGATATTGATAAAAAAAAAAAAACTTTTCTTAATAAACTACAAAAACATAAATTTTATAAAAATACATTTGTTATAACAACAGTCAACAGGTAAGTATTTACTCATAAATAATAATTATTCGCCTTTATAAACAACAATATTTTTGTCAGTTTCAAATAATTTGACTTTATACAACATATTAGGATTATGCATAACATCTTTCAAACTTTGCCATATAAAAATTGCTACATTCTCAGTTGTACTAACATGATGTTTAAAGTAAGGTACATCCATATCCAGATTTTTGTGATCCAATGGCTCCATTACAGCAACGTTAATATACTTTTTTAGGTCAGACACGTTCATAACCATGCCAGTGGTCTCATCGATTAGACCCTTAACTGTAACTTCAACTGTAAATAATAATTTTATAACTGATATTAGTTAATAATTAATACGATAAGGTTATGTTTAATAAAATATATAGATTTGTAATAACTAATAACATAACATAGTTTAATCATAGGTTCATAAACTACACCTGACCAATCATTAATTTACCTACACAAAATATATTTTAATATTTAAAATTTGTGTTGTAATAAATAATTGTTATGTAAACTCATAGAATAATTTATATAGTAAAAATAATATTTTGAATACCTTTATAATTATGTCCATGACCATTTTTATTGTTACATTTACCAAAAATGTTTATATTTTCTTCATCACTTAAATTGTTGCTGTAATATAAACAATAATTTTTTTATAATTAGTTACTTTGTTTTCACTATTGGATACATCAAAAACGAATATATTTGTCTGTATTATTTTGTTAGGGTACCTATATAAATAAGTAGGTAGGCACTTGATCTAAATTATAAATATTTATAATACTCATTAGAGTAATGAATAATAGTTGAATTAATCTGTATAAAAAATGTTTTTTAACATTAATACATTAAAGGGGAAACAGGTAGATATGTACTAACTGTAATTGTAAAAGATTCATAAATTATAGATTATTATACAACGAATAATTATGAGTATGAGTACCCACCTGTGGAGCCGGTGACAGGAGCTAAACTTCTCAACGCGAGTTATGTTTGCTAAAGGCATTGTTTTAGAACACCCGTTGATTATGGTACCTGCTGCAGAGTTAAGACTAGTCAGTAAGTGCTGAGAGGTGACTAGCGAGTACTGAGCAGCCGCTGCTAAGTACTGACTATAGTGACTGACTAGTGATTACTGAACAGACGAACAGTGGTCAGTCGGCTATGTCCAGTTTACAGTTATCGCCACGCCTGTCTTGACGAAATCGGAAATTTAATATTTATCAAGAATCGATAGAAAGTAATTCAACGACGCAACACTGCCATCTAGTTGATCAGTCGATGTCACAATATGTACTTCAATGAGGGGAATAGGGGATCTTACATCATAAACCTCTATATTTATAGTTTAAACTTAGTTTATATGCCGTACACATAATTAGTTATTTTAAAAGTAAATATAACCTAAATTTAAATTTAAAAAAAATAATTGAAGTAAAAACCCCTTTCAGTTTTTAGTACCTACATATATAAAACTATTGTGATTATGTACTTAAAATAAATTCTTAAATTTAAATAATATGTAGGTTAGGACCTACCTAGGTACTATAATATGTCTGTACCACGAGTCATGACTACCACTGAGCAGTTCTGTATAGGTACCCTACTTACAAACCTGCCTATACGGGTATACTTATAAAAGAAGTTTAGTACCTACCATAGATAACCCAGGGGAGCACTGGCTAGGGTGGTGGGTGGACGATCCCCTCTTGAACCTGGTAAAAATTTGGGCTGCTTGAATGCATTTGGGCTTATTTGATAACTTATAAATATGTTATTATTAGCCCAAAATTGGGCCAAATTTTTTGTTTACAAAATGTCATAGCCCATAGGCACTCTTAAAAATACCAGACAAGATACTACGCGTCACGAGTCTATATTAGCCTATTTACACTGTTTAACGGATCATACTTATAGGTAGAAGTACCGTAAGATACATACTTACAACTTACATTATTATATTATGATATAAATATATAATATAATTATTATTATTACCTATATGGCTACATAATGTCCGATGAGTTTAGTAAAAATTAGTTTAAAAATTAGTTCAATATAGAATAAAAAAAATAATTGCTATTAGTATTTATAGTAATATATATATATATATATAAATATTATAAAATATCCTTAGAAATGTCTCCGCGCTGAATCGTTTTTTTGCAAACGCAATTTATATTGACTATATCCTGGTTTTTTTTTATATCAGTCCGATTAATTCTCAATCGATTCAGGGATTTTTGGGATGATACCTTAACATCGAGTAAGGAGAAAGTATTTAGTATAGTAATTAGTAAATAGCACCCATTGATTTCAGATTTTGTAAATGTAGGTCTACCTATGTCGATGTCTGATGCCCCGATGTACTTCAGTACTTAGTCCATATGTCTGTAGTACAAACGACTCGTCGACTCTGTATGTATATTTTATATTTATATATTACTACTTATATTAGAAATTACAAACTATATAAATTATTTAAACTCCTTATAGGGTTTTTAAAATAAAATAAAAATCGAATGTCTATCTGGATTATTTTTAAATTACGTAATAGCAGTCAAATAATTGTAATGTATACGCGTGTCATGTTCTAGAATATCATATTTATATGGTTTCGAAAATTAATATAATATAATATAAGAACTAGGAGTGTAGAACGTTACCTTTAACAGTAAATTAATATTATATATATGTATATATGTATTTCGTAGGTACCTACTTCAAATTATGTTTAAGCGAAAACAAAATGCTGAAAGCGTTGAATGGCAAGTTAAAGATTCTTATGTTATTGCGCCCAAACCAATACTAGTTTGATTTATAACAATTAACAAGCACTATATTTTTTTTGTATTCCTTGAGTTATCTTTTATTATTTGAATAATTCCTTTTTAAGTTATGTAGGTAACTAAATTCTAATTAAATATACGCGTATACCTTAGGTAGGAATCCATTAAAATATCAGCAGGAAGCCGGGCCGACAGCGGATACAATTTCTAATACCGACGTTATGCAACCTAACAATAATTATATTTAAAATAAAGTATACCTTTGATAAAAATCATAAGCCCTCTAAATAGTCAATCTTTTATCCTATGTAGATAATAGGTATAATAGGTACCTATTATATATTATATAATATATATTACATTTTAATCGTGTATCATCTCTTTATTTAATACTTCTTATAGTCCTAGCTAGCTGCTTCCATATCTAACAGCGAGTCTTCATAAAAATACCAAATTAACCTACATCGATATCGATATTATTATTTGTAAAATTGTATTGGTCAACATTTAAAATATCAAACTAATTTTTATCCTAGTTAGTAAATTAATCCAATATAAATAAAAAAATACTTAAATTCTCGCTCTGCACTCTGCTTGAGTACCTACCCGGCTATCCATGATACACCACCACATTTTAACAGTAAGTTAATTGTTTTACAATATTACATGTTATTGCAATAACCTTCTTATGGTGCTTTCACTGTAATATACAATAATCGACATATAATAGGTACGTATAAAATACGACTATCGGGCTGTACATACCTAAGTCCTATACACTCCTACGTAACACATAGCTCGAATAAAGAATTTAATAGTACCTAATAATTATACCATTTCATATTTTGTTAATTATGTCACAGTGAGACACTCAGCTATCAAAATGATGAAACGAATTAACCACAATATACAATGCAATTACATTTTTATTTTAATATATTATACAGAATAATAATATTTATTCAAATACTGTATGTATAGTACCATTTAATAAAACAACAACAAAAACAAAATATAAATAAATAATTTAAATAGAACGAATAGCAATAATAGTAACAACGATTCGTGTTAGCATTTTGTATACAAACATACGTAAATCTAATACACAATGGTCATTGAACATTAAAACCGAATTGTATTGGTTTTGGACTAGACTTATAATTAATACTTTACAATTATGCCCATTTGCAAGTATTTACACTTATTCTTTATGTACATTATTATTTACACATTGTTGGTAAAAAAATATTTTATATGTGTGTGTTTATACTGTTGTGTACATATTTATTTATACCAATATCGGTCGAGCTGGAAAAAATAGGTTTTAATTTATACATTAGAGCCAAACGCTTTTGACTTTGTGGCAGAACACTGTACGCAGTAATATATTACATATTCCATGTTATGTACATCTATCGATCATTTATAGGGTAAAAATGAGACTCAACTGACTCAAGGCTTTTGACTTTGTGGCAGAGGACCCGTACACTGTACACAATAATATATTAGTACATTACATATTCCATGTTATGTACATCTATCGACCATTTATAGGGTAAAAACGAGACTCGATTATGTTACACAATAATATTATGTACACGGTACACACTCGGGCATTACACTGCAGGCGTGACGTTGAATCGAAAAGTATACATATCATACTGCCGCTCAACCACCGCCCTCATCTACATCCGCATTCGTCCACGGTCATTTCCGGGTAGTTCTTCACCACCAACTTGCCGTCATCGTCCACGTAGAGCAGCGTCTGCGAACTGAGCTTGGTCGGCACGCAGCACGCCCGGGGCACTGACGCCGGGTTGTACGAGTTCATCAGCGTCTGCATGACCGCGTGGTTGGACGCGTTGATGTGATTGGCCAACGGGAACGCGCACTCCCCGTGGCAGTAGAACGCGTCGTAACCCGGCGGCGCCTGGATCCAATCGCTGAACCCGACATCCTTGAAGTCCACGTACATCGAATACCGCTGACAGATCTTCTTCTTTTTCGCTTTCTTCTGCGGCCCTCCCGGTTCGTCGGCCGACCGTTTGCTCCGCCGCATCATCCGTTCTAGAGTGCTCTTCTCGCCTGAAAAACAATTAAATGCGACATTATTATTAGGTGATTACAGTTCACCGTCATTTATAATGATAAGCGATGACGATTAACATTTTAAGACGTAACAACGTTTCGTGTTAATGTCTATACTACTGTATTCGATACAGACGAAACAAACGTGTTATTATCATACTGGGGCATACCTATTTGTAAATGTTTCTTTAATATTGGCGAGGCTTCGAAAAAATATAAATTACCTACTTCTACAGTCACAGTTGTTTAACAACAAAATAGTAACGGTAAAATAATTACAATTAGAACGAATTATATAGCTAAAATGCTATGGTAGTCACAAATAATTTTGAATTAATAGATGCATTAAGCAACTCTCACGTTTACAAATGACCTCACATCTCACACGTACCTATAAGGCTTAAGCTGTTGTTTATTTACTTATCTATATGCATTCAGCATCAATATTAAGTTAACCATATAGTTAGAATAATAGCATTATTCTTACTTGTTCCGTCATCGGTGTAGACCAATAGCAATGTCTTTTCGGGTGATACGAAGTCAAACACGCTGAGCAAATGTGTGTGACTACCAGACTCCGTGACGCATTGAACAAGCATACCATGGTTTTCTTTGAAATTGTTCTTCGACAGTCTTTCTATAGCTGGCGTTACGTCAAAACTGATAACTTCTGACTTAGACACTTTTGACATATTAATTGATTTTGAATCGATAATTCTATAAATAAAAATAATATATGAATTTAAAGGTTAAGGTATTAAAAATAAAATATATATGTATATATTATTATATATATATAATTTATATCTATTATAGGTATACATAATATGCACAGTAATTTTTTGTTTATAATTATACCTGAGAATAGGTTTTGATATGCCCTTTACACCAGGTTGGACTATATCATGTATAATCACATGAATAAATTCTTCATTTCGTTGTATTGTATCGTATATCATTGTAAAACGAACTTCAGCAGCTTTAACCTGTTCTCGTTCCGGTATGGAATCTATATCGAACTGTAGCCTATATCTTTTAGACTTAGCATTAACTGGGGCTGATCCTTTAAAAAAATAATTACAATAATTATTTTTATTACTCATAAAATCTATTCTACTAAAATATATTAGCTCAGGATAATGTAATTTTCAATATAAATTAGTATAATAGTTTAATAAAACGTTTAAAGGTACCTATAAAACATTAATTATTATAGGTGGTTGGTGGTTTGTAGTGATATATAGATTACTACATATACCTATATATTTTATTTTTAAGACAGCAACTGCATGGTTATTAGACGTTTCTTATGATGGGAGGGGGGGACGGTTGGTTTGGAATACGTGTATATGGGGCAAGGATTCGTCACTAAAAACCCAGATAGGTGCTAGCGACGGCGGCCAATGCTTGACCTCAGAACACGTTAGTGACTGCGGTCAATTACCGTGCCACACCAGATCCCACGGGTAACTATAATTTGTGTAAATCATAAATATAGGTAATATAATATGTAAAACATATTAATTACCTTTGTTGGAATAGGTCCTAGCAGTATTAGCAGACGTTGTGTGCAAACCAGGAAGAGGAAAATGAGTTGTCATTGCATTGTTTTCATCTAACATTGATTTATACAGATCCATTGTGGCAGATGGTATCTTCATATTTTTATCTACCACAGGTCTTCGGGTTAAACCTTAATAATAAAACGATAATTCAAAACAATTATTTACATTCAAGCATGCTTGAATTAATTATTGCAATAATAAATTAATTGTATAAATTTTACCTAATTTTGTAATTAAATTGTTTTCCACTTCCTCAAATCCTGCGATGGCTGCCAATCCGGTGTGTAGCATAGCCAACAAAATTAGTAAAATAATCATTGTATCTAAATTCAAAATAATTAATAAATATATTAATATTAATTATTAATTCTGCACAAAATACACGTGTAACATATTGTTTAAAAATGTTAACCACTGTTTTTAAAATATGACATATAAATCAAATTTACCTATGATAAAATACTGTGTATATTTTATTAGTTAGTTGTAACTAGAGAGCGGATGTTTATGCTTCAAAAATTTAAAAAGATGCATGCAATTATGCACTATAAAGTGTAAAAATATGCATCAATGAAATTCTTTATTTAAAACTTATTTCATTTTTAAAAATTAAAATTAGTAAATAGTTATTCTTAAAATTAAAAGTTAAACAAGATCTTTGTGAACTGTTGTTGAATTGTTTGTTAATCTGAAAATAACATACATGGGTATATATTATAAGCCTGCAAGTACCAACTAGCTAAGCATTGAAAGATTTGAAAACATATCTAGGAATAAATGTCACAACTGAAATTAGTGAAATAATTTAATAATCATAACAATTATTATTGTTTGGTACCGACTCCGGCAGCGACGGTGTTTTATAATATTTATTTTTTGTCTCAGGACAATGCCGAAAAGGCGGTAAGGCACAGTAGTCGAAATTCGAAATGTCTAGAAGAACCCCACTCCCCGCCGCCACGAACGAAAACCGGCTATTCAGGGTCGGCCGCCGCGTATATGACAGAGCAGGCCTACTGCCGCGGGACGATTTGATCTGTTAATTAGTTGTGTAGAGTCCATTGATATATTATGAAAAACCACACTCAAAAATGCACTAAAAGCATGATGAACATATAAATATGATCGAACAAATATGCGAAAATATGTAAAATTAAATTGGTAAGTTTGAATTCTTTGAATGATGAAAATAATTTCTATCTTACTTCGCATCTTTCTATCTTACTCTTTAGATGTTTTAGAAAACTACGATAAATGCATAAACATTCGCTCTCTAGTTATAAAATGTTGATTAACTTTACATCAAACGAGAGTTATTGGATAGATCAGTGCTCAATTTTGTACGTATAGTTCTAGTATTATTTTATTTTTTTGGCCTAGGTACCCTATTCATTCCATCGTAACGTGTGACATTTAATGTCTAATGGCTAATTATCAAAAAAAAAATTATTTTTTCAATGATGTTTTAATTTATATTGTTACCTACTACAGACTGTCTATACATTTTTGATTTTGGACAATTTTACCTCGAAAATTTTTACCTAGATTCATATAACGTATAGAGTTAGAATAAAATATGTCGCTTTTGACTTTTGACTGAAGTTATGTTTGGGGGTAAATTGTGATTATGTAAATTTATTTTTTACGTATCAAAACTCCTTTTTAAAATTGTTTTATTTAAATGCTGGGATGGATATTATATGAAAGTTATGGTTTTATTAAGGCATTTCCATATACAAGCTTATCAGAATTTCAGAAAAAAAAATACTCTTAAATCTATAAGGAAAATAAAACAAGTTTGCATAGCGTTTCAAATATATATATATATATCTAATAGCCAATAGGTATATATATTAAATATATTGGGGATTGCAAACAGACAATTATTTTAACCAAAATGTACAAACCTTTTGTCAATCATTCCAATGGACCTGATATAATCCGATAAGACTTCTGAAAACTGATTTGAATTTGTTAATATGTCTACTTGAGCTCTATAAGGCTACTTTTTAAACAATTTGTTCCTAAACTCCTATAAATTTTGTTTGAATATTTCAAATTTACGAAATTTTGAATGTTGATTATTCGAAAATTAAATTAAATATCTTAAAATGTGACCTGATCAATACCAAGTAGACATATTAGCGAATTTAAATCAGTTTTCAAAAGTTTTATTGCGTTATTAGTTCCGTCGATAGGGGTTGACAAAAAGTATACGTACAAGGTACAAATGAGCATAAACGTATTGTTTACCACCGTTTACGTGCCGGTGACTTGTACGAGCGCTTCGCTATTTTATTTACACAGTCACACACACTAATGATCACTTAATACGCACAAATTTACAAGCCCTCTTGCATATAATTTGAAACCTAATATTATTATTTAGTACAGTGGCTAGTGGCATACTTATTTGCAAAGACATTTTGGCCTGTTATTTTGTTATAACCACTGTATAATATGTACTTATATTATTTTACTCAATTGGTAATAAACTAATAAATAATAATATAATATATATACATATACTGAAGCGTCCCACACATAACTATGTAATATCTAGTGTAGGTACAAACTAATAACTATATAATACTATACTATATAAAAAAGCCTAACCTATAGCATAGTAGCGGTGGCTGTAGGCTTCGATATCTGGGGGGGGGGGGAATACGTATTACGCGAATATAATATACAATTATACGATTATAATATACTGTAAAAATAAAAGCTCATACTATATTAAATTCAATCGTATAATAGGAAGAATACCGGCTATCTTTTTTTTTTTGAAATTCGGTAGAAGCACATCCCCTGTAGTCTCCACCGTAGCATAGTATCATGCGGTGTACCCATACTATGATGCTATACATTATTATTATGATAAATAAATAACAATCGTTTGGCTTACCTGACGCAGCTGCAGTAGATTATGTTATGGGCCTGGTGATGTCGTTTCAGGATCACCGTGTGCAAACGAAAATTGAGTCGACAGTATTATGATAGTTATGGTGTGCTCATATCATATATAGGTATGAACGGACGTCGTTCGACGCGCACTTAGCCGGCGAGCGCGCCGACAAGCTGTACAATATAATATTATAATGCAAAGGCGCAGAGTGCAGGCGATCGACTGGTCCCGATACGATATTATATTATATCGTGTTGTATTTTCACGCACAAGAGCAGCGATACGAAAATAATATACAGTGCTATATACGTACAAGACGCGAGCGACGTTACTGCGGCACAAATACACGACCAGATCGAACAGGAGATGATACTGAAATGATGACCGCAGGGTCTTCGGAGGGTATCGCCGGTCTATTGTGTACGCACACGACGTATACACGAAATATAAACATAATAAAATATATACATATATATGCATGTCTAAGCCATCACACGTGTGACCGACCGGCCGACCGGCCGCCGCCGCCGCCGCCGCTGGAAATCGGCAGACAAACGGGCGTCCGCTATACGGCGGGACGTGACGGGCGGGGGATCGTACGCGTGGTGTGTGAGTGCGTGTGTGTGCGTGGTAAGTATGGAATGGGGGTGGGGGAGTCGATGGACAACAGGGCGTGGTTTTCGTATTTCTGGAAACCAGGTTTCACGGCGGCCGCGATATAATATATAGAGGTACCTATATATACCTATAACAGTGTTATATCTATATACACTCGTATACCTACACGCACACGCACACGCACACGCACACGCACACGCACACGCACATCAGACGTATTACTATGTGCGACGTGCCTGTAGCGTGCGTCGTATATTTTATCCTCGAAAACATCCCTACGGTTTTGCCGCTGTTTCTACGCGATTGTTTTTAAATACGTTTATTTACTATATTATGTAGTGAATATGACGCACATTCCACGTGTCCACGATTGCCCCACGCTTGTACCGGGATTCCGACATACCGGGGGATACGATTTCACACATTTGTACGAAAACGTTGTATTCGTGTGATACTTGAATTTGAAAAAAGAAAAGCGGTACAGCGTAGGACGTGGACACGTGACCAACATTGCTATAGGTATATCATGTTGCGTTTTGTATACGCAATTCCCGCGAAGACAAAACGTCACTTGAAATGTCCTTCAATTACAATATTATTCTAATTTTTAACCCTGTCAACAACACATTCGCATCAAGGGCAATTCGCCATATAGATATTACAACGATAATAAATTGTGTGACGAGACTGTAATAATGAACATATTATGATATACTATATAGCTGTCCGACGTTGCCCAGGCCAAAAATTTGTATTTTTAATAAATATATTTGTACAAAATGTATATGCCACATTTCTTCTAATTTATTATAATGTAGCTGATCCTGCACACTTCATTGCCCGTAAAAAATTTCAACTCTAACAAATTGTGACTGTTCAACTCCTTTTGGTTTTAACTCGCTGCAATGAGTGCTACTCAGCCACCCCGGTAGGCAATCCGACTAAGTCGAAAATGTCCTACAGCATATCAAGTAAGCATTGTGCTAAAATTCGATTGCATGAATGCTTGATCTATCCAATTAACTAATGGCAACCAATATTCAAATAAAATACTAATTTATACTAATTATTATTTCTCCTATAACCAATAGGAACCATTTATAAATAAAATGTCCATCGTAAATCTCAAAATCACTGTTTGAGCACCTCCCCAGGTTGGACCTCTAATTTACCCTTTTTTTTAATTACCCTATGTTACTCAGGTATAATGTAGCATTCTAATGGCGAAAGATTTTTTCAAATCGGTCCAGTAGTTTCGGAGACTATTTAATACATACAATCAAATCTATTTCCTCTTTATAATATTAGTATAGATTAATAAAACTTAAAGTATCAATAACAATAATATATAATATTAGGCACACGTGTCGTATGCTATCTACCAACAAATTGTCGGTGTCGTATGCTATCTACCGTATCTACGTTATCTACCGTAATCGTTTCGATATTGTATTTCTATATATTATATATATTTATAATTCCTTTAGGAATTTCAAAGTTATTTTGTATTTTAGAATTTAGTATGTGTTCGTTGATCGCCGAGATCAAACGTCGTAGTTGTGTGTTTTTCATTAATTGCAAATGTATGGTTTTATAAAATGAGTAGGTACTTTGGGTGAATTATGTAGAAAAATTATTTTTAATGACGAAACTTGTATACAATTTTTAAAATATCGTGATTTATTACCTAATACAAAACTGTGTACAAAATTAAATTCTATTGGAGAACAATGTGGTGGTGAAATGAAAGAAACTTTAAAAAAAAATCGAAAACGTGATGTAAATGGAGATATTATTATAACAAAATATTTATGATGTAAAAAAAAGGGTTGTCAAACATGGCAATCCATATTCGTGAAGAAAATCCATTTTTTACTTACACCGACAAAAATGGAAAAAATAATAGGATTTATTTGGTAGATAGCATACGACACGTATGCGTAGATTTTTGTAGATATGATTTTTTTGGTAGATAGCATACGACACGTGTGCCTAATATGGCAATTATATACCGTGAGTATTCATTCATATACTTACGTAATACAATAATAAGTATGTCAGTGGCGTAATTCATCAGGGGTGATGAGGGGATAGATCCTCCTGCAGAGTCTATATATATAATATATACAAACCACTCATCACCGTACCTACGTGAAAATGTAGTATTTTGTGTGTAAAGACTTCAGAGCTGTAGTTTGATAAACAGACATTTATTTATTTTGGAATGGCTATTTTTCACTAGGTTCTACTTTGGCTAGCGTCGGCATAAATGTTAGAAAGTATGTATAATATTATTATAATGGTACATTGGTACGGTACTACGTAAATTGTAAGTATAATATTCCCTAGACGATTGCCTAGAGTTGTTAACCGGCAATGATTATAATACTAATGCTGAGCCGAAATACTAGGTATTGGAATATTTATACAAAACGTTATGGTGTAAATGTGTAATACACCGTCCCGTTTGGTTGTTTGAACACGAGACGAGTTGACGCCGATGTTCAGCTGCTTATTCTAAGTAGGTAAAAGCAGATGTGTATAGGCCAGCGGGCGGTCAAGGTGGTCTTTTTTTTGTTGTTCCTTTTTAACATGAAGTACTACAAATGGCAGTAAAGGTCAAAATGTTAGGTCGCTGATAACTGTTGGTGCCACGCAGTCTGTGGCTATATAGTTGACGGCAAACATTTGACAACTGCGAACCAGACCCTAAATTAATATATATGTATTATATTATATACATATGTGCATGCTGCAGATTATGTGAATACACGTATTATAATAATAATATGTATTATAATTTTTATATAATTATGTAGTAAATATTAATATACACGCTAGGCTTCAAAACGTTCAAGTGATCCGTGGTCGGTTCGTATTTAAAACCATAACCTTAGAAAATTTATTGTTTAACTGTTGGTAAATGGCGTTAAAAGATGAAAAAAACAACTATGACTATAGATTTAGGTACCTACTATGTGAAATTCCCAAAATATTATCACGAAACAATGAAGTGATTAAGTGAGTGAAAATAATCGTTGTATTTTATGATTAAATACCTAATACACGACTCAACGACTCGTATATTCGTAAAGCACGACGATAGACGAATATTTGCTGAGTTCCTACACATTAGTCGTGTAGGACTGGCTTTAGAAATAGGTACATATTTGTATTGCATAGCCATTCCTTATATATTTGCAGTTTTGGAATGATACGATGTCGTTTATTTATTTACAACAAGTATATAATTTTCTATATGAATTCCAAAATATAATATAGGTAGACACTTGGTTAAACGGACATTATTACTTTCGAAAGAACGGCTATTATAAACATTTAATTCAAATTTACTCAAAATTGAGTTTTATCGAAATCCATTCATGAGTTCTTATAAATTAATTAAACGTGTCAATGAGGCTAGCAATGTGATTAGGTGTTCGGTTCGGGTCTCCTCTAAAGGAATTGAAGTGTCTATTTTAAACCATTTAGTTTGATGTATAAGTCGATTCATAGAAATGTTTTCCAATACGTGCCAGATATAATGCTTGTATGCCGGCAGTCGGTACCATACTGTCTGGCGGTACCGTTTTTTTCTAATCGTGCATGCATACGGAAGTATTATTCTTATTTTCTTGAAAGTAAATAGATTTCTGACAGAAAATAAATATGTCAGCCACGTATTTTTATTATCATTTTGGCCAAACAAATGACCCTCAAAAACCGCAAAATATCACAAATGATGAACAGTGAATAAATAATGGGCACATTTACAAGTTTATTGATTAAATATTTATTAAAAACCTGTTTATTTATTTATTTTATATTATTTTATCAGACACGTGAGGTATATGTATTAGTGTATTACAAATGTGTACCTAGGCATATTAATAATATTCTATGTATTATAAATTATAGATTTTTATAATTTTGAAGATTCGATGGAAAATTGGTTTTAATAATTTATTCTAAGATTATACATATTATATATAAGGTATATCATCACCCAAGTCAATGTAATCATAAACATATGCCTCTTTTTTTAGAGTAGGAATTTTATACAAATATTAAGGTGTAACTACTAACCATAACCCGATAACCTCCATAGTTAAACGTATTAATAACCTGTAGCTATAGTAATGATGTTTAGTCAGTTATTACTGGTTATAGTAAACGGAAGTTTCATCCTCGTAAATAAATATTAAGATAGGACATTTGACCTTTAGAAGTTATAAGATGTATTAAGCCATAGTTTACTTATATTATTTAAAAATTAAATTTGACTGATGGCAATTATAACGTAGGTACCTAACACATTTTAAATATTTTCTATGTTATTAATTTAAATTATATTGATATTTTACGTTTTATAAAAAGAATTAAAATTTTAAATAAAAAAAAATAGTGATTTAAAATACCGGGGACTATCCAATCCTAATAATTGACGGGGACGAAACGTACGTGAACTGGTTTTTTACGTAGACGAAACGGCGGGAACGATTCGTCCGAGATTCACTGATTAATAGGTACCTACCGTGTACGTATACCTACAGGCTACAGACTACTCGTATAATGAGTTTATCTTTATCCAGTGTTATTAGAATATTATTGTATAAACTATAAAGCATTATAATGTGGTGAATTGTAAATGTGCTTATAATTACTACACATTTTTCATTTCGTTATTCAAAATAACAATAAATACACGTTTTGATAAAGTACAATCATTTTTATAATAGACATTTTTTTTCAATCTAGTTTAATTCACTGTCCATTATAATTCATAATGGATTTCGTTGTACTTTACTATATATGTATAAGGAGTAAGGACTAAGGCCTAATGGCATGTTTTCCTAAATCACTGCTAATTTTCATCAAAAACGATTCCTTAAAAATTGATTAAATATAAGTAAAACCTTTGGTTACATACTTACTAATTACTATAAAATATATACGGGTCTGGGTCGAAATCCCGACAATTGTAATCCCGACATGTAAAATCCCGACATACCTAATCCTGACAAATCACAGTACCGACTGTTTAAAATCCCGACCAAACATATTTACATAATATTATCATGTTCATTATTCAACAATTTCAATTAAAAACTCAAACAATACATTACACTACAATTACATTATATTTATACTATTATATTCGTTAATCGTTATTTAAAAATTTAATTTAAAAACACAAAAAAATTTATATTATATTTAATATTTATATACATCATAATTTATAGCCGATCGTCATTGAACAAAAAAAATATATATAACTACATCGATACATCGATATATTATGAGCCAAACCTCGTAAAGCATTTATATTCGGCATGTATATGGATGAGCAGTACTTGGCATATTTGTAACGCAACTTTGAATAATTTGGCAGGGTTGGTCAAAGGTATTTCGTGCTTGATCTTTAAAATGGCTAAGAGTAGTACATACGACATCAACCCTAGCTGCTTCAGGTGCGTGATTATGATCAGAAAATGTACGTAATAAATTTTTTTCGTTGATAAGTAATAAGTATGGTAGTTGCACGTCCTATGAATGAAACGCAAAAATTAAAAATAATTTTTAATTATTACTTCTATTGTTATTATTATTTATATTAAAAAATGTGAGTTAAAATATCAAGTCCACAGAAATTTGTTCATTTATTAATTAACATAATAATTAATAGTATGTCCCAAATGAAACTTATTATATATATTTTTTGGATAAACGGTACCACACAATGACAATGTACACGAAATAATAACGTACACGGTACACGTCAATCATCTTATTTCATATCGCAATTTATCGGTACGATAATATCGATAAGGAATGTTGACACCCATAAACGTCCATAACGTATATAATGTCAAATACCCACGAATAATATTTTTAAATTACAACAAATTAACTAAAATCGTTATAAATTCATAAATTTATAAAATCTATAAACAATTAATTTGTCTTTCCGGTTAATGAAATAATAACTTACTTGTGCAGGCCATTAATTTTCTTTTTTCGCAGCACCAATAATATAATAATAATTATGTCCTCTCGATTCTTGTCTTTTGTCATTAAATATCCCTTGACACATATTTTGGAATTTCCTTTTTGAGATGGGATGATTTGACATATTTCACTCATAATAAAAAACTCCTGACTTATATTTAAAACAAAGGTACTATACAATTTACACGCAAAAATACGTTTGTTCATTTGAAATGTTCAAACGTTCACTGAGACTCGGGACAAATATTTGGCTTTTATAGGATAAGATAAAATTATTTTATTTTGTCAATATTCCAAATGGTCGGTATTTTGAACTGTCGGTATTTTAGACCGTCAGTGTTTTAGACAGTCGGGATTTAATATAAACATATTTGAATTATATTAAATATTTTAACAATATCCATTATACTTATTATTTTATAAATTATAACATTCAAAGTAAAAATTTAACGATATATTATTATGTTATTTAATATCAATAATGTGTACCCAGAACATTGCTATATCGTTTCTATTTTAGCACATTATTACAGTATTACACCACTTCCAACTCAAAGATTAATGATAATAATAATTACTTATGTGTATTATAAAAATAGTATTACATACTACAATTACCTTATACCCGTAAAATTAAAAATAAATATTATTATTATTTTACCAAGGTATACATTTTATTCAAAACCGAAAGTTTCCAGCTCCCCTTTCCGCAACCCAATCAAGGTACAGAATTTAGGTCTATGAAAAGAGTCAATTGCATATAATGGACTGTGAATGAATAATAATGTATGAACATAACGTTATAACGCGTTGTAACGAGTAAGGGTATATTATATTATATACTTACTCAAGGATTGAATAATTATTACTCATCTCGATTCGATTGAAATATTTCAGATTTTGATACTTCTTTAATTATGTAGACTAGTGGGTATAGTTACTGAGTTTAAGGTCTATGCATTTATCATATTATAATTATTAATTTATAAATTCTATCAATTACGGCAAACAATTTTCAAAAATTTTTCCATTTTCATAAAATATCTAAATACTATCAATTCGAACTATTCGAAGTGAGATGAAAACGGATAAAGAAAGAAGTTCCTTCGGCGACTGAACGTAATAAAAGGAAAATAAATTTCATTGGAATAACCCTCAAAATAACGCTTTCAATATACTAAAAAATGCCATAATAACGGCCCCCGTATTAGCTCATTTTGATGACGGACACCCAGTTTTCGTAACTACGGACGCATCATTAGAAGGACTCTCGGGAATTTTAGAACAAAACGACAACAATGGAAAACGACACCAAAAGACCATAAATTAACCGGTTACAGATCAGATTTAAGGAGTACGTAGAATTGCGTGACTACTCAAACAGAACATATAATTTTTGGGTCGGAAACACCTTTATTATTTTAAAACAAACATAGATAAAACACTTAGCAAATTCAGACTGCCTAGCCCGTACTACGATTGTTGCTTCTCACGTACAATCGTCGTACCTACGTCCTCGCCGAATCACTCAGCGACAACGGGACTCCCCATGCCTGCGCTTACGGCGGCGTTATATAGAAAATATTATTGTCGCCTCAGCACATCTTACTTCGCTGGCCCGACCTACTTCAATAATTTATAATTTAAAATATCCCCACCTTTATTACATATATAATGAATAATATTATTTTGACGACTGTCTACAATATACGACACCACCTAACCTATCAAAATATAATACAATGTTTTACATTTTTCGAGTAAACATAAATGTTGCCCGGCGTATTGTATAGGCAAAATAGGTACATTACTGAAGTGTTTAATATTGACCATAATTAAATTTTAGCTCATCGCAAGTACACATCGTTCACCGACACTCGACAAAGTGGTTGCGCACAATCCTTAAGAGGACGTCACACCCGCATGTGTTGTCTCCGTCTTACACACGTAAGACATACCAAATTTCCGTTCGCTAGTTTCAATAGGGTGCTGTCAGTTTTGATATTAGAGTGAATTGACCTATTATCAAACTTTAAAGTAATAAGTAATAACATTATCTGTGTTCTCTCGTTGGTCTTTTACGATATTTCAATTTTTAATAAGATATGGGTATGTAAAGAATTCATATTTTAAAATGCTCATAACTCATGTAAAAATTAAAATATCGTAAAAAACCAACGAGAGAACAAATAAAATGTTGTTACCTAAAAGTTTGATAATAGGTCAAATTCACTCTAATATAAAAACTGGCAATACCCTGTTGAAACTAGCGAAGGAACATTTGCTATGTCGTACGTGTGTAAGACGGAAACAATAAAACATGCGGGTGAGACGTCCTCTTAAGTCTTAACAAGTCTTAGCCCGCCGCAACCACTGCAACTTCTCAGCTCAATTTGCACGTGCAAAGTAACCACATTCTCTCGGTGAACGGAGTAAAGTCATAACGGTATCGGTATGATAGGTATATAATGTATCCGATATTTTACACACAGTCAAATACGATAATACCTATTTGAACACAACGAAAAATCGATAAAACGATGAATATGAAAAATATGTTTAGATAAAAACAAAATTTACAAACCATTATCACATTCATTTCAAAATAGGTAGGTACTATTAAAGTGTCAATTACAGCTAAGGATAGACAATGATTTTTTTAATATTTGGACATTTTAGGATTTAAGTAAACAATTCACATAGTTTATTGCTTGTTTAGATTAACTTTAGATTAGGTATATATTATGCAATGTTAAGGAATAACTATAAGAAGACAGTAGTAAAACCATTAAAATTATAGTGGTAAATTTTTCAAAATTATCTATCGTTAAATTAAAATATGAGTGTCCAAATAGATTGGTTTAACCAATAATTTGTTTAATGGAGACCATTATGCTATAAAACTGTGCGAATTTCTTCGTAGAAGTAAAACCAAACGAAAAGAAAAAATGATTTTAATTTAATTTGTAAAAATGTATTTTTATAGTGACGTTGATTTGATCGTATTTACTTTTTAAGATAAACTTACAAGTTACAATATATATTATAGATAAAATTATAAATTAGATAATAAATAATAATACTGACGATGACTTCAATGCAAATATCCAGGTCCTTAAACACAACAAACTATTTATAATAATAAGTTTATTTAACGAACGAATAATCAGAGATCCCTCTTAAATAGCGTATCAGTTTTAAAAAACATGTATAAAAAAGAGGGTAAATGGATGTACCCTATTGTACAATAGGTTACTGTATAATGGATGGTATTAAATTTGAATTCAATAATAAAATATTATTGTATACGAAAAACAATTCCGAGCTGAGACGGTTGGCCAGTGTGGATATTTTATATTGTTATTACTTATTATTAATACGGTAGCCGGTAAGTTGAATTAATATTATACAATTACTACAAAATAACTAAAATCGTTATACTTGATTATTTAATATGTAATTTTTTTCCAAATTTGAACATAAAATAACTGAAAAAAAAACTGTGTCATTGTATTGTTGGTTACAGGATAATCTATTTACGTGGAACCTTGTTTTACATTTTCAACCTTTTTTTTTTTATTAGATAAAATAGAGTATTATGATCGGTAATATATGTACAATACAATAAGGATAATATAAAATTAAACATGGGTTATGTAAATAAAAACATACATTATTTTTAGGTTAATTTGTAATACTTTCAGTTAGTGATGGAGAAATTATGTAAACGAAAATATCTGTTCATTTACCAATAAATTGGTAAAAATGGTAAAATAGAATCAAGGTTAAATAATAAAATATCTTAGAGCCATATTTTTAATATTGAATATAATTGTTATTTCTATTTGTTATACAATTGAAAAATGTGGTTCTTTATAATAACAATAAACAACTAAAAATGGATCTATTGTTCTGTATCAGTATTATTATGAACATTTAACTATTCATAATACAATCAATAAATAATTCAAATTAAATTATCAAGATTAACACAGAATTTGACTTTATTTTTTCATGTTCAGAAGCCAAAACATTTATATTTATTTACTTTTAACTATTGCTTTTACAGTGTTGTGAAATTAGAGAATATGATTAGTATACTAATTATTGTACAGGTATTTATGATCAGTTGATAAAAAGAGCTCTTTACAATTCGAGATTGGCGTTTTTGATTGCATTTGATTGGAGTAGCCACACAACATTTTTTTGGGTAACAAATAATTTTCTGGTAAAATGTACAATAAATTTTTTTACAGGGAAAAATGTACTTAGTAAATGACTTAGCAGTCATATTTGGACAGTTTTAATACACAGGGACAATAGGTCATATTATTGAACATATTACTGGCTGCATGTAGTCTTAAAGATGGTATTCGACAGTGAAAATGTGCCAAACTGAGAATAAAGTCTCATGTTAAGTAGCGTGGATAGTATTAACGTTGAAATTACAAATAGCCTAGGGCTGTCTTTTAGCTGATTCTCATTAGGACATGACACCATGGATCGTTTAGTTAGCATATAAACAGTATTTATAAGTATAACTCATGTTAACTTAATTGAAATAACGTAGGTAGAACACACATTTAAGTATTTACTACTAAAAAAAAATAGATATATAATTATCAAAAGGAGAAACTATGTCAATCAAGTAATGTTTCAATGATTTATTTTTAGTGACATAGTTAAAAGCCTAAAAACATTATGAAATTAATATACAGCAATTTTTAACATTTTACCAAATGAAAATTATTAAAAGTTCAGTCTGAAAAATACGTGAAAATTACAAATAGTATTCATACTAACAAGAGCATCGATGGTAGGTAGTTAATTACCTGGTATGCACCTATGGGCTATAATTCATAATGAGTGGATTGAATAATTAATAATTATTTAAGTACCTAACTACCAAAAATTCTATTGATATATTTACCACAAATATTTTGATATACCTAGTAAAAGTTTTTATTTAATTTTTTATTATAGTTAAGACGTTAAGTTATTTAGATACACTTGGCAATGCATTTGTTCAGAAGCATATTATTACATAAAAAATTACAAACTTTAATGACACAATTATTAATGATGTAATAAAAATTTGATTTAAAAATGTCTATATGGAATAAGATTTGTATTCAGAATAGGTAATAAATGTTAAAACATTTTTTGTTTTTAAATTTTATATTATGTATTTAAAATATACAGGGGTCATCTCTACTTCGGAACAGTAGCTGAACATTTGCCACAATAATGCCTGTTTGGCATGTCAGCCATGAATACTCCTGGACCACAATTTTCAGAAGTACATTCTTTCTTCAAACGGATAACCTTACCATTTTCGTCAACCTATAAAAAGTTAAAAAATTAAATAATAAGTTCAAATTAATACGGTCAAGTAGCAATAACTTGAAAACCCGATTTTATTTTTATTCCCCACGAGGATAGGGTAGATTAAATTTGAGTTAGGTATTTCTCCCTTTGACTTTGTGAGTTATCGCGACTCAACTGTATTATTAAAATATGTATGAAATGTATTCATTAAATCTTTTTTTACTTTGTAAAATTTTAACACAGCCAACTTAATCTTCCTTTTCTTGTGCTTGATCTTTTTGGGTGTAGAATAATTCTTCTTCTTACGTTTCTTAGCACCACCTCTCAGTCTAAGAACCAAGTGGAGGGTAGATTCTTTTTGAATGTTGTAATCTGACAGAGTACGCCCATCTTCAAGTTGTTTGCCGGCAAATATCAAACGCTGCTGATCCGGAGGGATACCTAAATTAAATTTTTTAATTAACTTACAATAAATAATACTTATGATCTATGAAAAGTATTTAAAATTAATTTTAACTACAGAGATAGTAATAATTAACTTAATTAAATTGTAAATGCTCAATTAATATTTAATCATCTAGTTACATTAAGTTTTTTTTTTAAATTTTTATTTGACATAAACAATCTAAACAACTAGCACAATAAGTTTATATGATAAGAGTAATACATAACATGAGTGACATGATTAAAGTAGCCACCCATTAGTGGCTATTGGATAGTTAATTAAATTTAATTATTCATATATAAATTAATATGTATATGTATATTTTAAATATTTTTAAGGCATTAGATATTAAAGTTTAGTAAAAGGTCACGGCACAACTTTCTTTTTAGCCTATGGTTAGGATTTCCTGGGAGTGTGAGGATAGGCAGATTTTTTATGAGGGGGTTAGGATGAGTTTGTAGTTGTTTATGGAAGCACTTATAGAAGAAATGAGCTTCTTCTTTGATTGTTTGTCATTGTGGAGAGTATAATTAGAGATGTAGGGCGGAGCATTGGATAGTCTTCGAAGTGATATGTTTTGAAACGTTTGAATTCTACTAGTATTGGATTTTTTTGTGGCACCCCATAGTTGTAAGCCATACGTCCAGATCGGTTTAAGTAGTTATATAGATTAATAGTTTGATGTTTAGGGTGGAGAATTTATTTTTAACTAAAAGAGGGCTGAGCATACTCATTCGACTATTTAAAGTTAGTCTTTTGGTTTGAAAGTGTTTATTCCATGCCAATCTTTTGTCATGGATTAAGCCCAAATATCTAACCGAGTCGGATGAGAGGATTGGAACGTTATTTAGGTTAATGTTTGGGCATATTCCTTGTTTGAGCGTGAAAGTTGTATGTATAGATTTATTTTGACTCGCCATTTATCATACCACTCGGACAAGAGATTAAGGTGTATTTGAAAATTTGACGAGGCAGTTAAAGGATTCTCATTTGTAGATAAAATCACTTTATTATTGGCATAATCAGCTACGATGGTTTAATGGATGGTAGGTTGGTCAGCTACATAAATGTTAAAAAGAAAGGGGGATAGTATGCCACCTTGTGGAACACCAGCTTTAATTTTAGCAATTCCAGATGGTACTGTATTATATTGGACTTGAAAGTGTTAAGTTATCAGTTAAGTATGATTTAATTAGAAGGAATAAATCTAAGTTTGAATTGCAAGCCTTCATTCCAAACTCGGTCAAAGGCTTGTGACACATCTAAAAAAACACACGAGCAATACAATTTATTTTCAAGAGATGAAGAAATGGCATCAAAAACTCAGTGTACTCGTTGTAATGAGCTTTGAGAGTTCTAGAACTCGAACTGAGTATGTTGTTAGAGGTAATATGCGGCAATAAGTGTTTCAGAAAAGTTATATCAAGTAAATTTTTTATCGATAGGTTTCCTCAAAATAATGAAATAACAGTAAATAATAATTAACTGATCAATAAACAATCATCAAAATGAGGCAACTTTTCTTATACATACATTCCCTTGATAGGCCCTATTTAGTTCAATTTTATTTCATTTCTTATGTCACCTTAAATCATGGTTATAGGCTTCCATAAGTGGCACAGCCTTGCCTTTGAAATTAAAAGGAGAAGAAAAATATACACCTATAATTTTAATTTCTTTTTGCATTTAAATAATTATTTATTTTATTTAAAATTGTATTATATAAAGTACATAGGTAGGTATAGTATAGAAATAAGAAATATGCTCAACATGAACCGTGTTTTTGTGCACACTTTATTGCATAAGAATAAATGTATACACATGACGTCGCCTTGTGTTTATTGTTGATTGTCTATATAAATTAAACACTACCCCTTACAAAAATTTAATTAGTCTTATCATTGATCAAACTTTTTATTCCTTAAACTATGGTTATTATTTGTTTCTTTTTTTTTTCAATTAGTTAGTTATTGTATTAAAATAATAAAATAAACCTGAGGTTCACATTACATCAAATGTAAGTGATCGGTGTAAATAAAATTATAAGATATTAGGGAAGTCAGATTAAGGTCTAATTTTTTTCAATTATTCTATTATCTATGTAAGATATCTATTTGGTATTGTACTAGCACTCGGAAGTACCATATGTGTAATATGATAGTTATCATAGGGGTTCCAACGCTGGGAGGTCACAATTTTTATCATAATATGGATCTTAAGATGACGTCACACCCACATATGTTGTCTCCATCCAACATAGAAAAAACTGATTCGAGTGGGATAATTTTATTCCTTCTTTATTTTTAGTAAAACTGCCAAAATTCCATAACGCATAGGGGAGGACTTTTTTTCTTTTTTTTTTTATTAAGAACTTTCAGTATACAACTATTATAGTTCAACGATTACAATGTACAATAAAGATATGATTTACAATAAATTATGGCTTAGGAGTAATATGATAGTATAAAATAGATAATTAGGTAATTAGATAAGAATATAAAATGAAATGATATATTTTTTTTTTTTTAACATTATTAGATATATAATAATAAAAGAAATAATAATTATTTAATTTGAAAACGATATATATAACGAGTTGATGGGTAGAGATGGAATTTGGATTATGGTGTAAATTGTTTTTGTAGAATAGTGGTGAGAAGGGAAATAAGTGGATTTATAAGAGCGGAGAGTTCTGTGATAAACTTAGCTAACAAGTTATCATTTGGGAAATTATTATGTGATAAACTATTATTGGAATTGGTGATGGAGGCATAGGAAGCTTCGGGAAGATGAGGAGGAATTTGGAGAGGGGGGAGCGTAGAAACAGTATTCGGATATAAGTAATTTGATTTTTGTTGAATCGGCTGAGAATGTTTCTTATGTTTGAGAAGTTCATTATATTTTGTTGCTTTGAGGTTGGCTTGGTTTTTGATAATATTTTTGTACACGGGACAGCCCTTGTAGGAGGCTGTGTGTGGTCCTGAGCATAATGCGCATTTTGCGGGAGTGGTAGGTGGTTTTGAGCATTCGAAGGATAAGTGGTTATGTCCGCATTTGACGCAACGGGGGAGGACTTTATCAGTATTGAAGTGTTTTCATTTTTTTTTATAGCACTAATCAATAATTTTGAAACTGATAACTTAAAATGTATTAATGTTATCCAAATAATAAGAACACTATGACACAGATAAAGTTTTTTCCTATGCTTTGTGGAATTTTGGTAATTCTACTATAAATACAGAGGGAGTAAAATTGTACCGGGCAAAATAGTTTTTGATATGTTGTACATCTGTAGATGAAAACAACGCATGCAGCCTCTTACATTCTCATTAGTAAGATTATGTGTTCTGTATTTCATATTTTTTCCCTAGGAATTTTAAAATGCACTCAACACTTATTGGGTTTACAAGTTGCCACTAATACAAGACATTTTTTCATGACAAGAACTGACAATGATAGTAAAAATGATATATAAAATTAAACTTGAACAAAAAAGAAATTAAACTCTTATAATTTATTAATTTTTTCTGGGTGAACTTTTTTCCTTAATTTATCATTTTTAAACCTTTCTTAATTTTATTATGGGACAATAAATCTACGTGTGTTTTCTCTGTCTTAACGCACAACATATTTGTATTCAATAAGACTAATTATATGAAGTAGATTTGTTAGATAGAAACAGCATGCTCTTACAAAAATGCTTATCGATATAAAAACAGACAAGTTACTGAAAACACAACAGACATAAACAAAGTGATTTAATCAAATGAAATAACCGTTTTATTACATTTGTATAAAGTGTTATTAATATTTAAGATTATTTTAATATACTTTCATACATTTGTATGTACTAACAGTAGTGTTCAGAGGCAATATCAAAAATTATATAAGTGGAAAAATTCCGCGGCAGGGAGACATTTTTTGAGTAATTTTATTTTATTGGTACCAGGATCATAATGTAAGAGTAGTATCTTTTAATTGTATAATATTGTAGTATTTACCTTCTTTATCCTGAATTTTGGATTTCACATTTTCAATTGAATCCGACGACTCTACTTCGAGAGTGATCGTTTTCCCAGTCAACGTCTTCACGAAGATCTGCATTTTGCTAAAATTCAATAAGTATTGTAAATTAACTAGAGAAAAAGATTATTGTTAGCAATAAACGAGTTTAAAATAATAAAGGCCACGTGGTTGTAGTTTATGTCTTTATAATTCAATAATTCAATATCTGTTTGATAAATACATGATGTATCATGAAAAATGAAATCAACACATGGTTGGAGTTCGTAAAAATTACCTTTTACTTCTATCCGCAGAGTTATATCGATATTCTTATGGTCTAAAATATCCACCAAAAATGAAAACTTTAAACTAGAAAATAAATAATAACCAACATGCGTAAAATAATAAAGTATATTATATCCAGATTGATAATTTCTTATCATTAAATTTACAATATTTGGGCCGCTGAGGGGTCGAAGGGAATTACTAAATGTTTGAGGTTATATATCAAAGAACATGTAATCTTAATTTTGATGTTTTTTATTATTTTATTTTGATCACCAACGTTCGTGTCGTTCGTGAGTCAAAAAAAAAATAGTAAACTGGTTAATGGTTTAGTTAATAATTATTATATTATAATATTTCAATCATGCTATTAATTAATTTAATTTTAATTAATTGCAGTCTTGCCTATTAGTTAGATAGAAGTAGTTAAAATATTTGGTCTTCTGGGACTACTGTATACTGGTAAGTGGTAGTGGTTGCAATTCATTGGTTTCAGGCTTGCAATCATTTTGGTGGGGTTTTTGAATAAAAATTGTAATCTGGTATATATTATAATATGTATGTTATAATAATTATTATTGTGTTAAATTATGCCAATTATGGTGTTGTATAATATCTCAATATTAATTGTATTATTATATTTATTATTCTACTAGTTATTCTACAATAGTTGATCAATACATCCTAGTTAGCTGCACAATATAGTAGATCTCTAATACAAACGTTCAGAATATGAAAATGGTGATTGGAGGGAAAATATCTATAATCGTGGTTTACACTTCACAGCATGCTGACTGCAGCTGAGCATACAGACCTACAGCCTATACAGTAATAACACTCATAACTTATAGGCGTCCGCACTGTGCAGACCTAAATTTCGGGGGTGGGGGGGAGGGTGTCTACTGTATACAATATTTTTGGGACCTCTCTAAGAGGACAACTCTACACCCGCAAGTGTTTTCTCCGTCTTACAAATGTAAAATATAGCAGAAACTGTTTTGCGCGGGAAAAACCTAGAAGGTTAAAGTCATATAACTAAGGAACGACATTTTCATTACATAAAAAGAACTTTGGCTGGACCTAAATTAAATTTTTTCGATATCGGAACTACAAAAATATTTATTCAAGTTTAAAAAACACAAAAATAATAGTTTTTGAAACAATGAGAACTTTTATCGTATAAGTGATACCAAAATAATAAAAACGATTATCTATTAAATCTATTAAATCTATTTTATCTATTTTCTATGGGCCCAACTAGAAATATCCAGGTATAACTTGGTAGTGAATACTGAATACTGAATGATACTATCATTTATTAATATTTACTACGGCCAATCAGAATACGAAAAACAAGCACACGACACGATACATGATAAGTCCGGCTCTGGTAGAAAATGACGAGGAAAATGATAACCATAACGTAAACAAAATATAAATTCTAATTTTTTTAAATATATTATATTCTTATAATACATTAAATACAAATTGGCTCTAAATTCAAAATATAAAATTCATAAAATATTGTTATAGTAGTTAAAAGGATAAATTCCTATTTCTGATGCAATTTGTTTCAAAATATTTAATAACTACTTAAAAGCTACGTACAAAATGCAGAAGAAACTTTTAATAATTCCACTATTGATGTTATTTGTATGTTATATTATGACTGTTCATTTTTTTCTTCAAATTATTATTATTTTAAATGATTAACCATAATAAATGTTTATCTATGACAGGGGAATGGATGCAATGGAGATTATACGACTAATGAATGTTCATTACTGGGTTTCAATAAAGCAAATCTTTTGTGTTCATCTTGTGATCAACTTAAAAAGTTCCAATTGACATCATTAAGGTATAAATATTATTTTAAGACTATGGTTTAGATGTTTCCAGTTTAAATATGTATTTAAGTTTAAAACCATATAAACTGGTATTATTATGTAAAATTAATTAATTCATTTCACTTTTAAAAGTGTACAAAACATATTTGTATGTTTAAAAATTAAAATTGTTTTTACAAAACAAAATATAAATTCAGAACATTTTATTATGATAATTAAGAAATTATAAGTACATTAGATTTTTGTCACTTAAAAGTTAAAAGATAACCAACATTTTATTTAAAATTAAAATCTCAAAATTAGTGTAACCTTTAGGTTGCCGTAATAATTTGTACTTGTTGTAGATAAAATAATTAAAAAAAAAAAATATTCCAAAAACCATATCATATTGAAAAAAAATATCATATAGTTTTTGTAACTGTTATCAAGTGTCAAGATGAACTGGACGGGTTAGTAATGATTTATTATAAAAGTAAAATATTCTGTGTTATACGTTTGTAAGGTGTAAACGACACATGCTGGTATAACATACTCTTAATGTATTAATTAACATATTTACATAATATATACTTAAGAATATTTTCATTCTTTATTATGATTAGAATTAGCTTCAAATATAAAATAAATTAAAATTATTGTATTTTATTACAGAGAACACTGCACAAACTGTTGTCAAATTGATGAAGAGAAATCTATTAAAGTATATGCAAAAGCCAGATTGGAAGTCTGTACTTGTAAATTTGGTGCTTATCCTCAGATACAAGGTATATGATCAAATTTAATTTTAAATTGATATAGTTTATCATATGATATAAAAAAATTTTTTATTTAACGTCACTATTTATTTACACATTTAGTGTTTCAAATGTATTGGGTAAGAAATTATAAGTTTTCTTTGTTAACCATAAAATAATAAGGGTCAGATTAATTGGTAGAAAGTCATAGGGCATGAGACCTCTACAAAATAATATTTTCTTTGCTTGGCCATCCACAAATTAAAATAAAAAATATTTTGATGTGTTATATGGTTGTAACTATAAAACATTATCATATTATGTCATCATCAATCTTTTGGGAAAACTATGGAATACAATAGAATTTTAGTGTTAAATTTGACAAGACACTTAGTAGTACCAAGTACAATACAACATAAATCATTCCAAAAAGTGTAATATTATAATATATTTTACCTTACTGATGACCTACTAGGTCGTATAAGTATGCAGAGCGATCAATTAAATATAACTACTTTGACACATATTTTGAGGAGTGCAAACCATTATTATTTATAGATATTTTCAATAAAAATATTACAGACTAAACCACAGACTTCCCAATCGATAAGTAGTTATGGATTACAAGCGAGACACTTTATAAGATAACATTGTATATATAGCATGATGTAATCATGTTAACACCACATTGATTAAGACTTATGGTTTATACTACCTATATGATATTATGTTTTTAAAATTTAAATTTTTATATAACCTGACATATCTTTATTATGGCAATATCACTTTAGGAACCACTTATAATAATTAATTGTAGTTGAAAATATAATACGAATTGCATCCGGGAAGCAATTCGTTCAAAAAGGTTTGTTCACTTGTTTTGGTACGTAATTCGTGTGCTCCCAAGATGTATGGCAATCAAAAATAGTTAGTTGACGTGGAACTTTGTGATAATATATAACAATTATTGTAAGAAGATATATTCTATCTATGATATATTATATTATCTAACATAAAAAATATATAAATTCATTGTTCTCACCAATACAATATACCTCTCATATTTTGAATTATAATTTTAAGTTTTTGTGTTAGTTATTAAAAATGAGTTTCAGGTATATTAGGTATAATATGTGTCTTCTATAATATTAGTATATAAACATTGTCATGTTATTATTAATTTTAATTATGTGTCATTTGTCATCAATCATAATACCATTTTGTAATGCTTGTACAGCATAATGTATATATTTTTAGATATTGGAGGTTAGTTGTTGGTTTAGACAAGTCCGGTTTTATCAACTTGAATTCTTTATTGTTTTATTTTTAATTGATAATTTTAATTTTTGCTAAGTTCATATTCTCATTGTTAGTTATGTTAACTATCTTTTTTATTTTTAACTCTGGCATGACTTATTCTTTGTTGATTGTAGTTGTTATACATAGGAGATTCAATTGAATTATAGGTGGGCTTAATTCTTTCCTTATGAAATAAGAAGTGGGGGTTTTGAAAAACGTTCAATAATTTTGTAGGGACAGACCCTCACCCCAGTACCCTTCAATCTACGCTTTTGTGTAGTAGCGGTGTAGCCAATATTTTTCTTTTGAGGGAGGAGGACTGATAATCTGTTTTTACAGAGATGATTTAACAAGGGTTTCCCATAACTCATAAGTTTAACATACTGTGCCGAGGTTTTATTTAAGGTTGCAGTTTCTGTACGCCGTATGGCCTAAACAAATTTGTATTCACAGCAGTTTTCATAGATCATAGATATAATTTTTTTAATTTTCTTAACATTTCGAACTTAGTTTTGAAGTTATGGGCTTTGGAAGCAGGCTCGGTTTAAGGGGTAGGTGGTATAGGCCCACGCCTAGGGCGGCATTTTAAAAACAGTGATAATATTATTATTTTAGGGGTGCAAAAATTGTATTTTGCCTAGTTCACTATTTTCACTTGAGCCGCCCTGTTTGGAAGTTTGTCGTTTTGACACTATAATATATTATGACGTATACGATACACATTTTTTTGTCACTCATAATATAGTGTGATGACGTGATCCTGTAGGCTATAAGTGCTGTAAGTGATCTTGTCTATCGTTATTTCTATAATCCTCGTGTATCATACCATCGTTCTATCAATGTTCCGTGTCACTGTTCATAATATAATGAGTTATGACGACGCGACGTGTGCTCTACCGTGATATGCGTCTTCCGTTAATAATAATAACTTTATAGTAATTTATTCAAATATTAGATTATCATAATTTAAATTGTGAATAACTTTTATTTCTTTGTTATTTAAACATGTAGGTACAATTATACATTTAGACAAACAAAAAAAAGAAAAAGAAAATCGAATGATTTAAGCCGAGTGAACTTTTAAATTATGTTCGAAATAATACCTAGGTACTCCAGGAAATCGTAACTTGTCATATTCATCTTGTATAGAAACACGATTTTATGATTTTTTTTTAAATGAGATTTTTTTTAAGGGTTTATTTTTAAACATTATCCAATGTAAATGAGTAATATAGAATAATAATAAAAAGTACCGTACAAATTATATAATTTTGTATTGTTTTAGCGTTTATAAAAAGCGATCGTCCTAACAAGTACCCCAACTTAACGATCAGATATGTACGTGGGTTGGATCCATTAATTAAGCTCATGGACAGCAGTGGAAATGTGCAAGAGGTATAAAGTCTTTAAAATCATTATAACCTATAATTTTATAGTCATGGATCAGGGGTGGAAAATTATTTTGACGTTACGTGCCAAAAATTACCTTTTTTTTTTCGAGCGTGCCATTAAATTATGAATAGAAGTAAATAAGAACTGAGGTATATATTATGAGCATATAATGGCTATTTATCTATTATTTATTAATAATGACTATTCAATTTTATCCCTAGATATTATATATATACATTGTGATGTTATTTATTATTAAAATTAAAAATAATATATATACATTATATATGTAATATAAATATTTAATTTTTCGTGTGCCCTCAAAATTTTTTAAGCGTGCCATGGATTTGCCACCCTTGTTATAGATTATAAAAACTTACTTATAAAGTATTTGGTATTACTAATACGAGACATGAGTTTTTCGTCAGCTGTTAAATAATAATTTTTGTACAGATTCGGAATTGAAATAACCTATTCAAGGTACATTTTAATACATCTCATACATTTATATTCATGTAATAAACAATTTGTGTATTAAATAAAAAATCATCAACAATTACTCATTATAATATATTACCGTATTAGTACCTGCACTCACATAATATTGAATTTATAGGTTTTGGCAATCGAACGATGGGACACCGATACAGTGGATGAATTCTTGAGCACTCATTTAGAACGCATCGAAGACGATTATCGGTCAAACCTAGTGTAAACGATTGAATGAATACTGTTATTTTAAACATTTATTATTTTTTAACGCGTTTTCTTTTCATTTATACACACTATAACAGTCTACAAAAATGTTATAATGTTAATAATATTCGTGTCCTAGTGTCATAATTATTACATACTATTTTGACTGTACGCCGTACGCGTGTAGTGAGATATCCCTTTACGAGAATTACATATTATACGAATACGGAATAATATAACTTCGTGTACTTTGTTGCAATGAATTATTATTATTGTTGTTGATATTATTGTTTTGTAAGTGTAAGGAGAGAGCGTGAACGCGATGTATTATAAATATAATATAATGTATGAAAATATGAAATGTTGTACAAACGTATATAGATTAGAATAATAATAACAATAGGTATAATAATATGTACCTACCACTGTGATTTATATCACGACAACTGCGTTGGCGTCCGCTCAATAATTAAATGGAAATTCTATTATCTTGCTCAAACGACCGAACACGAGCGTTAATATCACCAAGACAGAAATGTTATGAAATGACAAACTATAGGTATTATCCACAGTTATATTTATCAAAATTATTTTAAGGTCCACTTAGGGCATGTATTATGCCACTGGCCCCAGTATATATACCTATAGTTAAATGAAGGTAAAGCGTTATAATTTTCAACAACAATTTTAAAATATACTTTATTTTTATATTTAATAAATAATATTATACTTAGTAACATGGTATTTATGTATTTTTCAATGGTATTAACGTTATACATTTCAAATTGTGCAAAGCTGAATAGAGGAAAAAAATAATATAAAATTTAAAATAATCGAAAATAACTGGAGAAAAGTGATTCAACAAGACAAAAATAATTCAATTTACTAATATTTCCTATTTTAATGATGTTATTAATATTTTTAACGATTCTGAAAATTTTAATCGTATATAACTTATAATTTATATACCTACACATCACACCTAGGTACAAGGTACCTACTTATTATATACTAAGTACCTACGCCGAATTTTATTTTAGTAGGTAAGATTATTATTTATTTTATTTTATCAATGACTAATTACAAAATATCTACCTAGGGTCCTAGCCCCTAGGCTCGTCCGATTTTCAACTGAAAATACATTCATCGTTTTTCATCAAAATCTAAAATATAATTTTGATGTCACACATTTCATGTTTTACCCTTTGAAATTTGCCAATTAGTCAATGTCTTTAATATATAGTATAGTATACTTACATAGTTATTACATAGTGACATGGTGTTCGAATCAACCTTATGTTCATCAGCAATAAATAACAATTCATCTTAACAATACAAAAAAAAATATCATTTTTACTTGTATAGACTATAATATATACCTATTTTATATTTAACAACTAGTAAATAATATAAGGACTCGAAGAATTTTTTGTCGTGCTAATCTCATTACACGAGACATAAGAGATTTATTTTTATTTTTTTATCAGTTGCAAAGGCCATTAGTTACAGTTTTTTTTTTTGTATATACATTTAGGTGAATACAGATATACTTAAGCATAATACATTGCTGTAGTTCTAGATTTGGTTGAACTGTAGGTCAGTTTTTCTCAAGAAAACTGATCATGTTGTTGATGCCTTCTGTGTTAGGACTTATAAAGCAGCGTCTATGTTAGATGAGATTTTATGTTTTTTTGCGTCTTCTTCGTAAAGAGACTTAATATTTTAAAATTTTTGAGTAAATAATCGATGTACCTAGGTGTTGCCCATCACCCATAATTTGTTTATACGTTATAATATAGCTATATAGTACCTATATAAGTAAGAAATTTACCTTTCATATTGACGTTTATCGGTTTATCGCTTGGAATGTTTTCATTCTTCACAGGGTAATAAATATAATAACGATGCGATCGATTTTATATCGTGGCCAATTCGTGGGGATTTTAAATGACGTATCCTACATCTATGCATAAAAGTTTCTCATCTTCGTTATTTTAATGCCGCAATATAGACGACTTAATTCATAATTTGAACATCGTGGGAAACAATTAAACAAAATAAACAGATTTTTAATGATGAATTTAAATCTTTCTTATGGAGTTATGCAGTTATGCATATCTATTATTTTCTAGGTAGGTTTATATTATATTATATTATTACGACATTATATTTATATTAGATTTCTTTTTCACAAACGTCAAACGATAAAAGTAGGTAAGTATTAACATTTTAATGCAACTCGTGGTGCCTAACCTAACCGATTCACTGAATCTATCAAATGAAATATGTCTAAAATGTATTTAATTATTCTGAAATTTCATATTCTATTTTATTTACTTGTATCGCCTTTAAGGTAGAGTAGGTACTAAGTAGGTACATTTAAAACGACACACTTGGAGTAAGCACATTAAAATCTATCGGTTAGGTTAGGCTATCGGTGCACAATATCGGGTGCATTGAGAGTCAAGACGCAAGCGCGGAGCGAGTGGTATGTATACGCACACGGCACACACGTGCATACGTACGTAAACTATATTTATTTATATGTTGGAATAACTGTACCTATATATAATACATAATATTATGATGTTTATGTAATACTATTGTTATCGACCTATTGTATAACTAACATCATTTTTTTTTGTCTGGCAAGCAAGTCTGTACTTAAAATAAAATACATGTTCCGTCAATCATAATAATATTATAAAGACATGTTATAGTAAATACGAAAGTACGAACTATGGAGTACCGTATTTAATAAATTTTAAGTGGTTGCGTGGACATGCATTTTGAACGGAGGAGAGAAAGGGCACCAATTATGAAAATCTAGACAATGGGTACTGCGAAAAGCTGGTAGTTATACTTTATAATATATTTATGTTAATTTTAAGTCTAATGAACATAATACAAATTACAAAGTACCTATAGAATATTTAAGTTACCAATCTTGTTATAAAATTAAAAAGTGCATAAAATACCCCTTACTTACTTTTAGTTTCACATTATTTTTTCTGAAGTATCCGAATTGGTTCCCAAGTTACGAAGGATATAACCAAATTCCGAATTATTTGAAAATATTATCAATTTTCCTCTCAATTTTATTTAGACTTAGGACAGACTGTACATATTATGCAGGTATAGTTAAAAACTGTGTTTTTGTCTCAAAATAGGTAGGTCATGTTTTTTAATTTTTCTTTTTAACTAAAAAATATAAAATCAATAATTATAATAAACATATAATATTTTTATTTTTTTTATATTTTATTTTACTGAGATAAAAATATATAATACATATTAATTATAAATTAAAATATATTTATTTAGTTTAATTTAAATTTGTCCATTTCTGTTTTTAGGTATATATATATTATATTTCTTTACTTTTAGTCTTATGGTTCTGTTGTTTGTCTGTATTTCGTAGCTTAATATTATAATGTTTCAATTATAAAGTATTTATTGGGAACTAATTCGGACATGTGTGATGTGTCACCTAGAATATGGGTAGGTAACTAATTTGGATGCTGCCACTTTTTCAAAATATGCAACATGAGATCTGACCCCCTTGTACGCCCCTGATCCCTAATTACAAAACATCTGACTCACGTTTCAACGTTACTGGCCTTAAAGCTGACTTGCAGTGTTAAACGTCTCTACTCCCTTCTAGTGGCGCCAGACGCGGACTTCTTTATTTCTTTGTTGCCTGCTATTTATTATCATCTTCAACCATTGCTCTACATGGTTGCTCACGGTATGCAGTACTATTTTTCGATGGTAGTAAAAAACCGGTTTATCATCTGATAGTGCAGTGCGATAGTTAGTTAAAAACGAGTTTGTATGGATTTTACAGTTTTAAATATTAATGTATCTTATTATAATATATAATTTCTTATCTAAAGTTCAGCTTTATTGCCTAGTTAGTAGTTTAGTATTTAATACCTATATTGTATAAAGTATAATAACTAATAAGTACTTAGTACCTACATATTATATTATTTTATGCATTTACGCTAATCAACTTATATATTGTATGTAGAGGGTACAGTACTACAGTTACACTTTTTATTGGTTGGGGGGAATATTTAGGTACAGCCATTTTCTAATTAACATGCAGATACGCAATAGTGCTGATTAGTGATTTGCATAAGCATTCTTGGCCGATTCTCGATCGCAATAGCGTTTTAAATATGACAAAATCACATATTAATTATAAAAATTAAAACATCCAAATATCCAGGATCAATTAGCATTTATTTCTTTATAAACTTATAGTATGATTTTTAAAATGTATACATTTTCCACCGTGCATTTTAATACAGAGATAGAGGTATGGATTACATAATTTATAATAATATGCTAGGTAGGTACTATTAAAATAAAAAAATATATAAAAACAAATAGCCTCCTTACCCGCTATTCCCTCACCATACGCCACTGAGCAAAAGAGTGTTTAAATGGTTTTATGCTTTTTAACACGGCAACTCTGAAAAAAAAGATAATTTTAAAGGGGCGGTGGTCGTTTGGGCGAAGGTAATAATTTTTACCAAAAAAATAATAGTCCGTTTGGGCGAATATCATTTGTACCGTTTGGGCGAGTGAAATTATTTTTACCTGCGTGCGAGGTAAAAACCGGGTGACGGATAGGTACTGATGATATGGAATAGATTCCAGGATTAGCTTAACTATTCTGATATTAATTTAATATAATATTATAAATCCAAACTGAAAATATGATTAAAATCAATTCCATTTCAAAAAATATCCCCAACGCTCAACGGAAAGAAACTATAAAAAAAAAGAGTTTGTGCAAGAAACATGGAATAAATATGAAAGAGGGAACATTAGCCAATTAGAATACATTAAATGTTTAGGTTTAAAATATCAGGCTATGATTTTTGACTTATTATTTATATTTATATGATTTTTGACTTAGTATTTATATTTATATTCTCGCCTAAACTGTATATATCTATTCGCCCAAACGGTAGTTTTAGTTGACTAAACCCTCGCCCAAACGGTATATAGTTATTCGCCCAAACGGACTATATTTTGGGTCGATTCGCCCAAACGGTCTACGGCCTTTTAAAGAATCCAAAGATACGTACAATTTAAAATATAAAAAGATTATAAAAACAAATGTTCTTCAACATCCCTGCAAGTGTAATTTATAATTAAATAGTGTAGGTACCTACCTATTACAATATTATATAATATCTGCTTCAGCAGACTGCAGTAACCACCCACCGGTATGCCACTAAGACGGTAGGCATGACACTATGACTTACGGACTGCCGTTCCCATATTCTTGAATGTTTTTCGTGTACACGGTCATGGGGATGCCAGGTGACCGTATTAAATATACCTACACGTCGTATTATGTACCTAGGTATACGATACATATTCAGCAACAGTTTTGAAATAGTACGTTTGATAACAGATACCGGCGGCGGAGTAGGACCATTGCAATATTTTAAACTGCACAATATTATTATTATATGACGTCAACGATGCAGTCGGCGCGACGCGTTGCTAACATTACCGATTGGTTCCGTTTCGTTTACGACGAAATAATAAATCACGACGTCGCTGTGGCCGGCAGACGACGTCGATCCCCCATTAGTCTTCGTTATTATTGTCGTTGCGTATTACCCGAATAATATTATATTAGGTATTTTCACCGTTTCCGAGAATCTGATGTCGGCGTTGTGTCTGTTGTGTAGTGTACTACCTATACTACGTACAGCCACGGACTAAGATAGTACTATCTTAGTCCGTGGTACAGCTGTGGGCTAAGTACCAATTGTTTATTGCACACTTTAGCACGTGACAACTACACAACTCTGTACAAAGTACAGCAAATGATTTAATGATTGTGTTATGCTGTATTACTGTTATCTCTTATCATAACGCTGGCTATATCTAACTTGGGTGGGTACCATAAACTAAGTAACCAAATTCCTATACAGTTAACGTCCATCGGCGTAAATACGGGCACGAACTAAGAGGACTTGTGCTCCACCAAGTTTAAAATGTGGTCCCCAAAAAATAAAATACTTTTTCTATTGTATATTGATTATTTTTGAATACAAATTATCAATAAATACAAAAATGCTGTACTGTACAGCTATACTGTATATCGAAGAATATAAGTACCTATGTATTTCGGTACCTACCTATTATGTTCCAAGATATAACATGATATTGTGAAATAATCTTTAGCTTAGGTATTTTAGTTGTATCAAGCAGGTCACAAGTACGTAGTTATTATTTATTTGTGTAACAATAATCATAATGATATATTATAAACTAGAGGAAAAAAAACAGAACTATATGATTAGAGTTTTATTATTAAAAATTAAGGAAATAACTTAGAACACAGGAAAACGAAACTTTTTTATATCTATAACAGGAAGCAGGACGGCCGTTGGCGTATAATATGAATATGAGAACGTTTACATTGTTTCTTTGTTTATAATGTGTTATAACTTATAAAACAAGTAAACAGTTAAATTGTGTTGTTATAAAAAATTGTTATGTTTTTTTTTATGAAAATAAAATGTTTTTATGTTTATTTTACTACCAATACCTACCTATTCTATAATAATTAATAATATTAAACAATCAATAATAAGATTTATAGCAGGAAACTACTTATATTATTTGAAAAAAAAACAAAAAAATATTTATCAAGAAATTGACGATATAGGTTTACTAGTTTCAAACTGTTATACCTAATATAGTAAAAATCAACCAGTGTTAAAATAGTTGTGATACCCAATTTTATTTTCTTAATCTGTTACTGTTTCATTCATATTGAAATATAGTATATAAATTATAAATATATAAATTTGCAATTATTGTTAATATAAATAGGCACAGTGTTAATAGGGTCGGGGGTCTGGGAATTCTTTACAATTTGTGCACCCTCAAAAATATTGTTTTAGTTGCGCTTATGCCTATAGTGGCTTATATCTATGTATTAATGAGTAGGTAGTGACTTATATATTATTATAAAGTTGCGGTTATCAGATGTTTAAATATGGATAACAGCTTATAGCTATACTAGTCGTGCATAGAGTATTTTCGTTAGTTTCACACGGCGATGTAACATACCTACATCTACTTACAGCTTACCCTAGCGCTGGCCGAATATCTTCAAATCGTTCGTTTTTGACATTCGCTATCGTGTATGCCGCCAGCGACAAACGTGGTACATATATCACTATATCATATAATAGCTGTACAGGTATTAATATATTATAGCGAGTACCCACGGCATATACGGTTATATTCCTCTGAAGAGAAACGAACCGACGTTTATACGGTTATTATTTTAATTTTCGTACCCTATAACGGCCGTTGTTTGTTTACAGGTGTGCATAACACATACTGCACATGCAACAGTTAAAGACATTTTTGTTTTCATTTCTGCTTATTACGCTACCTATATGAATTTTTTTCAACCGGAAGCAGCAGACAGTAGCAGTACCGTTTATAATTTCCCCAAACACTAGACAGTTATCAACTTATAACAATATACTTGTGTTTGAACAGTCAATATTCTGTATGATGTACCTATGTATAAATATACGTTCTACATACAAATATAATAATATCCACCACATTGTGTCCGTGTAAATTTAACGTTACGTTAACAAATTTCCTGTTTTATTTTATTTATTTTCATATCAAGTTTGAGCTTTGTTTTATGAATGTGCACGGCACGCAGTATTTCTGCAGTGGTTAATTGATAATTATTATATTGTGCAACCTATATACATGCATCATTGTTTTAAAATGAAAGTTGGAACACTGGGTTACCTTATAGTCTATAACAATCTATTTCCAGAGGTGTTATAATATCTACGATTAATAGATGTTAAAGACTCGAGTTACGCTAAACTATTCACTAGATTTTCACTTTATAAACATTTATTTTTAATTTTTAAATCAACAGATTTTGTGACACGTAGTAAACTGAGTAAACTTTCTTATAACCCATTTTATACGATCATAAATATGTATATACAAATATTTAATAAGTTATGAAAAAGTTATTGAAAGAAAATAATTTTCTTTTTATTCTGTTTACTAAATTAATACTAATTGTCTGTAGACACAGAAATTGTTAGTAAATGATCATAGGTATAAGTATTATAGGATTGACAGTCGACTGATGATGTTTTCAGAGTCAGATGATGAACTATATATAGTTATACCAGATACCTATATAGGACGAGAATCATGGATTTTTAATTTTGGTAGGTTATAAACTTTTTACCAATTATAGGGTAAAAACTTGAAAGGTTCTTATCAGAAAAAATCAGCTAAAACAATTAAGTTAGCTCAAATTAGTACTTATTGTAATATTGTAAAGTTCAAGCACAAAAATAATATTAAAACTGATAATTATATAATTTTTATCATTATTTAATACTTAAAATAAAATTTTAGTACATGTTTAGCTACATAATATAATTTATTAATCCACAAGTTATTTATGTCATGTAAATAAATATATGTTGTAGGTAAATCCATAATATATACCACTTCCAAGGGGGGAGGTAAATCTTTTTAGCCCCTCCCTGGATCCGTGCATGATCTCATGCAAGATGTATCGATGAATTTGTATAGATAATGTCGTTTGACGTCTTCATAAAACCTACATTTCATAAGATAATATTTATGATACGGTCACGAAGACCGCTCTGCTCAGAATCTAAAACGGTTTTATGTGACTGCGTTTTATCTACGTTGCGTGTGAGGTCTGAGAGAGAAAACAAATATTGCAGTGGCCAGTGACAATATCATCTTTATAAACAAAGGTAATTTATAATTTATAAAAATAAACATGATTTGTATAACTGATAAAATCCTCACTTTCTTCAGAAACTTAACATGACACATGTTTTACACGTTTTAAATATTTAAATAAACAAAATTTGTAGACATCTTAAATCTAAAAGCTATTATACATTTATGAGTTCACAGTGTGGAAGCGAGCGTAGTGAGGTATTGTACCGTACATATATATTTGTTGTAATATTATTCTAAACGCCAACCAAAGAACGGTCCCATTGAAAACTACAAAATAAAAGTGTATTTCCCTTTCACACAGTTAGCCCGATATTCATATAACAGCAATAAATAATAATTATAATTATTTATCATCACGCGCTTGAGTGACTTCTATATCATTGTATACTATGTAGGTTTCCTCATGTATATACAAATAGTACCTATATGCCTATTACATTCATAAATACATTAAACAAGTACTTATAATTTTAATTTTATATAATACTATTAGGGCTGAGGACTTCCAGTTTTTTTATATTTGTCTATAAACGTCGCAGGATAATGTGAGTGATGTATAAATATGTTTCATAATACTAGTAAGTTACACTGAACATTTTATTTTGCATATTGTGTCGTTAATGCATATTTGAGCATATTTGAAAAAATAAGAACATATTTTGCCAGTTTTTGATCTAATAAAGTCGTTTTGGACAAAAAAGAAAATGTTTTGAAAAATGTTGAGTGTAAAATGTTAGTCTTTGACATATTAAGAGCATATTAATTATTATGTATACATTGGGCAATTTAATATTTAAAAATATAATATAGTACTATACTCTGAGTATACTCATCGCAGTATATCGGTCCATTATCTGGTTGATAACACTGCAACGCGTGTAGGAGGTAGTGTTAATTACGAATTAGTAATTTTTCAAGTTTTTATAAAGTATTTATTAAATAATCAAATAATCTTTTTATACTTTTGTTTTCATATTAATTGTATAATATTTGTTGTTTGTTTAGTGCATAAGTGCATACATATTTTCAGGTTTATAAGTACTAGAAGCCCTCAGCCCTAAATATTATAATATAATATCACATGTCATATTATAATATGTATCAGTGGCCATTAACGTTTACTGATGAAATGAACAATAGGTATACTTTTAAAAGTGGGCTAATTCATCTCGGTATGTCTATACTGTAAATAGATAGGAGTGTTGGCATAAGATGCGAAGCACCTGGCTCCACCACCACCATCACCGCCACCTCCACCAACGACGCCGCAATTCTTATCCGACGCAGTCTCCACGGTCCACGAGGTGTCCATTCACGCACTCGGCGGGTCCGCTGCCCAACTATGACCGCTGCTGAATTCTGGACTCTGTCGAACGGTTTCCATAATAACATATAAGTATTATTATCAGCCATGTTTAAACATGTTGTCAGTTTAGTTTGTTTTCGGTTCGACTGTTGTAATAATTTTTATTTGTTCGTTTATCCGTATTTCTTATAAAAATAATATTATTAAACATTTTTATTAAAGATTAAACACACTCGTATTTTCCCGTTGATTACGCTGCGAGTGTTTGTTAACAACAAAGATCAAGTAGCAAAATATATTAAATTTTGAAAAGTATAGGTACTATACTACCCAGTGCGTGTGCACGTGACGCGATGATTGTGAATGTGTCCAAACTTCAGCAAATAATGAGCTTTGTGGTGAGTTTACATTATTGTATACCTTTTATTTCATAAAATATCAGAAAAAAATTGATAACAATTTCAATGTGTTACTGCCTGCTGTAAGTATTTAATATAATACCATATTTTATCATATTACTAGGCTTTATGTTTGAATAATTTCATTGTAACTTTATTGAAGCCAAAGTATTAACTCAAATAGTCCAACTGTATAGTTTAATATCGATAGTATTAAAAAAATAAAAATAGACATCATTAGGCATGTAAAAAGTGCCAGTTATTACTTATTATTATGAGTATATTAAATACAACGCTATAATAATGTCATACTTAATATCATTTTTAGTAAAGTTATAACTTTATATTCATATAATATGAAGTTTTTCATTTGTAAATTCCGATTTTTTTTCAATTATTTTCAATATGCTTGTATCCCGTCAGTGTAAATGTATACAATTTCAGTTTTTGTGTATTTTACTTAAATAAAGAAAAATATTATATTAGTTTTAAAATTTTAAAATTATTTTTACGTTACGTTTATACGTTTGATTTAGGGGCATCTTTTTTTTAAAATAGAATTTTGGTTTTTATTTTCGTGATGTATCCGTGGAATAAATACCATAAGACGTATAACATTAAAAAGATTAATACATTTTTTATTTTGTTTATTAATGACAAAGATAAAATTGAAGAAATAATTTTTTTAGTAGAGTGAATGTATAGACGATAAGAACGATCAAACAACGTATTTTTCTATAGTTGTCCTCATTTCCTCACCGTACGTATTATACTGTTGCTCTGAACTGAAAACGAATCGTTATTTTAAATAACTATTATTACAATTGTAAAATTAAAATTAGAAGAAATGCATAAAATAAAGATTTCGACTTATTTATCTATTCATTAAATCAGAATATTTATTCTAACTTTATGACTTTTATTATGGTTATAATATAATATTATATTGATATAATAATTGTTTATATTTTGTCATAATATTTATTTCTTACTTCATACTAACAACGCATTACAAGCAGTTAAGGGTATTTAATATTTATTAATTTCCTGACTTTATTTTTATTATTTAAGATTAATATATAATATTTATCCACGTATTCTGAATCCTTTTTTAGTTTTTTGAGAAATTGAAACACAAATAAAACTAATAAAAGAAACAAACGTAACTACCGGTGAACACTAAAATAGGAATGTTTAATAAGTTATAACAAACTTGAGTATTATCTCGTCGACAATTAAGAACATATTGCATATAATGACTGTTTTCTTTATATATTTATTGTTAAATTTCTAGAATTATTTTCGATTTCTGATATATAATAATAAGTAATAGTTTATGATTTAATTATTTTTATTAAAATCTTAAATACAAATGCAAGTAGGTACTAAGTATGTATGATTTCGATTTTTAGCTTATGAATGTTACGTAATGTATACAAAAATGAAATAACCCCAATATTTTCTTTTATAGAAAAATAACTCGAGGAGAATTTAAAACAATACTTGAACATAATATTATTAAGTCTATAGGTAGTATAATAATATAGTAGCATTAAAATTCATATAGAAACTATCCTCTCTCATATTATACTTACGTCAATATAATTTAATAATGTGGACATCCAAATATCTATTCCAAGAGTGTACATGTTATAATTCAATATATATAGAATATATTTTATAATTTTATAACTTGAGAGTACAAATGTAGGTACAATGGTATAAGTGAATTTTTAGGATCGTAAATATTATTAATGGTACTTTGTTAATATTTTCCGGGAGTTTAATCCATTTAAATAGTTAGCTTCCGATAGACATCATTTTTCAATTTCATCCATATTAAAATCGAGTTAGCTACCATGAAAAATCCGATAATCGATCCGCGGGAGTTATTTTTCACATTTTTTTGTGTTTTGCTTTTAATTTCACCGTATACAAAAATAATAATGCTTTCCAATGTCCGAGACAGCCTGCGGTCGGATCGAAAAATTTCTGCCGGATATCATCCAACCGTACATCCTATGCGGCTGTCAGATACTAAACGGTTCCCAAAAATTCAATGCATATCGTAAAATGGAAAATAAAAATAAAAACGGCACTATACTGCAATATGCACAGCATTAGTCGTAAAACGAACCAGTCGTTAAAGTCTATTAACTATGGGTAGGTACCTGTAAACATTTTGATTTGTTTTTATTTATAATGATGTACACACATGACGTATGTATATAATAATATATAAAAATAAAGTATAATATTTAGGTGGTACCTAATACCTTGGTATATGTATATATTATTTTGGTCATCCGACAATCAAACCTTCAATTTATTGCCTAGTCGTTATTTTAAAAGGATAGGTCATAAGCAGGTAGGCACTTATATTTTATTCTTAAAAAGTTTTTATTTATAATTTTTGTATTGTTATACATTGCTCGTTATTTTAATGCCCCGTAAATAAATTGAAATTTAAGTCATTTTTTCTTGCACAAAAATTAGGAGACTGGGATTGTGTAAAATATTCTACACATGAAGTACACAATGAATTACACGCACAGGGTATGTTAAAATGTTGATTCTGTTTATAATTTATAATGTAGCTAATACTTATAACAAGCTATAGGTACTTATATAAACTATTAACGAATCCGAGTATTTAAATAATGACGTTTAACTTATCTCGTTTTAGAAATTTTTCGACGGACAAAAAATCTGTTGGTGGTTCAAATCAAACTTCGTAGGTAATGAGCACTGAGCAATCGCCATTGCACAGAGACCAACGCCTTTCTCCACTGTTTGCATTTGCTTTGACTTCTGAAAATAAAAAAAACTGAAAAGCTTAAAAAGGATTACTATAAACAAACATAATATACAATATTTTCAATGAAAATTATAAGTCGTACACAACAATGAACCCTTTCGAGCCTCGATCGTTGTTCACTTGTTCCTAATCGTTTTCTACACCGACTTTACTATAACCATAACTATATCTATAAGACCAGATACACAATCGAAACGTAGTTCCACGGGTACTACACGTCCTATTCCCAGCCTAACTAAACTTATTATTATTATGACTTACACTCAACATTTGTATACTAGTGCTATATATTATATTATATTATACAACAATTATTAAAAAAAGTACCACTAATGAGTGTTTTTAAATCCGCATCGTCGTCACAATAATCAGGTGAAACGTGATAAATATTTTCTTTTTTAGTGGATGGGTCGTTGATTGTTGCAACTATTATTATTATTATTGTTATTATTACTTTTAGTTCGGCACGTGGATTGTGCGTGCGATTGTACAAAAGATGTGTGCGTGCGGTTTTTCCCTTAAATCCTTCCGGCGCCAATCGTGATTTGCGATTATTCTCTCCTTTTATCGACGAAATAATTACGATAATAAATCGTATTACTATTATTACTATTAACGGCGTGATCAAATAACGTGCAGAGCGTTTTGTTTGGATACTATCGTGGTGATTTTTATAATATAATCATTAAAGCGTACCTATATACTACCTATATAATATAATACTATTATAGAGGTACCTACCACCTACGTCAGTGGAGCAGTTTTTAATCGATTTCGAAATATTCTCATAATTCCTCTTTAATAGTCTCATTCAAGAAAAAAACCACTATATATTCCAAGTGCGTACGTGAATATATATTATAAAATATCATGTATCTATTAGAAAACAAACTTCTCATTTAAATAAATTACAGTCCGACGAGTTCGTTTACATATTATTATACGTATTACTTTACACTATGTGTTGATATTATATTATTACACCAGCTGTATGTGCCGACCATAGATATCCGACTCGCCGAACTGTCAATCGCGCACAAATCAATCTCCCTGCAGCAGGAAATCTACTTACCGTTATATGGAGAAGGCCCAATTGGTTTAAATGATTACTTAAAAGAAATACTAATAACACGTAATTATGATTATTATCTTGTCTCTCTGTGTACCGTATACACACGATATACGACCATTCCGTCGAACATCGACCATAGTGGCCGGAGCGCCTTTTCGCAAATTGCAAACATTATAATAATATTATAGATAGCGATCCTTTTAGATATTATATAGGTACACGCACTCGAATTCAGACGTTTTTCTTGAATTTTACACATTATTATTTATGACTGCTTTTTAATCATTTTTCATTCCAAAAAGAAAAGTAGTTTTGAAACATTGCGAGAACACTATTCAACCAGTTTTACTCCCTTGGTCTTTCATGTTAATGTTAAAGTATAATCACTAATTAGAAGTACGGAGACGTACACAATAAAAGCTATTAAAATAATACAGGCACGCCCTGCAATCCATGTAAAACACAAATTCGACAAAAATTTTAATATAATTAATAATAATAATATTTTCACACTACGATAAATTTGAGTTATTTTTCGTTTAGTATAGGTACATAATTATGTTTTATGATCAAATCTATCTGTTTTCGTTCATTATAAATGTAATTATATACATGATAATATACTATGTAAATGTGTATAAATAATTTAAACCACTTAAATACGAAAGTTTCATTTTCATAAAGTAAAACTTGTCAATGCTTTACTCCAGATTGATATAATAATTAAATTCAGATGTTATCACCATTCATCACAAATTAGTTGCGTATTAATTATGCTAAAAATAAATAGTATTGGTATGTAATAAAAGAATATTCGGAACTGTCACATATTTTTTCTTCCAAAAAAATATTTAATCAGTAGGTAGATGTACACATCAAACTTCGAGGAATAAATTATTGAATTAGTACATTTATAAACTATAATCCAATTAAAATCTACAAAAACTCATTAATTCAATAAGTTGTGCTCGTTTAAAATAAGTTATATACATATAAATAAAGGTAATACGAGTATATTATACATGTTATACATAGATTATAGGTAGTCGAATTGTTGTAGAATTTTAAATATACAAAGTAATAACTTATAAGTCTCTATATCACTTTAGTAATAAATCAGCGAAAGTTTAATGGTTATTAAATGTTTTAATGAAAATGATTGATCATTCTAATTTTTGATCAACTTTCTAGTTTAGATTTCAATTTATGTTTTATCTTGGGTCACACCTAAAAATACAGTTACCATGGGTAATTAACAATACATATTAAAATAAAATTATGCTGTAAATGTTAGAACGATGTAAAATGAATCAACCTTCATTGAAATAGAAGGTAAATACCTATTTAAAATTATATTCAGTTAATGAAATATAATCATACATTTTCAATTTATACCCACGTGTTATTTAATGACTGTGCAGAATAATATCGCCTATTTTGCTGTTATGTATATGTTTTGATAGTTTGATGTATCTATATTCTATAATTGTATCTATCATTGGGCGTCAAAGTCCTTTAACATTTATAAACTATAAGTATAACGTAAATATTTGTTCAGCAATCAGCAAACCTATACCTAACTCATTTGTTCTTTCAACTGTTGCCAATATAGTTTATAGTCTTATACCGAAAATTGAGAACTAAAATGTAACACGTTGGATTCTGCTCTTCAGATAATGACGTTTTGAAACGCACAAATGACAAACACGGACCATTGCGTGCGATAATTTATTGTGAATTAATTATTATCCAATAGATGCGATTATTATTTATTACCCACTGTATGGTACACCACTCTACTTCCAAGTTCCAACATTCGTCAAGTGTGTGTGTAGTTACTCATCGATGAGGGGCCACTGACCAACAACATCGATAGTAATTATTTCTAAATATCGTATAACTATTATAGATAATAACTGCAGAATTTATAATACGAGGTATTATAGCACTGAAGCGATGCGACGTGTGAAGGTGATTATTTAAATTGTATTGTGGTTTTAAATGCAAAACGGAAACCATTGTCAATATATTTGTGGACGATGATCGATGACTTAATATCGAACGTTTTCGGACAACGGTCGGTGAGATATATAGGCAGCAGCCATCATCAGTTGGTACCGTAACCCGTGACCGCCGACGTCGCCGCCTCGCGCTGCGGTGTGTCTTCAAAAAATAGTTTTACTACTAATTTAATTGGGAAACAATCTAGAAAGCAATCTAGACTTTCACAGAACATTGTTCGATTTTGTCCAGACATGTTTATGTAACAGGCGGAATTTCCGAAAATTGCCAACATCCGTAGGTGATCGATTTCGATTGGGGCCGCGGCGCGCAATGATTAAATTGAATATTTTTTTTTTATTGTCAAAGGGTGACTATCGTCGTCAATAATCGTCATACACCGTGAAACGTAATCGCGTATTAGACGAAAATATTATATCCATTATAATAGAGATCGATCGAATATCGGTTTTTTTTTTATTTCAAACTACGAAAAAAAAAATGTATGTTTTTCCTCGTGGGTCTTGTGTATCACTTATATAATATAAATAATATTATTATGTAGTCGTTCATAGCTGAATTGAAATCGAGTCGAGAGACGTTGATCAAGGTGTTATTGCTCAAACTCTTTGTTTGACGTTTGTCTTTTTTAATCTTATCCACTGTAATATATGTTCTTTTGGCTATAGTTAATGAACCGTATCTATATATAATCATTTATCAATCATAATCCATAAATATTATAGATATATCACTTGGATTGTTTTACAGCACTGACAGCCACCGATATTGTGTAGAGTTTAGGCTGCAGAATATACAGTCATTGATATACAGTGAGCAGCGTACTCGTATATAGAGCTATAACTAACCATCGGCGTAATGGAAAATGAGCATTGTATAACAAATTCATTATAGTCATTATTCTGTAGTTTTCGAACTGTTGTAGTCCGTAATTTTTATATTGCGTGTTTTTCAAATGAAATACGACGCTGTGAAACAAATTATTGTTATAACTTATTACCTACTTATTCACTATAATTTTTAGACTTTGGTAATCAGTTGATTGTGAGTTCTAGTGTGCATCGTTCGAAGGGGATATAGATAAATAAAATAGTCATTTAACACGGTGCGTATGGTCTTATTTTGTCGAAAATAATTATCAAACAAAATTTAAATATAAAAGAAATAAAATGGTCTAATATCATTATTGTGATACTATAATATTATGTACTATATAAATTGCAAGTTGTTAAATTAATGTCGACCATCGAAAACTGTAACTTTGAAAGTACACTGTACTTGCAGTTTTATCATCAATACATTTTTATTCATCGGGTAAGCCTAACTGATATTTACGTACCTATCTATTTTTGGGTGATCATATAATAGTATATTATGTATTATGAAATATTATAGGTAAATAATATTATGTGACTGTGATTTGTGATATAATCTAATAGATCATATTTACGTAGTATAATGCTCAGTCTACAGTCCATTGCTCTGCACAGATTACAATGCGAAAATTGGTGGATATATATATGTATATATATATTTATATAATATTTTATTGGCATTCGAAAAACACACGTAAAAACGTAAATAGCTCTAATAACATTATAGCATTGTGGTCGAATCTTTAAGTAGCATTTAATTTCATACATACACGTATTTCAGATTCTGAGAGGACCAATAAAATATGTACCAACTACCTAGTAGTTTTACAATGATGCATGTGTTTTCTTATAAAAAAAATTGTTTTGTGTGTCTGTTAACACATTTTTGAGCAGTTAATGCTTTAATCAGTTTAATTTTAAACTTTTAGGATGGCTATTCCAATATAAAATCGATTCTATAGTAACTATTTATTTTGGTGGTCAAAAGGCATTTTTAATTGTCAGTTCATTCGAAATAACAGGGAAAAACAAAATGTTACGGATAAACGGCAATGTATAGACGAAGACCGCACATCTTAATTCAACGCCTGCAGGCACTAAGCGCGACTGATCAGGCGACGGATGAAAATGTAAGAATTATTAATTTGTTATAGGTACATATGCATTTATATTAAACCGTTTTGGCCTCGTAGAAAACTTTTACGTATACAGGTAAAGACGTAATGTTGCTAGTGGCAATGGGGCATACACTCGTGAAAAACGGCTTTAGGTGAAATGATTTTACTTTTATGTAGATTTAAATTACATTATAATGTAGCACAAATGGACAATATAACATTTTGTACCCGTGTTTTATTATTATCCTCGTCTTCAGATTATACACCGACACGATTTTCAGAGTAGCTCTTCTTTATTCGGTCGCGTATTGCACACACGCACACATTGTTGATGTACGCAATATGTATAAGTATAATATATATTATAGTGTATACCTATACTATATTGTGTGTGTCCTATTATTGTATTATTATTATTAATGTATTTATGGTTCCCCACGCACTGTATATATAGGAGAATTCGTATAGTATTTGTATAGTAGCATCCGCTTCCGAGACTGCAATCATCGTTCTGCGCGCGGCTATTGTGAGCAGACGGTCGGTAGGTATACAGCCAAATATATCGGAACGAAACCGATGTAGGTATACTAATTATATTGTAAACTTGGTACCTGGTATATACTGCAGCATAATTTAGGAGGGACGCATATAGAATATTATAGGTATGTGGTTTCAGTGAGTGTTATACTCTAATACTAAAATGATAATATTATATTATTATATCTAAACGCGCGTACACTAAGGTACTACCGATACTACCTATAAAGCACCGAAAACGGATAACATAATATCAACAGAGAAATAAAATAATACATAATAATATACAATTCAATTATTCTATTCGTTATTCTAACTCCAATTGAAATAGAAAGTTGAACTCAAAATTAATAAGTATACATAATATTATAGTATATTAGTACCTATCTAAAAAACAAGCGTATTGTTATATTTAATATTTGATTGTGTTATACCTAACAGACACCGCATACCTATATAACATAATATTGATTTTGTATTGTTTTGATCTATATGTCTCGTGCTGACTTCCAATAATAATAATAAAAATAACAATAATAATTGTTAGTTATTCGTACATTGATTTCATTATTGGCTTTCTATCTTTAATACCAAGCAAGCTGTGCATGCTGTATTTGAAACTTTTTTTATGTAGGGATACAGTGGTGGTCAAATGATTTTGACAAGGGAATTGGGATATGGCTGATTTTTTAACATGTTCTATGTGACTATTAAAAATATAATTTATGGTTATCGATAAAAAGGTAATGGGGGAATCTGCCCCTCCGTGTGACCACCACTGTAGAGTTATATTCTTAAAAAAAAGTAATTATGTTTTATATATATTACGCAGCTGCTAGTTGAGTATTATTTAAAAACGAGGATTAAGCACGCCGATAAAAGTTAATCACGAGTTTCTTAAAAGCAATTGTTTGCATAAAATTGAATTTTTAAATATTATATTATAATAGATTTAACAGTTAATATATTTTGTATATGCAGAAGTAAATAAGCTATTCATGCATTAAACTTATCTGACGACTTTCTATTATAAAGACATTACTCATTAGGTACCGAGACTGTGTACAATGTACCTACCTAATATTATTATGCATTACTTAATTTGTGCTGGTTTATTGTAAGTGCAGTGGGTTTTTTTATTAATATTATAAAAAAATGTACCATGTAAATAGTGACACTGGATACTGAATGGCCACAAATTAATAACGAATCTTGACACCTAGTATTTTCACGCTTATCGTTGGGCATTTACTTAGTAGCAATATATATTATGTTATAATTTATATTATCTTTATGAAAAATAGACAAGCGCCAAAATTCCAATCTCTATTGTTTGAATAAACGTATATACGATGTTATATTTCATCATGATATTAAACAGTATTTATATACAATTTATCTATATAATATGGACTTTGTAGTGGCGTAATTATGAATTTGTTCTGGGCTAAAATATCAGAAGATGTATGACGCGTATAGAGGTACCATGCCCACCACGTGGCTGAAAAAAATATCTCGATGTACTGTGGAAATATATTACCTATAACGTATAATAATATATAATAAAATAGAATTTAAGATTACATTTGCATGATGTATGTCAAATTTAGTTCAGATTACTATTATGATAAGAATCGAAGAATATCCAAATTCCAAAGAACATTTTTTCTATAAAACTTAATATTACAATAAAACATGTAAATACAAAAATATTTAAGAATTTTAAGTGGATACGATCTATAGATACCTACTTTGTGTTACGCATGAATTCGCGTTCCGTACCTCCACGATGCATGACTGCGACCAGTTTCGTTGTGGCGTACACAGACTAACTAATATACATTTTATATACCATTAACTAATTAAATATAATACATAATACATTAATACATCAACTTTGAACTTAATTAAGTAGGTACCTACTGTCCTATTCATTATGTCAGTACCTACTTTGTTTGTACTTGTATCAAAAATTTCATGTTTGCAAAACATATTATATTGATTTCATTCTATTTTTCACTATGGGTATATTTATTATTATGTACTTATTAATGATTGAATTAAAGAATATGTACAATGTACATAATATATTTATAAATTTCATAACATTTATTTTTAATACCAGCTATTTTTAATAAATAACACTTTTAGATTCTGAGTGGAGCGATAAATGTATTGATTTTACAATGATGATTTTTTTTAAAAATTGTATTGTTTTATTTTTACTTTTTGTAACTGTTATCAACTTTTGGGGCAGTAAATTTGATTTCTTCAACAGTATCTTGTTTGATGGTAAAGTGAATCTAGTAGGTACATTCGGGGTTAAAATTTGAAATCTCCAATAGTTTTCAAAAACGCCGAGAAAATCAAAATATAAATTAAGGAAAAATGGGAATTTTTACGCAAAATCAGTTTCAGACAAAATCGATTTTCGTTTTTGGTGTAATTCTAAAAAAATAACAGTAGATACATAATGATATTTTCACTGAATGTTTATATTAGCATTTTCTATACACACACAATAAAATTTCAAAATCAAAACAATTTGAGCGGTTTACGGACATTTTCAGTTTCCAATTTATTTAGTTTTTTTTTCTATAAATGTCAATAAAATTGTATTCGCTGGGTCAAAAACCTTGAAAATTTAATAAATATAGGTGCCTAATATAATGTTACATTCATAGTTGAAAAATATTAAAAGTACATAGTATTTTAATAAGCATGTAAAGTTCAAATTTTGTCAAATCACGAAAATATGCAAATTATTTTGAGTTAGAAATTCATAAAAATTGTTGGAAGATTTAAAAATTAAATTCAAGATTCCTCATAAGTTTGTCTACTTTTTCAAAATAAAACGTTTATCTGAAAAATAAATTACATTTTTATGAACGTTTCAAATTTTTACAGGATTGGATATTCACTCGATTTCTCTTGTAGCGATTTTCTTATTTTGCTATAATTTGAAAACGTATAACTGTAGATACTTGACATTTGCAACATATGTTTACTATCAATACCTTTACTTGATAACATTTTCAAAATATTTAGACTCATTTGAGCTGCTTTTGGACATTTTCAATTTTTAATTTTCTAGGTTTTTTCTATGTGACTATATGTATGTATTAGATTTTTTTGGTCAAAATGCTTGAAAATTTAAAACAAAGCTCCTGATATATTGTTATAATTGTACTTGAAAAATATTAAAAATATATAGGCACACATTTTTTTTTATAAGCATTAAAAGTTTAAATTTTGACAACTTTTATCATATATAAAATGTATAACAAGATTCCACGTAAATAGGTATATAAATTACTTTATTCACAATAATAATATCATCAAATATACTTAGTAATATATCAAATAGGCTGACTGACCGTCTTCGTTGAGAACCGTTTTTTATATACAATGATATTATATCATTGAATTCAAATTTAACACCATACATTACAGTGACCCACTTGTAAACTACTGTACAGCAGAACGACACCACTTACGTAGGTACTTGCCCACCTTTTTTTTGTTTAATTTTTTTCAAATTCACTAAAATTGATTGAGATAATAAAGGTTTAATAAAATCACATTGTTATTCCTTATAATATGTGAATATATTCAGTATACTGAACATAATATTAAAAACTAAAAAGGAATACATTTAATGGAATGATTAAGTTTTTAATACATTATAAAAGATTTAAAATAAATGATTTAGACATATATCATTAAAAAATAAATTAACAATTAATTATAGAACTAAAAACTACAATTTTGGTAAACCAAAACAACAATAAATTATGAAAATGTTGTTGCTCTCTAATATGATGAGTACAAATGTGGGGTACACTATATTATTATATATACATACAATCATGTATTTCCAAACATATTACTTAAATGTGTTTGTATATTTGTAATACATGTAATGATTAATAAGTAATTACGATAATATAATATAATATTACGACGGTTTAGGCGTTCCTACTTACTTTGTCTATACATAGTAGGTATAGGGAATAACTAATAAACTAATATAATATGCTTAGACGTTCAGCAATAGTCATATTAATATATTAGACTTACATTGTATTGTATTGGCCATGTACTAGTATTAATACTTTAGTTTTCTCTTCCGTTTGTTTTGTAGAAATTATTTCATATCGTACGGTACCGCTTAAATATACAGTTTATAATAATAATAGGTAATAATAATAATAATAACAGTAATAATCAGCGAAATTTGTCGTACTGTTTTTTGTGAGAAGAAAAATACATAATATATTATAAGCACACATAAATAGGCGTTTTTGAATTATAAAATATAAAATATGATTCAAATTACTTTCACTGGTATTTATAGTATATACCTACGTAAAAATGTCTATTATCTTGGAAGAGGGGAGCAATAAGCGGAAGATGACGTTAAAATACTATTTATTAAACTCTAGCAAAAATGTCATTGTTGATTATAATACAGTTTTTATCGAATTGGACTGGTGTCTAGACATCTGTTTAAAAATTATTAAGAAAAACCAAAGATTTGTTGTATAAAGTAAAAATAATAAAAACAGAAATATACATTTGTAGTAATAATGACGGTAGGTAACACTAGTATTCAAAATTCCATTCTAATTGGTATCATCTCATTGTATCATCGATCATAACATTTTTACAATATAAACAGTATTGAATACATTAGTATTCACATCGTATTATTATCTGTTCCGTTAAATGGACAACGTTAAGATCAAATTCACGAAATGGAACCGCGAAAAGCAGTTTCTCCACCATTCGCGTACCTAATTACACAAACATATTATGGATAACATTTTTCGAAACGGATACCTAAACTTGTTTTGTTATTTTTATATCCATATAGTGATGTACACAGTACATATTTTACAATAGTAGAAAATTAAAGCACAAATTTCGTTTTTCAAAATGTATTAAATTGATTTGACGATTTATTATTGTTAGTTCGACAAATTATTACTATTATTATTTATTACTAAAAGTACATTTTTACTATAATTAACTTAAAAAGAAATGTCTATTATTATTATTTGTTTAAACAAGTTTAAACATTAATTTACTTAAAACAGTTTGAAAGACTGAATAAACCGAAGAGTGGAGTATACTTACTTTTCAGGGGCGTATACAAGGTATGGGGATGTGGTTTTTTTTGTTGGTTTTTACAGTGTTCAATGATAATGGTAACAAAAATATTTCAAACATAAGAGCTTGAATTGATTTGGATTTTTACCCTGCACATGTGCTACAAAACAAATAATTTTAATTTCGACCCCCTTTTTAAGTTCAAATTTGAAATATATTTTTTAACAACTTTGAAGTATAGAAAAATGCTATATTACAAAATGATTGATTGATAACTTATTGTTTCCTCAACTTATATTAAATAACAATACCTATGGGCATTTGTGAAGGGTAAAGACTGCGGTAAACACATGTATATTAATCGTGGTGTTAACTCATTTTCAATCAGTCAATTTTTAAGACTGATAATAACTTTATAAATAAAGTTTTTTAAAAAGAATAATATTATTCAAATTGAAACTCAATAAGGGGATGGGCACAATTTAAAACATTCTTTCTTGTACATGTGCTAGAAAAAGGTTAAACATTTTAATTTTTAAAAAAATTGTCTTATGATAAGTCCTTAATGCAGTAAAAAATTATCAATCAAATTCAAGGTCATGCGTTAGAAGTATCATACAGTGTGTTGAGATTGGATAGTTATGTTACAAACTTACAAACTAATATTATTATTAGTTATTTTTTTATTCTGACTATATAGTATACTTACAAGTTTATATCCTGAAGTAGGTATATTAGAAAATGTTTCTTATCCTGTGGAAGGTGGTACTGAAGTTTTGAAACTCCTCTTTTACTATAGGATTTTGAGGGTGTGTTACACCATTTATTTTTATTTTACTTTTACATAAATATATATAATACATTTGTTCAAGAAAATTTAGAAACTTATAAGTTATATTTATATCTAATTACTATAATAATATATTATAATATAATTTTTAAGCATGAAAAAGCTAGATGTTATTTAATATATTTTAATGATTAGTCAATATTATTATTTTTATTATAAAATTAGTAGTATATTATTTAAAATTAAGGTTTATAATTCCGTGTTATTAAACTTCTGTTAGATTAAAATTTTAAAGTTAAGATTTTCTAACGAGTTGAATTACAGATTAATTACACTTTTGTTGACATTTGATATCATATATGTAGGGCAAACGTCATAGACTACATATTATTATGTATAAAAGATTGTTATAAGTTTTCAAAAGCTATGTATGGAAACTCACGCCTCGCTGTCAGTGTGGACATGCGATAAGAAGATAGATCGCGGGTCAATAAAACGAACGATTTGTACAGTATAAATAAATGATATAGGTAACTATAGTAAACGAGGTGTTATTAAAGAATTGATTTGATTAGACACCGAATGATAATATATTATAAATTATAATAATAAATAATAATAATAGTAATAATAAATAATAATAATAATAATAATAATAATAATAGTTGTTCATCTGGCTCTCTACAACCAGACGCCCTATCGAGGCTGGCGCGAGTGTTAATATATATATTATATGCACTCATTAAAACGAATATAAAACCGTTCGAATTGATTACAAGTTGTCAGCTACTATTTATATTTGTACGTCGTGACATTGTGGCATGCAAAAAAAAAATAGTAAATTGAATGGGATGCGAACTGGTGCTTTGGACGAACCTATACCTGCTTAAATATATATAGCGGGTTTATATTTAATATTATTATCATTAGAGAAGAACCGGATGCAGACAATGGGTGTGGGGACCGCAATGAAAAGTCCATCGGTCTGTAAATTATATTATATCCATATAACATAATATGTGCAACGTTTGTGTGTGTGTATCCTACATGTTGTTATAGATATAGTTAATTATTAATTGGGACTATACCGTTCTGGTGTGTGTGAAAATATCATTGAGTACCACTTTCTATTTTTTTCCGTCGTCGTATCATCTTCGTCGGGTTTCCTGCTCTTCGTTTATTCCGTCTGTGACAGATGGTACAATGATAAAATGGACAATATTGCACGTAAAAATTCATTTGTCAAACTCGACACACTGCTGGGGGACTCTCACCATAAACTATAGAAACCTGGTCGGTCGGTCAGCCGATCGGTCGGACAGAGACGACAAACAAAATGGAATGTAAAATATGACATCTGTTATAAAATAAAACCAAGGTGTTACTGAGTGATTTCCATTTTTATATTCTTCCGTCACTGGCACAATATTATATTACTATATTGAGAACGATTTTTTTTCCAAGGACGTGAATGTCACATAGTTTCATTGCTAGTCGAATTTATTTCGAGTGCGTGTTCTGTTTTTAAGTATACCTATAATATTCCTCGCCGGAAATTTACGGTCGCGCTCAAAGAATTCTATACTTAAGATTTGAGTGTTGCGGTTAAAAAGACAGTGTTTAATGTATGAGTCATGTTTGCCTTTGATTCGAGATTAAATAATAACCCAACGTGTTAAACTTTAATACCTTCTATATATGTTCTAAATTCCTAAGAGTACTTTTATATAGGTACCTATATTTATGTTAAATAATGTTAAGCTTTCGTTATATGACAACATAGTTAGGTTAATGTTAGACTATACTTAAATAATTATGGAAATTCGTTTTTGTGAAAGCGTCGAACCAATAGATCAATCGTTTAAGAGTAATTCATTTCTGTGGTAAACACAATTCGATAATGGTATCTTAAATGAAATTGCTAAACGAATATTTCAATTATATATAAACATGTATATTATTAAATAGGTAGTAGAGATCTACTATGTTTCAACTGTATGATATGTATAATGTTAAATACCAGGCAGGAATTTAGTAAATTAAAGATTAAAAAAATTTGCTCTCTAAATTATTGCTATTATAATTTGTTTAAATAAAATTATTAATTATTAGATGCATTATTGTATTGTTTTTTAAATGTTTTTTTTACCTAACATGTTTTTCATAAATATAATCACGAGTAATGCCCGTATGTATAGTCAAGTATGTGTCACATATGACATATGACATAAGGCATGTTAAACTATGTCATATGTGACACATAAATCGACTATGCTATGGACATTCGACTATTAAAAAATTAACTTTTATTGTATTTTGTCATACGTATATGCATCATCATAAAACGTATTATTTTAATTTTAATAATTTTGGTTCTAAACGAGAATAGAAAATCTGTAAAATACAATTCTTCCATATTTATATAGGTGATTTTTATTATATTGTTAATAAACGTTAAAAACAAATTTTAAATTAAAAAAATGTATTTATTTGAGAAAATATGTTTACGAAACTAAAACAGTCATTATTAGATGGTAGGTAATATTAATGATCTTGCAAATTTATCAACCGGTTCTCTGGGTCAAAGTAGTCAAATAAAACGTTTTTACCGGCCAATAACTCGTCAAATAGCTATATAGTTATGTTGCTCCGAAAAAATAAATGTGAATATTTTATTGCTTAAGTGTATAGTGTATAGTATACACTATAACAATAATTGTCATTACCAATTTATTCTGTTGTATGCTATTGTATTCATAATATTATATAAGTGATCAAACAGACGAAATTAATATAAGACACAAAAATCGATATTTAAAATAAAAGAACTGACAGTATATAAGATTTAGAAAACGTATTAAATACCTATGCTTGAAAAATTAAATTAAACATCTACACTCATTTAATTACGACGTGTTTTGCACCGTTTGGTATGGCGTGGGCGTTTCGACATGTTTTTTGACGGTTGTTAAAGTCTTTTTCCGTGAATTTTTATTACACAGGTACTGGCCGCAGTGATAGTGGCTGGCGTGCAATGTTCCAATCACGAGGCAGAAAAACGGGTCATGCACAACAACAATGACAGTCCTATGCGGATAAAAGCACAGTCCCGGATATCCATGACAAAGGGTGGATACGGTGCTCGGGTCCAGATCCGCGAAGATCTACAAGGACGGAAGCATGCGCACGCAATGGCCATCTGTGATTGTAATGGACAGGGTGAGTACAAACTGTATGTGGTCTAGAGTCTAGGGTGACCGTATACAATTGAAAAATAAAAATCAGTACGTTCAATTGATATACCGTATATTCCAATGCTTATGGAAACCGGTTAGAAATGGTCATTTGGAGTATAAAATATAGATGCATGCGAATTGTAATATTGTCTCTGTTAATAAGTCATCTGCACGCAGTGCCGTTAGAGAGAACGACTTTTTCTAAGCATAAGAAACATTCTTCATGTTTACTGCTATAGTAATAAATCATTACGTATTAAAAAATTAATTGTGGGAAAATAATAATATTAGTATTTATAATTAGATAATTAGTTCTTACCTGATTAGAAACGAACAATTTCTAATTATTTTCGAGTCATTTTTGGAAACTATAAAAGAAAGAAATATTCGCAAGCCTTGCAAATTGTTAAGTTCAATGTTATAAAGAATTAATGTTAATTAATAGTTAATGTAACTAATACTATATAATATTATATCGTCTTTTAGACAAGAAACTAATGTTTGTTTTAATTTTTTCTTCAATAACATATTATAATAGAAAAAAAAATATTAATACTTTATTATTTTTTAGGCATACTCAGAAGTAATTTTAATACGCATTCTTAATGTTTATTATCCATTATATAATTAAATATACATGATATAATACTATGTAATTATTTTCTATTTATTGATACGTTTTGTGTAATTATTGTTTTCCACCATCTCTCACCATCTACTCAGTACTGTTTTGAAAAGTTGAAGTATTTTACGTTTTAACTCTTAAGCAGGCCTGACGAGATGGGTGTGGGGGAATTCCCCCACGGCCCAGCATTTTGAGGGCCCGGTAATTTGACAAAGTTAATGGTGGGTAGTAAAAATTAGTGGGCCCCCATAGTATTTCCACCGGCCCCGGGTTTCTCTCTACACGGCCTTGTTTTTAAGTCCTGGCCCCCGGTTTAACCTATACACACATCAATGTGACGATGCATTATATATAATATACCTATCATAAGCATGTTAAGCATGTTTAAATATTTGTTTTAATAATAATATTTTACGGATGATGGCAGTCGCCGGTATACGCGTGCATTGTCAATTAATAATGCTAACAAGACTCTTGAAGACTGCTGGAGTAAGGCTATGCGGCGGGTTCGTACAATATCATACAATGCCACGGTAGAGTCACTAAACGAATTTGCTAGTCAGTAATCAAAGTTAAAAGTATTTACTTATGTACATGCAATATACATATAAGTTTATAACATATTATAATATTTAATCTATATGGTAGATACGTTGAGTGCTATATTTTATACTAACAAAATATATTGTAATATTATTATTCCCATAGTCCATATAGGATGTGTACAGTGAAAGTTTGAGTTTATCGGCGATTGGTTGTAAAATATGACGTTTAGTATTTGTATTCTATAAACCTACCAAGAATATAGTACCCACGGATTATAATAAACTGCACACGAACGTTACTCGTTTGAGTATTTTTAGACAGGACTCTGACCGACACCCGCGTAAGATTGTCGCTTCGGGGGACGTATGAGTGTGCGTTGTTGATGGGAGGGGTGCATTGTATTATTGTGTAGACGATTTGACCTGTTTAAAACAGTAGAGCGCTTCATCGTCTATTATATATGTAAATAAAAAAAATTAAAAAATAGAGGAACTTCGTACATTTTTTTACATCACAGTGTCACGACACTTAATAATATAAATAATAACTATAAAGGTGTACCACAATCAGTCTTTTGCGGAGGAATTTTGTAGTGTACGAGTATTGTGTGTATGCAATCGAGCACGCAGGATGAAATCTTACCTGGGGCAAGATCAAAATTCAAGGCTAAATTAGTATATTTGGGTTATTTATTATGGTATACCTCAAGACGTACATCTCCTATAAATTCTAGTATAGTATACCACATAATAAAAAAAAATTATTGTAGAAAATGGCCCCCGTTTGCCATCCCTGATGGAGCCCTTGTATATATGTATCATGTATGGCACATATGTACGAGTCACAAAACCATGGAATGTAATATTATTATTTATTCAAAACGAGATAAGCCAAAGACCAGGTCGTAGTGAATGATATTAGATTATTGAGAGATAGGTAAATTTTATAATAACGACCGATAATCAAACCAGAAATCTGTCGATGACGATTGACGATGGACATCTGAAGGCATCGAGGCTTGGATCGAATGTTGAGTACAGGTATTCTTCTAACCTAATTGCTCGGGCCTCCACGCGCAAAGCATATATACGTGTATCATGAAGTGGTGTTGTTTCGATGACCAAATGCTTTTTTTCTAATAGACATTATAATACCATACCATTAATTTTATTCCAATGGAGAAACGAGAACATGGTCCAGCATGACTATAGATATAAATAACAAATTGTAAATGAATACTACGCTCGTTTTAGCGTCCGTAAAAAAAAAAATTAAGCGAACGGTTCGAACGGATATTTCTGACGGAAAGTAATGATCGGATAGATAGATCGATGATAATATATTACATTAACGCCTATAATACGTGTGGAGTGCGACGTGTTTGGCGTTAAATGAAAAACGGCATTGCAACTCGTGTGGGTAACGTCATATTATAACAGTAGGTATACAAGGTGGATTGAATCGCAAAAAATACAACATCGAAATGACAGCTATGATATTTATACAACTATATATAGTAAGTATACCTATTATAAATACACACACATATATATGTACATATATTAAATCAGTGCGTTTTTGATATGCACGCAAACATATATATTATTATTATATAAGTCTACAGGTCTCCGGCGCGTATTTAGTACACAACTATTAAATACGGTTCGATATTTTATGGACATACATTTACACACGACGACAACACGACGCCAATCGTACGTTATAAAATATAATAATATGTATCTATATATGCTTCATGTATATATTGCATTTAACAAGTGCGTTTATAATTTATGTGACGTATTGATATGTGTTATAGTTTTTTTAATTTTTTTACACATTTATCGACCGCCGTCGATTGCTGAATGCAATACATTACAATATCCCATATAACAAGTGGGATACATATTGCTGCAGTCTGCGGCGAAAGAAACTAAAAAAAAAAATCAAATTAAAATGTAGAAAAAATAACGTTAATGAAAACCAGTCGTGAGCTTCAGGAACGTAAACTGACGGAGTACAATATTATATTAATATTAAACACATAAAAGACGTCGACGTGTATTCGTGCGCAACAGTAGCTGCTGTGTGGGTCATCGTCATAATAATATATATTATAATAACATCGACAGAATATTATGGTTTTTTTTTTTTTTTTTGGTCGCTTGGTTTATTCGATTAATTCAATATGATGTAAATACATTATTGAAACGTTTATAAAAAAAAGTGATCGCTCGCGCGCCGATGAGTTTCGTCGTTGCGGTCTCCCAATCTCTAGATCCGTCCATAAATTGTATGGTGTCGAGAATTTAAAGAAAAGAGAAAGAAAATAGTTATCTTTTATTTATATTTTTATTTTTTTACTTTACCCGACGTAAAATATGATGATATTGGACAAAGAATAAAAAATCTGAGGATTAAATTTAAATCTAAAATATTATTCGATCGTGTATTTAATGAAACCATAGAGCTAATCTTAATAAATTTAAAATTCTTGAAATAAGAAAGAAACTGTGTTTTAGTGGTTTATAGTGTGTGTATATAGTCACATACTATACAGTGATTTTAATATTAATTTAATTTGTAGTTTTAGGTAAAGGTTTATCAGACTTTACATTTATTTTTACTTTGGCAGGTCATTCTTTTATTAACTACTATACTCATTAAGCATTTAAAATGTCTTAACGATTGAATTTATTATGACTAATAGAAGGTTTAAAAAACGTCCCAACAGTATGATTGGTATAACGGAAATAACCGTTCAGAATAGTATTCTTTTCAATAAATTACTTTCGATCATTATTCAATTTTTAAATGTATTATTTATGTACAAGTCATTATTATCCTGTTCAGATGTTAACGAAATTATTGCCCAACACCCATGTCTTCAACTTTTGTTATATTTGTCTAATCAATAATGGATTTATATCTTAGTTTCGAACATTTTATTTGACCAGGATTTGTACCTACTGCAATTACGTTTGAGGTATATTATTTTTGAAAGTACTTATCCGAGGTAAAATATAATATTATGTCATATATTATAATTTGTAACATTTCGATAATGGCTGTTATTATGGACGTAGGTATATATATATAAATGAACAGTATTTTTTGTGTCCAAATTCGCAATTGGGATTGACAGAATGTAATTAAGATAAATGAGAGTTTACGCGTTTTAGACGATTTCGATTTAATGATTGCAATTCTTGAAAAACAATTGACTATTTCGTTGAAACTTGTTTGGAGTTTTAAATTTAGCGAATCATTTTATTGTGCCACAATGATATTTTTAACTCGTTTTTAATCCGTATCAATTCATTATATTACGCCTCGTGACGCGTGCTGTAATTCACGAAATCGTTTCAAATATGATTTTTGTTTTGCGCCAAATTATTCTTTTAAACTCCGTGATAGCCTAAGGTGTGTACGGTCGTGTTTTCCAAAAAAAAAAAAAAAATAATAATAATAAAAATCAATGATAAACATAGAAACTTAAAGGTTCGAATAACTCTCAATATATATAATATATAATACCGTATGTTGTGAATATAAGTCCTATTGAAAAAAAGGATTTATAATCTGGAAACATATTATTCAAATTATTCTTCATTATAATGTATGTATTGTATTATATTATGCAGTAGATGACGAATTATACTCAATAATAATATGATCGAGTAACCTAATAATTTTGTTGGTGCAACGAGAGAGTAGCTACCTATATACCTACTATACATTGCATATTATATATTTATACACCTGCTATATATATGTATATAGTATTAACATGTCTGTACGTTATATTATTATGATTATAAACGAGTAATCAGCTCTTTCGGAACGCCAAACGCGTTTTTAACCTTCTCACGCAGTGAGTTTAATCGAAATCATTCTTCGTAATTTTTTTTTCATGTCTTTATACAGTATAGGAGGTACATTAGGTACTCACGAAAATATCGTGTCCGCGATATATTATCATAAAATATATAAGTATTTATAATACACGAAAGCCCAGCATGTATATACATCAGTGTTAATTGTAGTGTACACATATACGTATGATATTATGTATGAACCCGACGAAGAGTAAACAGTAACATATATATTTTGCTAGTTTGCAACGTATAAAATACGAGTCGAACATTATATTATAATATTATATATTATAATAATTGTGTACATACTGAATCACGCATATGTATAGACAATATTATTAAATATTAGCTGATTCCGCGCACTTTGTTGCCCGTAAAATATGACAACTATTAAAAGAATTGTGATTGTTTAACTCATTTTGTGTGTAACTCGCTGCAGTAAGTGAAACTCAGCCACCCTGGTAGGCAATCCGACTACGTGAGCGACTATATGTGCAAAAATTCGATTTGATATGCATGCTTGTACCTGATCTGCCCAAATAACCTCTGGCAACCAATAGGAATAATAAATACTCATTTCTACTAATTATTTATCCTATAACCAATAGCAACGATTTAAAAACCAAAGTGTCCATCGTAAATCTCAAAATCCCTGTTTGAGCACATCCCCGGGTTGAGCCTACCGGGTCCAATAGTGAATCTAAGCCCTTCAAGTACCCCTCCTTTTTTCTATTTTTATTATTTATTTATTTGGTTTCCATGGAAACTATAAAACACTCAATACTATTTAAGTCGATTAATATTCGATATTATCGAATAATATTTTTCACGTTAAAAAAAATTGGATTTTTCCAAAATGTTCTTTTTTGAGAACCTTTTCCTGGTAATTATGAACATCTTAAAAAAAAAATTGAGCCAAATCGGCCCAGCCGTTCTCAATTGATGAATTTTTATACATTTTTGGCTCCATTTTTATATAATATATAGAAATACAATAACACCTTGCCACCTTGGGGACGTCCATCGCAAAGTCGCCGGTCGCGCGTATAAAATCATTTATATTATTATCTGTGAAACGATAACAACGTTCAGATGTCTAATATCATATATTATTATATCACAAATCACAATACACCCGAACCTAACGCAGATTCATATTATACAATTATAGTAGTATAGTGTTCTAGGTTTAAAATAAAATCATTGATACGTTTTCAATTATTTCAATACAAGTCGATAATAGGACCTATATTTGTAGATCACGTACGACCCTCATCTCCTACAACGATCCGGTTTAGGTTAGGCTGCACCGCCCTTTCTGGCTGTTGCGCATCATGCGGAAAACATCAGGTTCACTGCAGTAAGTTACACCACGGGTTCCGGGTTCCTACTTCGGAAATGCAAAACGATGCAGTTTCTACACTAATATATGTGTATATAAAGTAATGTGTACATATCCGTGCGCGCCAAGATCTAGGCTATTTGCATTCTCTGGACTTATTTTCGCGTTATCGTCGCATATATTAACACGATCGCAGCGTCCTCTAAATACTCTATTACATTACATGTTATTATCTATATGGGACTAATATTTTAAGGCTTGGACGAAGTGGTCGATACTATATATATACATATGTACCTCTTACTTGTCTTCCAAGTTTGTTTTATTCACATTTAAAAGTCGTTGTGATGTTTATTGGTTGATTGCAATTTGAGAAATCCCATTTAATTATGTTAATATTAAATTGTTTTTATTTATTACTTTACACGTTTGCATGAAAGTCACTTTATTTTTTTAATCTACAACTAAATTATAAAAAAGATCACGTATATAAGACTTATTTGCCTTGAATCAGAATAATTAATATTTATTAATATTATAATTATTACTGAACCTAATTATTACACAACAATAGTTATGTTGGGAAATATGGAATTAATTTATAATCTTTTTACATTTTAGTGATATTTACAACCAATGTTTTAAAAAGCTGGGTATATAAAATACAAATAGAATATTAGAAAAATAACTACTCTCTTTCAGTTTCAATCTAACTATGTATATAATATTGTATAAACCAATAAATAAATCGTTGAGTATAGTATAGGGATTACTGTTACGTTTAACCAATAAATAGTGAATTTGATATTAGGTATTATTTTGGTTGTAATATTACAGCCTACAACAAGAAATATTTTGTGCGATTTTGGGGCTTTATTTTGATTTTGACTTTTGATATTATATGAATTCATAGTTTCTAAACCTATCAAAAATATTTAAAATTTTAATCATAAGTTTTTTTATTTTATATCCAATAAGTACCTACCTAAATACAATTATAGTAATATTTAATAAACCCAGAAAAACATTTAATGAGAGTAGGTATTTTGAAAAATATTTTTAATTCAAAATTAAATATCTATACCTATATATTCTATCTACTTATAGAATTGACAATTACTCACTGTAACGTTTAATTCGAATCATTTATTTATTTTTATTATATTATTAAATATGTTATTTTTTATTTTATTTTATTAAGGGAATTAAGTTAGGGAAAAGCAAAACATAACCCTACCCATTCAGTTGACCCAAAACATCACAGTTCGAAAATCGACCTTATTCGTCGTGTGGTTATAGATCCGCGTACAGACATTTTTTATTTTTATTATTTTTCTACTGCGTAGGTGTCAAATATGCATATTGAATCTTGGTCAATCATCCCACTTATAGTTGTATCATGCACCAATGCATATAAAATATAAATTATAATAATATATTGTGATGTGTGGATACTGCAGGATGTATACGTAGGTACCTACTTAGTACTTAACGTATGAATGAGAGCGCGTAAAATGTTTCAGATCACAGATTACCACAAACATAATATTAATACGATATATTTTTATTATTATAATGTATAGGTAGGTATAGCTGGCGGAAGTACCTACGATGAAAATATTTGCATACTTCCTCCGAGAAGTTCTAGTACTTAAAAATGTGCCAAAACTATTGCAAACAGGCCGTATGTGGATACAGACTGCAGACTGCAGATAAAAATAAAAATGTAAAACTTTATATTATACTCTGTCTACTGTCTGACTATAGGTACCTACATCGTGATTATCTCATCAAACTAATATTGTGTATATTATATAGGTACCTTAGGTTTAGGTATATATAATCTATATGAGACCATACAATATAAAAATTATTATACTACCATATAATTCTCAATTATTATTATTAGTATTATTATATAATATAAATAAATATAATAGTAGGTACATTATAATACATGACTATACGTTTATACGTAATTAAAATTCTTCAAGTGCGTTGTCTTGCTATAGTTTTGTGCAATCAATTTTTTTTTCTAATTTTATTTCCTGCCAATATTGTGTTAGTTTTTACGTGTTCGTTGCCCATTTGGTTTGATTTGATACTATTATAATATTACATATAATAATATGTACTAATGTACGATACTACTATTACTACTATATGTACAGGTTTATCTTCGTATTCACCTCATGTTAAATTATACATTGAAAGGTACATATTTACCTATAGCAGCTTCCTGTACTAAGTTTTAAATTAACCTAATTTGTAGAATAATTAACGGAAATTATTAGGAACTTCAAATGTATTTTATAATATTTACACAAATTAGCTCCATAACTTGGTTATACCTCAAATGTTTGAAAACAAATATTCTGAATTAAAATGAAGCAAAAAATAAGCAAAAAATAATATGAACTATAATAAGACTCTTTAAATACAGTTATTATTTTCCGAAATCATGGTTCATAGTCTAACCCAGGGTGGTCCAACCCGTGGCCCGCGAAGCTTTTTTTTTTGGCCCCTCCAACAATTTAAAATTTAAATTTTAAATCACAATAATATTATCAAAATCGCAATAAGAAGGTTTACAATTTATACCATCTTATTACGAATTTATACTTTGAATTTTAAATTTTATTGTTATACGGCGGGAGTTCCCGGGTGTCGATCATATCGCGATAAGACGCGATGGACAGCGTGAATGTTATTCACAATCGCACAATTGCGAGCATTAAATATTTCTCTAAACTAAATCTAAATCTAATCAGTCGACCATGTGTGTTAGTGTGCTCGTGTGACAGTGCTCGGGTTATTACCGTATATACGTTTAATTTTTTTTTATTGTAATAAGATATTCCTAGCCTAATTTATTTTTTAGTAATTTTTTGATAATTTTAAACATGAAAACATTAAATAATAATAATAATAATAATAATAATAATAATTAATAATTTGTGCTTTATATAAATATAAAATAAAATATAAATAGGTAATGATATAATTTTTTTTTTCTGGCGGCCCCCGGTGTTTTTATGAAAGGGTAAATTGGCCCGCCAACTACAAAAGGTTGGACCACCCTGGTCCAACCTATTGGAAAAAAAAGTTTTTTATAAGAACAAGCATGGTAAAACATTCTAAACAGTACATGGTTAATTTGGGTAGGTAGGTATATTAGTAGGTTCAACGACATAATAAACCTAAAATTTAAGAAGTTTTTAGATTTATTAAAATTCCAATTTTATTTTCATTAAAAAAAAATAGCAATCGCTGTATTGCGTATATGATACCAACATTATCAACCACGTAATTGTCGTTGTACCTACTAATACAGTAATATTTCAATGTAGATAACAATAAGTATTATAATCAATTTAATCGTACTTTTGGGCGGTCGTAAGCTCTCATTCGTAAAAAATACTAACACGCGTATGTATTAGGCTGTGCCAGAAACCATTTTCCTAGTGAGATTTTTGAAAGGAACTATGTCGTTGCAGCGGACGACACACGGAACTTAATATAATTATAATATATTTATAGTAGCTATATATAGTGGTATACTAAAACCGTCGACAGACGAGAGTATATATACCTTGTAAAGTCGCAACTCGTAACGGACCCTCGGCAGCCAGTCACCTGGCTTATGTACATATATATATATATATTTATTTTTTCTTATGACTTGTATATACGAATTGTATCATATAAATACCGCAAGCGTGTCACTGCAGTAAACAATATACGCGTCCGACGTGGTGAAAAAACAAACAGCGGTCGCGGTGGTTATAGTATGGCTATAAAATATATGAATATAATATATGTATATATACATATTACCTATATATTAAAATACGTGTGATATATATATATACAGGTGGGTGCTCGTAGGTACAGTAATTTAACGCGACCGCAAACTACACGTACGCGTAATAAACCGCGAGCAGTCGGCTGTGTACCTACATATAATATTATAATATATTATTACTGTTATTATACTTATTACTATTATTATTATTTACAGTCGAGGATAGACGGTCAAAAACACCGATCGAGCAATATCGCGTTACCGCGGTCGTGGTCGCTTCACGACCGTCGTCAACCTCCTCTCCGCCCACTCGCTCGCCCACCCACACATATGAGCGTATAATATTTACGTGTCACGGGCGTGTATGATGTGCGCGTGTTCTGCTCTCGCAGGCCTACAGGCCGCAAAGTGCATACTCGACATGGGTACCTTTATGTAGAAACGCGCAGCACGTTTGGCGAAAGCTCGACAACAAAATACGAGTAAATATAAGTTGACGACCTTTCGGCAACGATTTCAAATCACAGTCACGTGTAAATCCGTGTACGTATATTGTTATGTCCGCTGTTATACGAGTAGGAAATAATAATAAAAATGCGACGTCACACGCACGCGTCCCATCTGTAACGTCACAACGTCAATGTCACGGACACGGCTATTATTTATTATTATTTTTTTTCCAATCGAGTTGCCCGATTTTTTTATTTTCGTTGACTATAACATAGGTACCTATATTGAACTACAAACGCACTTTGCCATCCCACCCAAATCCTATCAATAGTTGTGCGAAGTCAAAATTATGATTTTTTATCTTCAGATAGAGTTCGCGTAATTCCATCTGCCTTCGAAAAGAAAATAGCGTACAACATATTATTATTTATGAACTATTCTATAGAAAACCCAAATTTTTGAGAAAATTGATTTTCGAATTTTTTTTAATATTATTTTGAGTATAATATAATATAGTGGTAAAGGTTTTTTTTTTGGAGAGGATACAATCAAAATATTATTTTTATTACTCAGTTAGCTGCTTATTATTTATACATATTACTCGTGCAATTTATAAATGTACGTAGACTGATAAATAAGTAATACTTATTGATTATACGAGTATATAATATTATATGCCTTCGAGAATTGTTTTTTATAGCTAAACAATGTATAACGATTTTAGTTATAATACAATTGTTATAATTTCAAAGTATTGATCGTGGGTCTTTGGAAATTTTACGTGTACTGTTATATTTTATATAAACTATAACATTTTCAAAGCATTTAGATTAATTGTATGTTATTGCATGTTTATGCCATGAACCTTGTGAACCTATCACACCGTTTTACGGAAAGTCGGTATCGACTCAAAAGTTGATAACAATAATACTATGCTTTAAACATATATACGTATTTTTATAACAATTAAATATTAATAATAAAATGGATGCCATATTTTAGGCAAAAATTAATTCTATCTACCGTATTAAGGTCGCTCCACACTATGCAATATGCATGTTTCGCGTCTCACGTTTCGTGTTTTACGTTTCGTAGTGTTTCGTTCAGTTTTCAGTTTACTGTTGCTTAGTATACGATTATTTCGTGTGAACATACAGGTTGTTCATTCTTTTTTATTTAAACAAAAATGAATAGTGATAGCGAAGATGAATTATCAATCACCAGTGCAATTTGTGTTGTATTGGCTTCAAAACTAAAAAAAAAAAAAAACCAAAAACACGAAGATGGTGGACTACAACTTTATTTAAAAATCGAGCTCTGTATGTATAATATTTATTTTAATAATATCCTATATATTATATTATATTATATATATATATATTCTATATAAATGTTGTAGATACAGTGGTAATAAATTAATGAATGACCTATCATATGAGTGTTCTGGAAAATTCGAAAATTTTTGTCGAATGACTTCGGCAGATTTTGAATATATAAAAACGCGAAACAACACGAAACCCAACGTAATACAACGAAACGACACGACACAGCACGAAAAATATTTTCGTGTCCTTTGATTTCGTCAATTTTACCGCCTCGTTTGCGAAACACTACGAAACCGTTTTCACGAAAAATTTTTTCGTGAAAAAGCCATACACACTATCCACGAAATTCGACGAAAACGTGAAAACATGAAACGCGAAACGCGAAACATGCATAGTGTGGAGCGACCTTTACTAATATATTTGATTAATGACTATGATAGCAATAAAAATATATCAACTTAGTAGTGTAGACGGTCTTCATTCAAAATCGTTTTTCGTATGGTATGATTTATAATTTAATTCAAATTTAACAAATCATTACAGTGACTTCCTCAATGAAATGGCATCTACTGTACAGCAGAGTGGTTAATTTTTTCCATCTTTTTTTTATAACCCTACTGAAATCAAATATGTTGACCAGTATATTATAAACTATGTATGTATAAATAACACAAACACATTTATGTAAAATTATAAGAAAAATTATCAAATTTTCCAAAATGCTACGTATTAAACTATTAAAAATTAAAATATATTTTAAACCCCCATCAGACGCGTCCCAAAGGGAGGGGGTGAAGGGGCGTTCGCCCCTCTCATAAAAATGTTTAATGTATAAAATTACTCTCATTAGTCTCATTATCAACAAAATAATAAATTATAACGATCACCATTTAAATTTGGACCACCAGTTAGTGATAACAGCATATCGAAATACAAACATAACCTGAAACATACTGATCAATAAGTAATAACCACGAACTAAGATACTATGGACTGGAAACGACATGATAATCGGTTGATAGGAGTGCGGCCAGTTTTTGTTACGGAAATTTTATGGTGGGGGAAATTAACCGACTCTGCTGTACCCTGGTGGTGAATACCATGAACTTTAGATATACTTATTATAAACCTAAAAATAATCTAAACATAAATCTTGTTCTATCATGTAACATCATGCCAATACAATTAACACAATACATCAAGTATGTAATAGAATTTGATTCATTATATTTCACTTACCTTACACAGTTGCCACAGTTGCATAATACGCAAGTCATACAATCGTAGGTACTAGGTACATAGGCAACTTACTACTTTAATTTTTAAAATGTCAAGAAAATGTTCAATTATTAATTGCAAGAGCTTTGACGGCGAGTGTGCATTTTTTGGTGTTCCTAAAGCATCTGTAGATACTTGGACTAAGATTGTATCAACAATCAATGGTCATGACACTAAAATTAAATTTGTTTGTGAAAAACATTTTCTTCCTAAAGATATAATAAAAAATTATGCTGCCGAAGTTAAAGTATGTATACATTTAATAATTGGGTTTTTAAAAATTTCTTCAATTGAAAGAAATATAAACTATTAACTTAATAAATTTAGGACATAAATTTTCCAAATAGAGCTAGATTTAGTTTAGTTAAAGGTGCTATTCCTCAACTTCTTCAGCAAAATGTTGAAAAACATAATGAATGTGATTTTTCTGTAATTGAGGTAAGCTATGGCATGGATTAAAAATAGTAGTATTCAGCAATTGAATTATGTAATATGATTTAAATTTAAAGGGTATATATATACCTATATGTATAAATTAAGATACCAAGATACAGTATACAAAAAAATTATATTTATATTTAAAAATCTTGATCACATTTTTTCCAACATTATAAAACACTAAAATAGCATAGTCACATATATTTAATTATTTGTTTGTTTATAATGGTTAAATTTAATTAAATAGAATTTATCTGCAAATTTGAAAAATATTCAAGATAATATAATTTTACCAAAAGGGTGGTATAAACATGATGATGAAGTTGTTTTAACATATTTTAAAGTAAAATATGAGAGGACTGAGGAATCTGTTAAAGTTATAATAGAAAAACAAATTGTAATTACTGAAGATCAAAAAATTATGTATTTTGTAAAAGATAACACAATTACAGAACAATGTTTAGGAATAAAAAATGTAACAAATTCAATAAATGAGAAAATACAATGTTCAATTGATCTATTTGATTCTAAGTCTCTATGTTCAGTTCAGGTGGTCCGAGTATAATAGATTATCCAGGTATTAATCCCTTTTCTATGGTATTAATGGTGTTTAAGTATTAACTGTGTTTACACATTAATAGCTTATGAATTATGATAATCACCACCAGACTACAGCACATTCGGTTAATTTCCCCCACCAAAAAAAGTCCGTAACAAAACTGGGCCGCTGTTTTGATTTTCGTTTCCAGTCCATAGTATCTTAGTTCGTGGTAATAACCACGGTTTAAGCATGTTTAAGATATTATCACAGAACAATATTATTATAATATTATGTCTAATATCATCTTAAACCGTGGTGCATACATATTTGTGTGATAACGTGATTTATTATCGTGTATTCGTGTTATTTGTTATCATTTATTTCATTGTTTGTACTATATACAATTGTACTTAAATTAAACATTAAAGGTGAATTTATGAAACGATACTTTTCTAAACTTATTTGTAATACAGTCGCATTAAAAAATAAATAGTCAGTAAAATTGACCCAAGTTCACCCAAACTATTGAAAAATACGCACAGGATAATTATTGATTTAAAAAATAGATTCGCCCCCCTCCCTAGAAAACTTACTAGGGACGCCCCTGAACACCATCAGGGTATAATAATATCTATATAGTTCCACATAAAGACCTTGAATGCAAGGTGTCGTTAATAACAAAAATAACATTCAAAATATTACATAGGTAATATATTATAGACTGCAGTATAGGTTTGGTTTACAATCACTTGTTTTGTGACTGGTGATTTTTCATTTTACACTCGTTATTCTTAACAATTTTCTTTTTTATTTAATAATACCTAATTATATATAATATTATCGTTGCGTGGTATCTTATAATTTTATATAGATAATAATACAATAATATATTGCTGTTGTTTTTTTTTTTTGCCAACACGTACAGCAGATCGTTTGGCGATTCGTTCGACTGCAATTTATAGCGAAAATCGTGTTCTTCGTCCGAGATACGTGTTTGTTTCGATCAGCGGTAGTCTCAAAGTCTTGAAATCGTGTCATTTGCTGTGCTGTTCATAGAAAATATCGATTACCCTACGGAAAACATGATTGAAATTCATGTACTTAGACTTTCATAAGATTTAATATCACTGCGGTCGGCTACTTTAGTTACCATACATTACACTCAATCTGACGAGGTGGATTATATCGATTTTCACGCTGTCACTACCTATACTAAAATGTACATTATATACTCTGTCCAGCGAGAGAACATGCCACAATCCGACAAAATTCGACTCTCGCCATATAGCAAAACCGGTCTCGATAACAGAGTGTCGTGTAGGGATCAGGGATGCACGGATTTGACTTGATTTCATGCTGGACAGAGTACCTATATATAAGATGTAGTTAATAAAGTTATAAAATTGTGTTTTGTATCAATCCCAACATATTATTATCGAAAATATTGCAATTATTATATTTACATATTTTCTTTTCCTTAAATAGTATTATTTTTTTCTATATCTGAAGGATCATTATTATATAATGACTAAAGTATCACCTAATTTATTTATAATTTTAATATAACATATATTTATTGTTGAATAAATTGTTTTACATAATATGTATATATTATATCCACGTTCAATTAATTACCTCTTGCTTTCTTGGCCATATTGAATGACCTGTTTTGTGCTTATATTGCTATAGTTAAATATTTTGTTTTATTAACTATTATGCCTAGCTTGGTTCTGTTATTTATCATCATACTATTAAACGTGTAGTGTTATATTTGTACTATTACTATGATTAGTTATATTCAATTTATATTGCTAGCTATAATTAATATAGACAATAGTACAGTATAAAATAAATAATGTATTTTATAATAAACCTTGTATTGGTTTGGATATTTCTAATAAAAACCTCTTTTAGGAATGCTTGTCCTGAGGGAAACATAATATAATATACCTACTATTTATACAAATAACTAAATAATTTCGACCTCCACGGGTCCTCATGGGGGTTTACTAATTGTATGATATTATAATAACATCTAAATGTCAATAATTGATTTCAAAGTTTTAATTTCACCAAATTACAATTTAACAAATGTGTTTTTTTTCAGGTCCGTGGAGACCGCTGTTCAAACCATCGCAAATCATCAAGACCGAATTCCCTGAACATGAATCGTTCCACGAAGAAGTGGACACCCACTACCGGAACATGGTAGGAGATCACGTGGACAATCACTTGCGGTTGTCGTCGACACCGTCGCCCGAACATCTATCCACTGGACCAGACAGCGGGGGAGGGTTTAGTGGTGGTGGCATTAGCTACAATGGCGGTGGTTACGGTGGAGGTGTCAGTGGTGGCAGTGCTGGTGGTGCTGGTGCAGGACTTGCCAAGAAGCACAACCACATGATCCACTTACACCTGATACCGCACATTTACGTTCCGATCATGCATTCAGCTGGTTTCTCCGAGGCCAAAAACTATCATACGACCATTGAGGACGGGTCATCACTATCGTCGCCTGTCCAGAACTCGGTGGATACGTCGTCAGAGTTTCACGCCGGTGATGTGGCTGCTACTGGTGTGTCTGGCCAATCCGGCACTTCCAATTCTGATGGTACAGGTGAAAATCCCGCGTCTGCCGCTGCAGGTTCGTCCGGTGACCACGATCACGGTAACTTTAACGGACACTCGGGGGAGACGTCGTACTATACGATATCCGATGACGCCGTTCAACACCTACACCAGGACTTGCACGATCATTATGGCAATGGGAACGACAACAATCACAATCACGACTACGAGGCTCCACCTAACTCGGTACCAGATGAACCGCATCAGTACCAGGTGTGTAATCGTCATGTTCGTTTCCAATGAATAAATTTGACACCCTTGATTCAACCTATATTCTGCAATTCGGCATCACCATCCATAGACCCTCTCAAACACCGTCTGCATTAGTGTAATTCAATTCATAACGTCGACCGTACACGAAACAGGAAGCACCACCTGTCACTATCTTGAACGAGTCTGTTATGTACCCAAAGCATTACATTATCATACGAGATTATTTCAATTTTCCTTAGAATTTGGTGACAATATAGATTTCGTCAGATTACCCGATCAGCATTATAATAGCTGTACAGCTATACATATATGAGTAGTCGAGTTCATAATACAGTTTGATCTGTTAAAATATTACTATACATTTTTAATAACTAATATTATGCTTTATGATGTTATGATATTATGATTTTACACGATAGATTATTTTTAAATACTACAACAGTACTTACTATAATCTTAAAGGTGTCGGTGTTTTGAAAGATTTGTGTAAGTAATCTGTGATCATTACGATTTAAAAAATTACAACGATTTCAACAACGCTTTTAACAACACAATTTTTTTATTATATATTATCAACTTATTATGGTAAAAATATGATACAATGGTTATAAAAACAATTTTGGTGCTTGTGTAGGGTTCAAATTACGTGATTACGATGGCTAATTTTTGTTAAATGATGTGTATTAGTATCCAATTTCGCTTTGTGATTTTCAATAAAAAGTATTAAAGTATTGTTCAAAAATCTAAAGGTAATGGTAAAATTACGTGGACAATCGCAATCAAATTTAACGTTTTCTCCAAAATGGAAATAAAATTAGAATTGTCTCAATTGGTTGTTTAAATTGAAATAAACGTTGACGCATCTATTGCTAGACACGTGTTACGTTTTAGGAATGCCCATTGAAGTATTATTATGATAAGGTTATGGTAGGGGACTATGTTATGGTAGACCGCTCGGGGTCCTTATTACGGTAACGCATTTACGCATCGATTATTATTATCTAGAGTCTAGGCATTGGTGATATTGTGTGCAAAAAATCGAGAATTTATTTTAGTTGTATTTTGAGACACCATTTTAACAGAAATCAAAAAGTATAACACGACAGTAATACACATTATGTCCAAAACAAGCTAAATAATGTCCTCAGACGTTGCCAAAGAGGACCCTTCATGTGAATTGTTTTTATTTTATAAACTGCTTGGGTGACTTGGGCCATTGGCTAGTGTCATTAATTGTTATCGTTGTTGCTGCTCATGGACGTCACATGTATTGCCTACTTTCGCGGACACGGCGCATATTTTTTCCTTACCAAATCTCATTAGACGTTATTTTGATAACCGTTCACACCGTCTTAGTAGTGGGTCGATAAGACTTTTAAAAACCGTAATTTTCATCTCGAATTCGAAAAAAAAACGAGTCGGTTGCAAGAAAACTGCCATCGGTATCCTGGCGACAACCTCGAGTTGCAATATATTACACTTTAACGCCGTTTTTCGTTACAGGTGCACGAGACCGACGACCTTTCCAAGGACTACAGCAACAAGAACCACGTGACGAGCGTGTCGTCGACGGCGGCGATCAAACCGTCGGCGCACCACAGCCATTACCAGCCACAGCAGCACAAGCACAGGAACCCAAAACCGAACAGGGGCAAGCACGGGCGCAAGTTGTCAAGCCGCCAGGACTTGAAGAACCTGCTGGTGATGCGACCGCCGCCGGTCGGACAGACGCAGACGTGGAGGTACGTGTACCGGCCGGCGGCGGCCGGACACCACCAACAGTATTACCAGGGCAAGCAGCAGCTTCCGGTGATCAAGACCAGGACGGTGCCCCTCATCCTGCACATTCGGCAGAGGTCGGACGACGATTGATATACGTTTCCGTACACGCAATCCGCTCTCGCAACAGTCATAATCATTTTTTGTCGCTGATTTAATGCGCAATGACGTGTACTACATTTACTTGTACGTCACGATTGTAACACTAAAAGACGAGAATAGAAAAAAATGTTTGATTGGTACGGCATCGGCGGCAGCGCGAGCTTATTTTTGTAAATTACCTATATAATTTTTTTTTATCATTATTGTAAGACTTCTTTCGTATTTGCATACAGTGTTATTAGTATTATTATTATTATTTGTATTACTACTATTATTATTATTATTATTATTAGAAGTTGATACGCTACTGAAAATAAAAATTTAAATCTATTGCAACAAGCACAATAACCACCTAAATTATAATAATTTCGTAAAAATAATGAATTACTTTTGAATTTTTATCTTAAATACACACCAATATAACACGTATAGTATCATGAAACATTTTATTAATTCTAAACGTACTTTAACACTCGCTATAACCGGTTAGTTTACAATTTATTTTTAGGAAAAAAAAACTTAAAATTGCATTGTATTTAAATAGTATAATTAACTATGTACGTTTCAAAAATCGGTTTGATAAATCACATACTAAACGAAAATATTTAGCAACAAATCCATAGTACCATATTCAAAAACAAAACAAGAAGTAAATAATGCAACAATTTCTATGTCCTATTAAAAGTCATCGATGTTATAATGTTTGATTATTTAATCATAATATGTGTGTCGTACACTTCTACTTGAGACAGTTTTACTGTCGAGTTATACCTAACTGTTTGTAATCGTTTGAGCACATGTTTAAATATTTTAAGTTATTCCTTTGATGAGTTTGTGAACAATGTCATCCTAATCTGTGTCTTGTTGATCTTGGTTGCTTCGATGTAACTTTACTTATCATGGTTGTGATAAACATTAATTATTCTACATTGTTATAACTTATATGATTACTTTGATTATTTTTCATTAATTTAACATAATTGTGTATAATGTTCGGGCTTATAATTATTTTAGTCTATTTTATATACTTTTATATTGGCCATAGAGTTAAGCTCAATTGTAAAACTATTTTCCCTTATTAATATACGGATATATTGAAAAAAAAAAATTGTCTCCGTCGATTGCAATATCTTGATTTTCTTACCAAATTACATTTATAAAGGTGGGTAAACATAAACGCTAATACGAGATAAGCAAGATGTGTATATTGTATGGCATAAAAACGCCAGGATACCTAAAAAATTGATTATCTGATATTATCATAGAGAGTCAGAGTTTTTGTGTTAACTTAAATCACATTATATTGTTGGTATGTACTTAATAAGTATTCGCATTTAGCATAACATTCAGAAAATTAATTTCTTACGAAGGCATATTATATAACGAACAAAAATATAGATACAGATTCACATCAGTAATTGATCACCACAAGAAGGTGATATATCTATATTGTTAGCTATTATAACAAAATATTTAATGTATTGCTATTCGTCATATAGCATTTACAACACCAGAGGCAAGTTAATAATTATAATATTATAAAAACAATTCAACTAGACAGTATTATAGTATATATTATATACATACATAATATATATAATATTATATTGTTATTGCGATGGGAATAGGTTTTGACACGAAACAGATGCGGGTCAAGCTGTGGTTTCTTTTTGAAAAAACAAAATAAATGATATGTCGAAATATAAAATATGTTGTGTACATTTTCATAAATAAATCAAAGTTAAATAATATATACAATATTCAAAAACGAATGAGTTGATGAATTTAACAATAAACATATTACATATAATAATAATATAATATCTAGAGTGTACTATATAAAAGTGTCACATTTTGAAAGTAACTATATCACAATCTATAAAAAAAAAAAAATTATTATGATACAGGTTGAATATGCTTTAAACAGGTGTAAAATATTGTACATTAGCCGAACAAATTATCTATGTACATAATATTCGTCTCGAGTAAAAAATAAAAATAAAATACAAAAAGGCTTGACTAGTTATTATTAATATTTATAAAGATTCTATATGTACAATATTATGTAATGATTAAAATGTCTTAACAACGTAGGTACATTATTGCAATTATTGTATATTCGACGGTCGTCGGTTCTTATAAACATTTGACGATAACATCGAGCGATTGAAGGGAGGAGATGGTGTGAGAGGGTGAGGGATAAAATCAATCGCTCGACTAAATACCTAATAATATAATAATATCAATATATATTACAATACATATATATAGGCAAACTACATTTCCACTAGAATCGCCATGATAATAATATATAATATAAGCGATTAAAACGGAAATAGCAGATATGTTAATTCATTCGATTATCAGAATTTTATACATAGAACGTTTAATGTACAACAGAGACTCTAATCGAGACGAGAAGAATCCAAAATAACAAGCAACAGTTACTAAACGATTTAATAGTCCGCGCGAGTCCGTATTTATTGTATTATAATTAATCTGTAATACAGATGGAAATATTATTTGATGAAATACGACGACGGACGCGATTCGTCCGATCAATATTGCCTATTTTTTCTATCAGTCTATTTATGTATAGCGTTTACAATTTACAATAATACATTTATAATATACATTTAATATTTATCTGTATGTACACGATAACGTAATAGACACCGCACGAACTAGGTACGTGACCGTTAATGACCAAGAACAGGACAGTACTAATTCGTTCGGTTCGGTGGATCACCTCTATGCACAGGTACCTATATAATATTACGTCATATAGGAGACAGTTGTAGTCGACTCGTTAATACAATTTGATATCGTATTGTTGTTATTGTTGTAGTCGGCTATTTAACGGAGAAAGAAAAACGAACAATTAATAAACAAACAAACGGCGCACTTTGTACGTGCTGTGACGGCTCCGCGAGCTATATTAGAGATTGTCGAAGCAGTAAATTATCTTAATAATATATTATATCAGACGCGGCGTGGGTGTCGGGACAGTCGACTGTTCCAAGCCCGCCGGTCACCCATCCCATCGCCCAAACCGGTGGCGGGTCCCGTCGGGGATGTCTCTCGGCGCTCTTCAGTCTGCATCGCACCCGGGCAGGTAGGACGCGTTTTGCCGGAGCACGAACGGCCACCCTTCGCGTGGCTCGCCGCGCCGACCACCGCCGCCGCCGGACCGTCATGAAGCGGCGGCGGCGGGCGCGTAGCCGAGGTTCTTGCGCTGCAGGAACAGATGGATCTCCCGGAACGTGGGTCGGTCCGACTCCTGCCGTTTCCAGCACTCCCGCATCAGGTCGTAGATGTCCCGGCTGCAAGCGGGCCGGGCCGGGTACTCGAACAGGCCGTCGTCCACGTGCATGTGCGACAGGTTCTCCACCACCCTGTGGTCGGCGAACCCCTCGAACGGTCGCGATTTGGCCAGGTGCAGGATCTCCCAGAGGGTCACGGCAAACGACCATACGTCGCTCTTCGTCGAGTACTTGTCCTGTGAAAATCGCAAGACAACGGATGCTATTATATTATTGTCAGGAATGTCGATTTCGTATTTTGTAAACGAGAACATAATATAATATAATATGTTATAATCATAATAATGCTGTCGGGTGAACTGTAGTGGCGAAATTTGGAAAGATGGACGCCAGCCACTTTCCCCCTTTTGTTTCCCCGGAATGTTTGATCAATATTTAAATTCTGTAATATTTAGTAAATGTTAAGTTGGTTAGGTGAAACTATTATTACAACTTAATGAACTTGTTTTCCCAGTCAAATATTTATTATTTGATATTTCTATGAAAATTACTGGCTAAATTACATTATTTCATACAGGTAGGTTATCTGTTATGTTTCGATAAATGGTAATTTTCATAGTATTAATTTTGTATTCACAGAAAGACTACATAAATTATAATGGGACTTTTAAATTTAGAATATTTTGAGCGAATTATTTTTCTCGGAATATGCTGACGCTTTGTAGGTTTCTGGGAAAGTGACATTTGAAAGAAAAAAGAAACAATTTATTAAAAATTCTGATTCTGAAAACCATTTTATCATAATATACATTACATATAAATTAAAACTGTTCAAACAATATTGTTATAATAATATTATGTTTTAATAGATTCTAAGAAAATGGCTAAACTTACCAAGAACGCCGATTCCCACGACATCCATCGGACGGGTAGCCCGAGGTTTCCGTCCAGCTTGTAGTAGTCGGCCGAATACGCTTCGTTGTCGGTGCCGAAATCGCTGATTTTTACCTTGTACGCTTTTCCCACTAAACAATTCCTGAAACACGTTTGAAAATTAATTTATTACAACAGTCACCGAGGGAGCGCCATAACCATACGGTTTGGTCGTCGCTGTAAATTATACGAGCCGACGTTAAATTCACAACGTTTTTACCTGGTAGCCAAATCACGGTGGACAAAGTTCAACGATTCCAAGTAACGCATTCCTGACGCTATTTGTGTTGCGAGATACAGCAGACATTGGAAACTGAAAATCACGTACGCAAAAGCGAGAAAACGGATTGTTAAAAAAACGATGGTCTTGGGTTTTGTTTTATTACTTACAAGGCGCTCTCACTTTATCAGTCGATGTTCGTGTTTTTAATATAAGAAAATAATATCCTTATAACATATTATAATATTTTAAAGTGGGTAATAATTGTAAACTCGTACGACGAGAGGTTATTGTGTTTAAAAACTTCGATGAATAAATATTAAAAAAATACAAATAACCACTTATGTTGAGCATACTATTTTAAAGTTTAGATGTGAGTAGAGTTGCCAATCGCGACTCCTTAAATAAACATTTTAATCCCATATAGGTTTGAACACAGAATTATTGATAATTGCTATAAAGTTTGTCAACCGTTATCGACAATTTTCATGTGGTTGCGCATAGTTAAAAAAAATCAAAAACCCGTAGTGTTTTCTTCAATAATACCAAAATCGACTGATAAAGACGAGTGTTGATCATCATTCTGTTTTGGAATAAATACCTCAAGGTTTTCACGGTGGGAGGCAGGTTTCGAGCAGCTTCGACGGGCACGTGTGTCTTGAGGAACTGGTTGAGGTCACCGTGCTCGCTGTACTCCATAACTACGCATAGGGGTTGTTCGACGGTACACACTCCCAACACTCTGGCGATGTTTTGATCTTCCAGGCCGGCCAATATCCTCACGTCGTTTTGTAATTCCGCTCTAAAAAACCCATTAAATGTTGTAATATTAATTATTATTGTATGATCATTATAACTTCATATTAGGATTATAATATTATAAGTATCTCGAATTCTTGTCGTCGTAATGATTTATCAATGAATATTATATAAAACTTTAGTTAAGTCTTATCGTTAAAACAGTACATTGACGATTGATTTTATTTAATATAATTAGTTATTGAATATCTCTACTATACCTATAAATGTATATACATATATAAATTATACAATTTTTTTTTAAAGAAAACATGTTGATATGTTGATTGGTTTGAAATAGAGTAATAAATAATAATGTTAACAACCACTTAATCGATGCACGCGTCACTTATAAAAACGATTTATTTGGATTTCAGTTAAAATCTGAAATCTGATACAATTATAATAATAGGTCATCATTTTTTTTCAAATTTCAAATTTAATTTAAGGTTTGAATGCTGAGTTCCATAACTGGCTATGACGTGTCGTGGGCTAATATTTTTTACCCATCATGATAACTTACCTCTCTTTTTCCGACAACGCGGGCGAGAAGAATTTTACGGCCACCAGCCGCTTGCCCAGCGTAATTTTCGAGTTGTATTCGTTGATACCGTCCGCTTCAGCCACGTAAATCTAAAACACATTGAATAATGCTATTACTTGGTTGGCATATTATGTTTGATGAGTATTATTACTTATTCAAAGTAAACTTTGATAGGGGTTTTAAAAACAATATATTATATATAGGTGGTCTATAGAAAATAGTAAAATGTAATAAAATATATTATAGAAAACAAGAAAAATTACAATTTTTATTTGTCCACAAATAATGTCATAGTCGGTTACGTAAAAGATATTTTTATGGACTTAAAACTTTTTTATCGTTAAACTCGAATTAGTATAAATTTAATGCATGTGGATGCGCGGTTAAACAGTGCATTTTTATTATTCAGATAAAACTTTTAAGCTCGTCTATTGTTTAAGCCAAACTGTGCTTACAATTCATGATAGACAAAATCGGATATTAAAACTTTTGATTTAATTCATACACGAAAAAGTCGAAGGTGATTAATTTTTTTTTGTTTTTCACTTAAAATTCTCATAATTTGCTTACTAAATTTAAATTTAACAAAGTATAAAATGATGCGTTCGTGCCGCAAAACATTCCATAATTGCGTTAAATATTTTTACTTGAATGTTTGTCATTTAATAAACTTTTTAAAAAGTAACTGAACCTATAGGGAATTTGACCGAGTGAAAAAAAATTAACCTTAATAATAATAATAATAATACATTTATACATGATAAACGTTTTGTCAAAAACTAGTTTATAGAGGGATAGAGACGACAACTTACCGCTCCGTAATTACCCTCACTGAGTTTGGACAACATACGCAGACGGTGCCGTGGGAATTCGGGCACAGGCGTTTGTTCGAGCCGGCGTTTCAATGCGGTCTGGGATTCTTGTTTTTGCGAAGACTGTAAAAAAATTAAAACAAAAAAATTACATATTACATGTAGTTTACGTACTGTATACTTTATGTACAGATAGTAATGATCGTAGCCCGTAAAGAGTTAAATGTTAATAGGTCACCGTCAATGATGAGTGGGATGGGGTAGATGGACGATCAAAATGTCAAACCGTTGCCCGCTATATACCATAAGAAGATATCTTTAAACGTGAATCATTTTTAAAAATTCCTCCCCCTCCCAACAGTTTCTATTTTATATGATTTTTCGTCAATGCTCTCGGGGTCCACTTGACCTATAATATTAAACTATATAATATCAAATATCAATTATTATGAAATGTGTAAATAATACCCTTTTCAAACGAATAAAAAAAGAAAGTAAACAAATATAGGCATATATAGTGGATTGATGCTTTTGAAGTGGACTTGAATCGAGTCTGGCACCGATGATTTTACTCGACCTTCATCTGCAAGAGTACTCGAATTCTTATAATACACAGAACGATTGTTTTCCACCCAGTCGATTTTTATATTTTTCTTGTTTAAAACAAAGATACGTTATTTTACAAATATTAACGATTACAAATCATACACGAATCCTTCGAGCAAACGAATGTCTTACGTTCTATACAACTACTAGTACACACACCGTTTACGGTATACGCCATCACGATGATATTATATTACAAGTTTGGGCACCAACCCATATCATGTTAGAAACGAGCAACGACAATTGCAATAGATGGCGACAATACATGGCAGCGAGGTGGTCCGTACAGATGACGTTTTCACACGACAGACGGATTGACGATACACCACGTAGGCGTAATATTATGTATTAGATGTGTTGTAAGCATTTAGCGGACCGGTTACATATTGTGTCTATGACATTGTGCTCAGGAAACGTACGAACGCTAGCGACAATAATATTATATAGGTACCTATGTCGCACTAAATACACTGCACAACGGCTATTTGTATCAATCACTCGGTGTAGGTACAAATATAGGTACAATACGGTGTAAGAGAAGTCGGCGTGCAAGACGCACACTTGCGAACACTGCACACACTGCACACACACTCACTCACTGGCAAACGGGCGCTATTCAATGAGACACATGACAAGCCGTGTTCGGCCCCATTATTCATAATCTTTTCATTGAAACGACACACGATAAGGGTGGGTGGGAAGGAGATCATGGGTGGAGAAGTGGTGCGGGGAACGAGAGGAGCAGCGTGTTGTCGTGCTCGTCGAGTCCACACCGCAGCATAAATCATCTCGCGGCGAAATTATTTCGAAGACTGCGCGGGGATAGACGGTGCGCGACGGTGACACGCGCGCGGACTCGGCGTTGTGAGAAAAGGAAGTTTATTTTTTCCCCCATCTTTTCAAATCCTCAAAATGCCCAAAATCTTCTTTTGTTTTGTATACTTTTAATTTTAGTCATTCGATTAAAACCTAACCGTGCATCATGTTCCAATGTTAAAATAATAATGATTATACACCTACGACCGACAAAGTGTTTAATTACTCCCGAGCACAATTAAACCATTCGTGGTTCTCACAGTATTATTAATTTGTTTTCGTTTTTATTCCATGCTTTTCTTCCGTGTAATTTTTATTATTCATTATGGCTTTCGTATCATTTTCAAATATAAATGTTTTACACTACAAAATAATGAAATAATGTTTAGTTTTGTTCGGAAATGATGTACCTATACACTACCTACTATGTATATATTTTGACGAATAAATAAAACTGAAATATTATACCCTCAGTCTTATTGTTATACTGTAATTTAGTATAACAAGATTAATAATAAATAATGGTAGGTAGTCGAATATTTGATGCACGTGGTAACCCGAGTAAAAATAAAACGAAGGAAGTACAATTATTTAAATTAAATTATAATTTTGTATATTATTAACGATGTACGTATAAGTCAAGGCGTAAAATGTACCAATATATTCCAAGTATTTTTTCCCTTATACCTACCAAATGAAATATAATGGAGTATGATAGAAATCCAAAAAAGTAATGGTTAAAAATAAATGTTAGTTCCAATGAAGTAGTTAGTTAAAGATAATATAATATAGTAAAAAAGTTGAAATATAACTAATTTTCATCATGTCATGTTTTTCCGATATTATCATGTAATACGGACAAATTATTACGTATAAAATTGTATAAATCACGTAGATTATAGATTATCATTATAGAGATTACCGTGGTATAAATGAACGAATCGATTGCGCAAACAATAATTACGGGACTAAAAATGAATAACTGACTTAATTTTTTTTTTTTTATTTCAGATAATTTTAAATATGTTCTAAATATTTTTATACCCAATATTATTTAATTAGAGTACCTACTTAGAATGTGTGTTCGTCGTAAACTAAGTGGAACAAATATAATTTATTTATGATGCTTGGAAATGCGTTAAATAAAGACAAATCAATAAATTGTTGAGTTATTGAGTTACACGCATGCTTGTGTCGGGCTCATAAATTGTGATCAGTTTTATTATTTATTCCCAAGTGGACGTTGGTGTCGGCACTGTTTTTGAGATCCTTCAAGTCAAGAACACTTGTGGATTTATATACACGGACTTGGCACTCTTATGAAAACATATGTTAAAACTTACTTTTTTACTACTTCTGCTTTCGTCCGTGGGATACATTTTGTTCCTGGCAAACGTGTCGGTCGTGACAGGAGCCACAGGAGGAGCTGACGGTGGCGGTGGTGGCGGTGGCGAAGTTGTGAGTAATGGCATGGTTCCGGTCTCGGGCACAGCGTATTCGTACGCAGAGTCTGAAAGGTAAACAATAGTAAGTTGCCTTCAACAAAAGCGGAAAACAATACAACTTCATTAAATCTTTTAACTTTTGCAACTTTCGTTAAAGAAAAAAAATAGTATTCATTTGTACATTAATTAATGAATTTAAAATACAAAATGAAAGTAATAGTCGTTTATCCGTCCGTTCACTGTAGTGCATCGTTAAATGCGAAACGAGTCGTTCGACCCTGTTTGAATGTTCCATAAGTTTGAGGGTCAAAGTGCACAATTAATACATACGGGTTGGGGCCCACCATGCTGAATTTCGGTTTTCCACGTCGGATAATGAGCAAACACGCCGGCAGATCCTGTATCATTATAATATACCTTTTACTGCTCCAGACGTATACTATTACGTCTAAAACAATTACACGATTTACTGCTCCAGACGTTCTATTATATACGTTTCTGTATTTTATAGTATTATAATTTGCCGGTAACTGTACAACTTTAAGAAGCTCTCATTATTTTAAATTTAAATAATTAGAACATAAAGATATTAAAATCTAAAAAAATATTTAAAATATTTAATCTCATGTAGCATAGAATATGTTTGCACAGGTCGCAGAGCATAAATAGTGTAGCAGTGAAAATGATATGCAGATATATATTAGGGTGATCCGATAAGTATAATAATATAGAAATGCGACGCTTGCAGAATGTGCCTCTACAGTGACGAACATGTCTTAAACACGAACTATTTGAAGAACATCTGCAATGACAATTTAGACAATATTTGTACCAACTGGCAACTATTAATATAATAACAGTGGAAATCTTGAGAAGCTTTGTCGACAAATATTTATTAAGATGACGCCCCACTCTAAGGTTAAACAAACGGCGAGGCTTGTTAAGTCTGTCTTGTTTCTCATACGCGTGTAACGAACCAAAAACAAGTTGACGCGTGTCTTAAAATAGGATCGATAGGTAAGTAAAGTGGTTTAAGAACTAAAAATATTTTTTAAAACATTTAAGGAATTATTACTGAAATTTTTCAGTACGTACCCAAGTACCTATATTGTTTAAAATAGGCTTTTTTCGGTGTATCAATGACATTTATCAAATAATGTTGATGTGAAAATAAGCGAATATAAAATGTGATTCGGGATGTTGGGGTCCGGCCTATCGAATAATTATTATTATCACATGAAAAACGAGCAGACCGTTGTAAATACCTAATATTTCAGTTGAGTCCATGGTATATATTTTATACTTTATAGTTACGTTAGCTAAAATGTATTATATTTATTATTTATTTTGATAACTTAAGAGTTATAGTACTAAATTTCCCTAATAAATGTGTATATGTGTATGTGCAAAGAGAGAGAGAGAGAGATGAAAACCTACGATAGATTTCGTAAATTAACAATATGATTTCCTAACGTTTTAGAAGTTGAGCTCGGGTTCGATATAAAAAAATGAAAAATTTGATTCATCTGGTTCAATAAAAAAGTCCGGTTCGACCTCAAAAATCGGGTCCGTAACACCGCACTGTTCTTATCTTATATTATTATCGTTATACTCACTACCCGAATCCATGTTGCGGCCGACCACCACAGTACTGTAACTGTAGAACGGCGTGTGCGCGTGATACGGCTCCTGGTAAGGTTCGGCGTCCAGCTGGATCAGCCTGTCCATGTCGTGCAGGTGAGCGTTGACGGTGCCCGCCGCGTGACCGTGGCCGGTGCCGCCGTGGTGGCTGACCGAGCTGCCCGTGCCGGCCTCCTTGTAACTTCCGCCGGTGCCGCAGCTGCTGCCCGATGACATTCCCGGACACCCGTTGCCCGTGGCCAGTGCGCTCTTGCCCACCAACGGGCTGGCGAAGCACTTCCTCCGCCGGTGCCGGGACACGATCAGGAAAATAGCCACCGCCAGCAGTATGATGACCGCCATCAGCACGCCGATGATGATCGCCATGTACGTCTGGTCCTCGTCTTTGGCGGTGGGGACTGGACAGGAAGTGAAAGAGAAAAACGAAAAAGCGAAATTAGTCTTATGTTGCGTATGCTATATTATAATATTATTATCGTTTACGGAGTGATGGACACCGTTCGGAAACAGAAGCTAACTAAAATATTATATTATCATAATCTGTGCCGTAGCGATATCGTTTTATATCGATAGCGTATATATCCGTAGAACACAACAATTGAGCTGCAAACATTAATAATTGTTTGCTTGATAGATGAGGTATCGACAAATTAAAATCACAAACTCGATTACCCATAAGTAGTATGATAGAAATATGATCTTTCTATTATGAGAATGATATTGTGTACTGAATTGAGCTGCAATAATAATGATGACAATAACCAATAGTGATTGCGACAATTGACCACTTTTAAATAACTTTGTAAATGCAATTAAATATAGGTATAAATGAAAAAAAAAATTTAAAACCACGTAATTAAAGTCCCTTAAAAATTGTCTTTAATGTCCTCTTAACGATTAAAGTATTGTGTGCAATTATTTATTATTATAATATTTCGTGGTCGCCGTACTTGGGAGTTCCGGTCTCAGAGGATCCTGATGGTCTTTCATTGCCGATCCGTCCTTTTGAATCGGTGTCTCTGGCGGCACAACACTTTCTTCGGAGAAGTTGCCCTGTGCGACATCTGGAAATTAAAAACGGCCGGAAATTAATAACCCGCATTATGTTGTTACAGGCTATGAGAAGTTAGAAAACATAACACTTTGTGGTAGTTTTAAACAATTTGAATTGATAACACAACTATAATTATCGTCATAATAACACAATTTTGATTGTTATACATTTGGCTGATATTTAGAGGTCGGGGAAACGTTTTCAAAGGCTTTCAAAATTATTTTGATGAAACTAGTAAGTTTAACTACCTAGTAATAATAGATACTATTCATATAGAGCACACGATGACAGAAGTTATGTTACGTAAGGACATTTAAATGCAGAAAAGACTTTTTTGATTAAAACTCCAAATTCATGAAAATTATATAACGATGAACAATAAAAACAATATTTCATATTTTAATGTATAGTTACTTAAATATATCTAATGCCGTTTAATTTTTGTGTTTTGTGACATAATTCAGAATAGTGACTTTTTATATTTAACGTATTTTTCTAAGGCATGCTTATACTCACATTCAGTATTGTGTGTGGCAATTAATTTGCATGTGTACAAGAGTGTAAAAGGGGGCACACGGTTTGGCACCATTGCATAACGAATGTCTTTCACAGTTAAAAAGCAACGAATTTAAAGCGGGTAGACCGAGATAATGGGAATGGGGATAGTAGGAGGGCCCAGAAGCAATTACGTAGGCCCATTGTTCAAGAGCACCTCAAAAACCGCGGCAATTAAGGGTCTCGCAATTTTCGTTGTCATTATTATCCCAGTGGACAGGCAACTTATATAAAGTTCTTAATTAAAAAATACTCGGTTCGACGATTTAAAAAACCAACCCGGCTCTTACACTTTTTTTATGCGAGAACCAAAAATTAATAAAATATAAGAATAAAACGCAAAAATTCGGGAAAATTAAATAATGGAAATATAATAGTTATCCTGCTTCCGAGTGAATAAAAAACTACCGATGCGAAAAAAACGTTATTATAATATTTTATACTTTTTATTATTTTATTATAGGTACAGATAAAAATTAAAATCCAATTTTTAATTTAATTTAAAGTACAATTATTTTATAAATGTTTGGAATTCGGGTATAATCTTAATAATAAAACAGAAATATGACTGATTAAATGGAAAAGAAATTAATTTATAGATTATTAGTAGTAGTCACGCACTTATTTACTATTTCTGATAAACAAAGCAGATTTATACACGTTATAATTAATGTTTGGCTACTCTTAGATAATTTAAAACTACTGCTTTAAGATTTTAGTTTACAAGTATTACAACATATAACTTGTAACATTTAAGAAGGAAGATGATGTAAAGCACACATTGTACAAGCAGATCAAAGTATATCATGGTAACATCTTTATGCAAAACTTTGCTCATAAATCTACACCTTACCATAACCTACTACGTATAATATTATGAGCACGCGGGCAGGAATTCCTTAAAATGCCCTTCATTGGATCCTTTGTTGGGGCAAAAATAAGGAAAGAGAAAATAAAACCGTTATTAGGGTTGATATTAAAAAGGTTGTTTCCGCGAGCCATTTAACCATTTCCCCCTACCCATTACACACATCTGTCTCCGCAGCGAGGGTGTCCAAATGAAGACGCCGACAACGTTTATGACCTTTGTTTTGGTAATTGAAACGAGTACGAGTTTAAAGTCTTAAATCTCAGAGTTTGTGGTTGTTTTTAAGTGGTTTAAACGATTCGTAAAACTGGCTACGAATAGTGTATATAATTGGAAGATTATTTCTCCGCCAACATAACAACGGCAACAACCAGATAAGTTTAGTGAGACGACGCGAGTAAATATATTTTACTGGAATAATTACAAACTTGACGTAGGTAATCAAACGGAGTAATCGTGCCGTATACAGTCGTGAATAAAGGAGACGTTTGGATTTTGAATAACAGAGCATAAAAAAAATAACTCCCATCTAAGTGTTCAGCACAGAAAGGTTATAAATATAAGGTAATCATAATAATAAGGTTAGTCGACGAGAATGGAAAATCGATTCACGTTTTGTTCTCATCGGCAAAAACGTATACCTACCTACTAATATATATTATAAATTAGACGATGTTTCGTGTGGCGTCTGAGTTTGTGTACAATTTTATTTTGCAACTACGTAGTTGTATATATATGTATCTTTGAGGGATTTGTATCCTACAGCGTAACTATATATTTCCGTTACCGAACCGTTTTTCCCATTTGCCGCCGACAGCGCTCGTATATATTCTTTCAGACATACGGCATGGGGCCCGGGCGATTTTCCCATTACCACTTTTGCCTACACCCCGAAAACGTTCAGGTAAGCTATAAATCTTCTTATGCAGTGTAATAAAAAAAATATATAAATATATATATTTTAAAAAAACCAAACAAGACAAAAGTAGATGGAAAAAAATGAAAATAAATACGTAACCCTCTCGAGATTTATGTTACTTTTTCCATTTTCCCGACTACTTATTGTCCCCCATGGGACGAGGGGATGTCATATTTCCTGGTTATATATAAAACACCTATTTTTTTTTTTTAATTTCCTAAGAACCGTCGTCATTTAGTCACCTGTCCGAGCGTTAAATCTTTACAGCAAATATACATATATTTTTTACAATTTTTATTTAGTTAAGTTTAATATATATACTTAATATCATTATTTCAGTACGTCTTGCACTTCAGAAATATGTGTTTTTTTTACAATAGTTAATAACAATACAAATTATTATAATCTCTTATTTTTCACAGTGAGAGGTAGATGTAGATTTTATATATTATTATTAGGTACCTAAAAAGAGATCTACTTATTAAATATCAAGCGCGTCTGTCAAGATTTCTTTTTGATTTTATATTGTACACCGTACAGTACGTATATTCACGCTCGTAGTAACACTTTATATTGCCTTTATATTATGCATATTCATCTCACTTAAAAAAAAAATATATATATTATGTATATACGAGGGTCGTACAAGACGCGAGTCTATATTGCAAAATTTTTTTTTTCGTGAAATAAAATACAGTGCTCTGTTTGCACGCGGAATGCGCAAGATAGCGGGAAGGGTGCGTTTTGGGTAGGGGAAGGACGTACTCGTGCAGGTATAAATAAGCATGTTTTCAGTCGGATGCTTTCGATTAACACACTCGAGTTATTTCTGGTACGCCGACCTGGCATATTCACCATATTATTTATTATTTGATTAAAAGCGGAGAGCAAGGAGAAATCCAGAATACAAAAATTCACCGGGATTAAAAAAGTCACAGACCACATCAATCCAGCTGTGCTTTAAAATGCGGCTGAGTAGTGATATATGAGCTTGAATTGTCGACCATATAATAATAATGGTTCACTTTAATAGGTGTTAAAAATACCAGGGTTCGTGAAACCATGCGGTTATATATAGAAAAACGCATAGAATACATACATAAGTATTGTAGCGACTAGCGAGACGACCCCATTTGAATTTTAAAACCAAAGAAATCAACCTAGTAACTTACTTTTCTATGAATGTTAGAAAGAATTCAAAATTGTGAGTTTAAAGATAACAAATATTGTTTAAATAGTGGCATAGTTTCTTTGAAGAAAAAAACATTTAACAATGAAGATTCGTGTTAGACAATACATTATTATATATTATTATACACATTATATAGTGTGCGTATTTGAGTAGTAACAGTTTATGGATGTCACTATATTTAAGTAACAAAAATAGACATACTGTGTACTTAATCTCAGTAATTCCTTATTAATTCCTTATTAAGGGATTCATTTGGTTAATTTTATTAAAATACATTATTTCAATACTAATTACGATGTATATTATGTTATTTATATTTACCTGAATCGAAAGTTATCTCGCTGAGCATGATCCACTTGGCAGCAAAAGACAGCCTAAGCTTAATGAAACGGCCGACTCTCCTGTGCAACTTGATGCTGACATTCCTGGACGATTCAAATATTCTGTCTTCCATGTAAGTGTAAGTCAACGGTTCCGATGAGTATACTTTTCCTCCCACGCTGAATAAAATACTCGCTTCGGAGAACACCTGAAATCCAAAGTTTCTATTAAGATCTCCGTATACGACTCAATAACAATATAAACGGCAAAGTATATAGTCGTCAACGACGAGTTGCTTTCCCATAAAAAAAGTCAATAAATAAATAAAACTTCTATGGTTTTATTCTACAAACGTTTGTAAACTGTAAGTCAATTTCGAGTTTACAACACTTCATTCCACGTCGGCGTGAGTGCGTTAAAACAGAGAACACCAACGTAGCTGTGCACGTATATACGGGGAATACCGATTTTTCTTTCGTTTTCATATTATCTAAGACGAGACAATCTTCAACCTAGAAATATATTTCGCGTCCGTCGCCAACCACCAATCAATAACCTGGGATTATAATATAGAAATGTGACAATGTATATAGGTACACACTACCACGCTAACGGCTATTACGGCGTATTGTCTGTGTATTATGTATATATCGGGACCTCGAGCATACGGTGATTTATTGCGTGTTTTGGCCCCGTACATGCTAATAGTCTATGGCAGTAGGTTTTATTCTCGTATCAAAATATCTTGTAGGACGGTCTCCGTTAATGTACCACATGAATCTTCATTACTGGCGGACGCAGTGTCAACACATCGTTGGAAGATTTAGTATAGCGTCCACGTGCCTTCGGTTAAAATACTGTTAAAATAATGCGTAAATCATTGTTGTACTCGAAATTCCTTTTGTCGGGGACAACAATATACAATATCCTCGGGAGTATAAATATTTAACGTTTTGTTTTACAAATCGGTCACCCTTCCCCTTGCTGCTCTCCGGCAAGGCAACAGCGATATTAAGTATTAACGCCCGTTTTTCGTTCCCATGTACTTTTCATAAATACGCGAGGTTTTTAGTTTTTGGTGAAATACATAATACATAAATTATATTAGTAAGCCCACGATTTTACCAATATATTATATTTAAATGTACGACATAATACTCGTACCTATAGGTTAGGTTAAGTCCACACATATTATATAACATCGGTAAGTGAATAATATATCGTGTCGATCAAAATCTAATAATTTATGATTACACGAAAGCAGAAACTAAGGAAATGTAATGAGATTTAGAAGTTTTTGGTCCCAACGGAATTTCATTGTGTTCTATGTTATATCGCATAACATTATTACGCTGCAGACTTCGATTGGGCCTCGTAATATTCTGCTGTTAATATAACACCTTGGCATGTTGATGTGGCAGTGGCGTTGTTTTATCAAAATTCGAAATACATGTACGCATGATAAGGTTTGATGATTAGGTATGTGTGTAATGTGCTAAAACTCATTTCGGTATACGCGCGCGAAATTAAAGAAGTTAGCGAACCTTGCATCACTAATCGAAAGTGATAGGGGTAAGATATAACGCTGTAATAGGGTGTGTCTAATTTTAAGGAGCACTTTAAGATTACAAACGCTGTTGATTAAATTACATGTAATGCGAAAAAAGCCAATAATACTCCGAGAAAGTTTTAAGAAATTAGTTTCCAAGAAAAAAAAATTCTGACATTAGAACAGTGGTGTACAGGCATCTAGAAAGCGCGAAGTTTGCTTTGGCCAATAGCCCATAAAAGTTTTCAGATTTGTAACGGGGAATGAATAACGCAATTAGAGGCACAAAAAACTTTTGCGACTTGTTTAAGTCGTTTTTAAGCAGCGAGTGGGAAATGTTAAAACTAGTTTATGAGAAATGTATACAACTCTTGGTATATTATAGTTGGCAACGACCCTATACGGTATCCATGTGAAATATAAAGTTATTAATACAGATGTACATAGATTAATAATACACGTTTCTACGACTAAAATTTATAATTAATAAATTAATTGATTCGGATGTGATGTTGATGCGTATTAGTTTTATTTGCCGTTTTTGCAATACGTTAACGATGTCGTCGATTTAGACCGCATAATGTACTTGAACCGTAACAGTAATTAGTAGAACCGTTTTTCACCTACGGATTATAAAGTTAATGTGATCCCAGTATTTCCTATTTTGTCATTGCACGCGTATGATTTGAACTCTCCAAAACGGGTAAACCGATTATATCCGTTAATCGATTGCAGCACGAGCTCGTTGCAGTTGAGAAACGTTCTGAGCGTTGTAAAAATATATTATTATAGTTGTTTTACATTTTAATATAGGTACGGCTTAATGAGTTTGAAAAAAAAATACATTTTTAAAGGTCAATGCGCGAATGGTCACGTGTGTGTTCTGTGTTTCTATACGGCAAAACAATGGTCTCGGCGTAACACGTGCAGGACGTGGTGCAAGAGCAGCTTATATAGATTGTTATCTGTTAATTATCGTAAAATCCCCTTGTAAAACAACTCAATACAACAATAACGCGTCCACGACCGGCCCATCCCCCGCTCACCAACAATCAACATATTGTGTGTATACTTGTATATATGATAATATATATGTAAGCGTACGCGTTTACCAGGGGTGACCAAAGATGGAAGAACTCAGCAAGCCGAGTGGTAAGTGCCTCAAAAAATTGTATATGGTGGTCGTTATCATAGATTAGATTATACTTGAGGTATAGTTCATGAATGCTTGTATAAACTGTTGTACCTACGCTGTTTATTGTGAAAAAAGTTGATATCGAAAAGTTCAAGACGTTGGGAAAATCCGTATTATCAAATCATAATTATAATATTTAGGTACAGTGCATAGTGTAATATTGATAAATTGTTAATGTTTCGAAAGAAAATGGACAAAATATAAAAATAAGTAATAACACGTACACTTGTAGTTTTTCATAGTTTTTACTTAGGTAAGTTAGGTATATACATTTTTTTCTCACTACTAGGACCGCACGTTGGACACCCCTTGGTAGATAAACATATTACATGCATTTATATTTATATATTATTATACACAAACAACCATTTACAATTATATATCGGCGTGTACAAACCTCCCCTAACGTCCCTTTTATCGATGAACGGCAGAAGGTACGTCCTTAATTGCTCGCGTTTGACGGTCCTCCAATGTTTCAACACACACCGAAAACGTCGAATTTTCGAAATACATAACGTTAATCTGTTTATAGCCGCGTACTTGTCGTATCGTTATATTAGACGCGAGAGAAGAGACCCAGTAGTCGTCGACGTCATCCCTGAGACCTTCTACCGGGTTTTCTAATATAATTTCACCATGTCATTATTATCATTATTAATAATTTCGAGACGCAATTTGCATTCGTTTGCAGATTTCACTCCCTCCCCACCTCCTTAGCATAGTATATATACCAACTGTCTCCTGGGAGATTGTGAGTTTATAATCGGATTTTTGAATTCGTTTCCACTTTGGGGTAAGACAACGTCGAATAATAATTGTGTTACCACTGTGGCATACAAGGGCGCTTTTTAATGCGTTCGATTAGACATCAGCAAATATGACATTCTTTAGAAAAAATAAATTATCGTTAAATATAACGCCGTATATACTAAAAATAAATAATAAAACTGTTTCTAAATTATTTTATGAACGAGGAGTAGTTTACCTGTACTTCTTTTTGAAACTGGTTGTTACAATAAATATGAACCCCGGTGAACTCTCGGACTTTGTCGAATTCAAATTTGATCTCGATCGCTTGACCATTTCTCGTATCATTTCTCCAACCAACCCATCCTTGACCTGAAAGAGTTATATATATTAGAAATGTATGCAAAATGTATATTAACAATATGATAATATAAATTGATTAATAAAATCAAAAATAAATTAAATTCAACTATACTTATTAGTTATTAATAACACCTGCACGATCGTATTGTTGTATTAATAAATTGTTATGTTCTTATTTGATACTATTGTATGTACGTATTTCAACATGACTTTATAAAGTTACGTAGAAAATGTACTATTATATATTATCATAGTAAGTAGTTAACTATCATGAATAATATTTTAATGTAAAGTTTAAAACAATTTAATAATTCCATCATTTTCTGAATGAAAAAAATATGAAATATTACATAACATAAGGTCGGCGGGGAATGGGCGGTAAATACATAACATTATTACGATTAGTCAAATGGTTTGAGTATATGAATCGGAAAAAATCAACGTTTTACCCTCTCATATAATTTGAAAATAAAGTGATCGTTTACCACGGTCCATTAGGTTATATGGTGGACACGGGCATTGTTGAAAAAAAAAATTGGAATAAAAAACTATTTTTACCACGCAGATCTAAAGTAAGTGGTCGTCTTTCTTTTCCTCCAAAAAAAGCTTTTATTGAATTATTCATGAAAACTAGAAATACGCAACGAACATAACGATTGTGGTTTATAGAATGTTTACACCGACTTCGAAAAACTTGTCCCATGAATATATTTTAGGTTTGAAAACTTGGTATATAATATGAGCGAATAAGTAGTTTATTATACATTAGTTTGAACTGTGATGTAACGTCGAATGCCAAATTCAATGATAAACTATAAAACATTTATGTATAAATAGGTACATTAAATTTTGTTTTTGAACTAGGAGATAAAATACTATCGATAAATTGTTATATTTATTGGGTCGAACCGAAATATCTACAACTATTTTTCAATGTTTTGTGTACATATAACAATATAAATATACCATTTTAACGATATTATACGGTACTTACCTCTTTCGGTGTCATAGTATCCCATTCTAAAATTATCGAGTCCAACTTTGCCATCAGTCAGTTGGCCAAGACCTCTTTGCAATTCGTCGTCCCAATATCCGTCATACGTGGAATCGTAAAATTCCCATTCCGGGCTGCGTTTATCACCTTGCGGCATCGAGTAACTTAGAATGCCATCTGAACACAACACGTACCAAATTATACGGATTATTATCGATTTGAATAATAATGATATTATGTGAAAATTAAAAATGTCCTTCATATGAACAATTTATTCGAGAACAACAATATATTAACGCTACTAACCTGTCCACGGACATCCGTAGAGCTCGACTCGCATGCACACCTGTCGGGTGTGGTAGCTGTGCGGCAAGAATCTAATTTTCGACGCCCAAATCGGAGGATTCAGTTCTTGTTTGTGTTCTAAGTACGTGTTGATGTTTCCGATCAGTATCTGTAAATAATACAAATTACGTTAAATCACAACCATATATTATCTTATAATGGCTTTCAGTAGGTGGGTGTAAATTCAAATCGAACAATCCGGTGAGCGAGAAAATAAGCGTTCACCATATAATATAGTATATCATATCAAATAACATATTCCTGTTTAACGTTTGTTAATATGTAGGTACTACAAAATATGGTCGATCCAACTATACACACGACGGTTTATACGATCAATCGAGTATAATATATAGTTAACATTGCGTCGTTTAAATCGCAGCAAAAACGTATTAATATGAAATCGAAAAATAAAGCTCAAATACGTCGAGAGAGGTTATACGTGTGTATCGGAATTATTTACGTTTTACGTATAGGGGAGGTTTTCTGTACAAAATTACAAAACACAATAATATATAATATCGGCTTTTCTGTCTCCTTTCAACCGAGGTATTGTAAATACGTAGATATGAAACACAGCAAATTGTACCTCGGAGAAGTCGTAGATGACCGCACGGGAAATTATCACTCGCCATAATCAATAATTGCGGTGCGAACCCATATTTTTCTCGAACGTGATTATTTTTGTTCGCCCGACGAGGAACGTCGTACCGAGTGTTTGTTTGCCCATCGACCAATATCAATTATTATAGCGTAGGTATGTAAAATATTGACCAGCAACATGCAGGCTATGCTCGTTTATATTATGATTGATTCAACCGTTGATTATAGGTACGTCTGAGAATTTATAATAATATAAATTATACTCTTTCTAAACTCTAACAAGGCCCTAATAAGTATTGTAAAGCCAAAAACATATTACTCCGCATATGGTTTTTAACAGACAAACATTTCGGGCGAAAATAATTATTGGTGAGAATGATTTCATCGCAACGAAATTACACGGCTAAAAACTTGAGATAATAACTGTACGAAAATTTAACGTAGCCTAGTGTTAGAACTAACGATAGTATTTTTACGAAATAAATACCAAATAATTGTTATTTATCATCGTCAAAATATAATATACCTAAACCGTTAAATATCTTCACAAAAGTCGAATTCGACAATCCGTTATAGTGTTCCTATAATATATAATATTTATGCATCCAAACCATTTAATTACTGTAATTATATTGTTTATTTTTTTGACTGTACACACGTAAAAATAAATCACCAGACTTCAGCCGCTAGTTGGCGATAAACGATTCTACCTATCATATATTATATATTATAATACAGAATTATTATTATAAATCACGGTCGTTGTATAAAACGTATTTAGTTCAAGCACTCGTATGTAAATTATACACATTAATGTGAATAAAATAAAAAACGCGTTTCACACTTTCGGGATTGTTTGTAGTTGTCCTCGTATATTTGTATATAGTTATATAATAAATGTGTACGATAGCTGTAAAGACGTCCCGAAGTGTGTCTAAAAAGAAGTCGAAACAAGTTTTTTCTTCTATTGAACTCCGTATAATATGTACACACAGACCTCTAGGCGACGGGACAATACGTACTCACAATAGACACATTTCACTCGAGTAGGTATCGCGCGCGTGTATAGTACCGAACCTAATGCACACATAAGTATACATATTTTTAGCGAATGACAGTACTATATATTATTATAAGTATGTACTGCAGGGCGTCACGCATGATCAAAATTTGACCTATATAGTATCTATATAACGTAGTACACACATTAATGAGTATTTTTTTTTCAGGGAATTGCTACCTCAATCTCCTCGTTTACGAAATCAGTAATAATGTCGATATTATTTACTCTGGCCTACCGATTATAATACCATAAGATTTTATGCACACCGACTTTAACAGTTCTTTTTCGTCAACCTACCAGCCACCACTTCGACGAAATTAATTCAACGTTACTCTACTATAAGACGTACGCGCACACCATAATTTACTACACAGACACACTGCTGTATATAATAATATGTATTGTTACGTGCGTAGTGCGCGTAGAATCTGCGACGACAACGACGGCGGATTGTTTATTAAACGAGAGTACATCTGTTACACACAGTTTTGTATTTCGCTACAGTGATTTATTACATAAAATATCATAATGTACAACCGTTCGCTGGCAGCAAAAGCTCGACACTGCAGCTATAGATATAATATGTCGACTATACAGCCACACGCCTTTCTCCCCGTGCTCGCTCTGACGTCCTCGTCTTCTCACACCCCGCACCGCCCCCTACCAAACCATCGTAATAATAGTAATAATAATAATAATGATTACTGGGCTTTATGAATCATTCTCGTGGCGTGGCTCGATCTCTCTTCAATATGCGCGCGGAACGGGAAATACAGCGCGCGGCAATAAAACACGATAAAATTAGCCCGGAGAGAGTTTCCTCGTCACCAGATGTTGCTCGCATGATTTAGAAGCTAGAGGCCCCTTTAATATATATATATATATATATATATATAACGTATATGCGGTGGCGGCTGCGGTATCCGTCTCTCGCAGACGGTCGAGGTTTGCGACGTCTTCTCGGCCGTGGGGCGTATATCAAAGCTTAATAATAATAATATATGTATAATGTATAAGCGGGTAATCTATACGGTGGTCAAAAGCCAATTTCTGACGAAAAGCGATCTTTTTTTTTTTATTATTATTATTATTATGTTTATACAATATTTTGTACTGTTTTTTTTTTTATAAATGTAAGGACATTTTGGCCTGAGATTTATGTTAAAAATAACAAGTCAGGAAAGCTCTATCAGCGAGCGTGTTAAATTCCCGATGTCTAAACGTATAAATACAACGCAATAAGTAATTCTATGTACAATTTATGAACGGTAATAACTACGGACATTAAATAAAATTAACAATATATATCAACAATCGTAACTATGTACTGATAACTGACATTCGAACGAACACAACGTGGATATAATGTGTTTTCTAAAAATATATGTATAGAAACCTAAAAATCTGCAATAAAATAGGAATGAGTAGCCACTCGTTTTAGTGAATTTACCACTACAAAAATGTAGTTTTTCCATTCAATTACAAAACCTATAATAACACAATTTTAGTAATTGAAAAGTCCTACTAAAATAATATATATCGCGTGTTATACACGTTAATGCACGCCTTTTTTTGTTATTCCTCGCTGAATTTCAGTGCAATTCAAATCGACAGTATTAAATTAATAATATTTTTTTTGAATCTCGAAGCAAACTCAGTCTGTGAGGTACGACGAAAAAACCCTCTTAGCAGCCCAGGGAGGGTGACTGAAAATTGATCATAGATGCAGCCGAATCGCGTGTACACTAGGCATACGAGTTTTACAGAAAAAAAATGTTGCAAAGCAGTGTCTGTATACTATATCAGTATGTGTGGGGCAGCATGTATATTTGTGGACGCGGTGACGTGGAGGGAGGCTGTAGGTCGTGACGTTCTCACGATGTTCATCTCTCTCACTATAGTCTCCGAACGTTTTAATTGGGACGAAAAGCCGAAAACAAATAACGAATATATTGTGCTGAACTCGACTATCATAGGGGTCAGGTAATTTAATAATAACAACTTACAAGCACGTATCTCGAAGACTTATCGACCGGGGAGAGGAAGGGCGAGGAACGCATGGAACTTTTAACGGGTTAATTGGTTAATACATAGAACGCACCACATACAGAGTTATATACGTATTATTGTGATAAGAGTAAGATACATTTTCAGAATCCTATTCTTCATGTTCATAACCACATAGACAGAAATCGCATGGTAGTTTATTTTTGGGTAAAAGATCACCACAGATACGGTTCTATTTAATATAGAATACCAATAAGTCCATAAAAATATTTTGAATCCATCTCTGCTTATAGTACCCCACCCCACACCGCTGTACATAACAATGAAAGTATGTAAATATATTTACAGATTTCACACACTAAAAAAAAACATTTATTATAGTTATGGTCAAACAGTCGTTTACCGATTAGTTTGTCCCTATAAATACCTAGGTAATATTATATAATATTAATATGATTTTTTCTTTGGGGAAGGAGATGTCTTGACTTCTTGAATTATCGATGAACGAATGATGTGAGGCTTTTGGTTTTGAATACTACCTAAGTTTTTACATTTTTAGTCGTAAGAATTATTATGACTTGATATAAGATTATAATCTGATTTGTAAAAATAATCGATTATATTTTTAAAAATTGTATATATTTCGCACATAGAAATATGGAGCCCATGGTTTTCAAGATTTTGTTTAGAAAACTTATTTATTCTTGTTCACTTGACAGCACAACACAACACTATCAAATAATTAGATCGAAATAATATTATATGCGTTTCACCGCTAATGGAAAAGAAAGAAATCGAATTTCAACGTATTTTGAATTTTAATTTTTTGGCGTGAACAAGATATTTTAAACATGAAATAAATTTATAAGGTTTAAAAAAATAAATATTATTATTATGACGATAACGTATTATTATTATAGTATGATTACAGGTTGAAAATGCACGTTTAGAGTTGTGACTTTTTATTATACCACTATAAAACATCGCATACCGGATATTATGTTATTTAGTATTTAAATAATTGATAATATACCCGAAACTGCCTCGTGTATCATGATAAAACATTGTATAATTATATTGTATTTGCACAAAGAATGAAAATAAGCTGAACAGCCAACATACAACATCGATTCAACAACATAGGTTTTTACACTCTTAAAGTATGAGTTATGAAAAGTCCCGAGGCTCAGAATTAACTAAGGTCAAAGACGAATCGGTGTTTATTCCACTACAACAGCTGTAATAGGTACTATGTTTATGCCGATGGCTGTGACGCTGTGTGTATAAAATATAATAATTACGATGATGACGTTACTCGTATACGACGTATAATGTGCGCTAGCCGTTATGCATCATAATATACACATATAGTCATATAATATACTTACAAACGAATAGGTGTCCGCGGTTTGTTCCGTATAGCTGTGAGGTATAGCTCATTAAAATCAAAAATCAAACATCAGATAATTGGAATATCGGTATTTGAATGCTCTGTGCACACAGTAGGTACCTACTATATATAATATGTCTATAATATATACAATTACACGTATGGAATAATATTATGGTATTTCGGCGGTCGCCGTGAAAAGCGTAGGTATAATGTTATATAATATACCACAGAACACTAATAATGTTCTGTGTGTAGATACGAAACGAATGTATTACGTTATACATATTATTATACTTTTACGGCGATGATAAAAATCGTAGTCGGCGACGCCAAGCCACACGACGACGACTGTCAGCAAACCCACCGTTATTGCGATCTGTGAGTATATATATATATATATATTTAGGTGTACTCGTATTACAATGATAGTACATACCTACCTATCGTAATGATTATTTATATCGTGAGTATATAATAATAATAATATTTTGCTTATCTGCCGCCGATCACGCGCCAAATAATAATAATAACACTACTACTAATCGGTCGAGGGTAAACGAGTGGGCTCGAATAAATTGGCCGCGGCTCTAGAGAAACGTACGAACAGAATCTGTGTGTGTGTGTGTTAGAGAGAGTGTGTAATATAGCAGTACTTGTTATAATAATATATTATAATACATATGTTCTCGTATCGGATTTGGATAAAATATTTAATTGTATACGGCACTGGAGATACGATCGATAATATAATAATAATTAACATCGGACGTGTAACACGTCCTATAACATGTTAAACATAAAAAAAATAACAACACCGACGTTTCGTCATTGCACGACCGGGATTGGTGAGAGAAATATCGAAAAATGGAATAATAATTACAATAATGATATTGTGATTTTATGATATTTTAAATTTTAAGCGAGTTATGAGCATTTTCCGATTTTAATATTTTGCATATTCATAACTTTCTTAAAAATTTAAACATCGTATAAGACCAACGAAAGATCACAGATAATATTTTTACCTAAAAGTTGGACGAGAGACCAATTAATTCACTCTAATATCAAAACTGAAAGGAACCTATTGAAAGTTGAAACAAGCAAATTAAAATTTGGTATGTCGTACGCGTTTAAGACGGAGACAACAGACATGTGGGTGCGACGTCCTCATAAGTCAATTTTTGTGAGTTTAAAATTACTTTGGTACAACATATATATTTCAACAGTTTTTTTGATTGATTGATAGAGAAATAATTATTTAAGGAATCCAATATAATATGTTTTCATATTTTCATAACCCTAATAGTATATGAATATATGATGCATATACACATATAATCGAATATTGAACTAATATTATATAATTTATTATAATTTAAACTAAGACTAGCAAGAAAGTTCAGAAAATGGTTGGAGGGTAGGTATCTCCATGACGTTTCACTTAACATTGTCATTTATAATTATTTATACATATATTATATCAATTAGGTACTAAATTGACCCATAAAATTATAACGTTCTTGATTAAATAATTATTTGACTTACAGCTTCAGAATACTGAACACATAATTTAATACATGAGATAAGCACCGTGATATATATATTTTTTATCAACATTATCATATCTCCACGAACGATACATATGGTAGAGGTGCGTGTATATAAATGAAGCATCGTACATCTACCTACGCTGGTTTCTTTATTATTTACACCGATCACTAGATCTGAGTTTGCATGTTGAAACACGCGCATAATATAATATTGTATAGCCACCGAAACAACTTATTATTAGTATTTTTAATTAAAATAATTATTTTTAATTACCTCGATAGTCGCTGTTATACACTTTGTACACGTTGCGAAAGACTAAGGGCGTTGTAATACCGTTTTGATTTCTATATTACGCCACCACGTATATTATACGCGAGTCGTTGTTAATTTGAAAAAAAATCCGATATAATATTGTAAAACCAAAATGTGATTTTGTGATATTTTTCAGTACAAAATAAGAACTTTGAATATCTTTCCGTGTACCTACGCATCGCAAAATAAAAACTGAGCGACTTTCCTTGTGTACACCTACATAGAGCCACGCACGAGGATTAACATAATTGTTTCTAGAGGGTGAAAAAAAAAATCATTATAAAATGTTTGAATTACATTTTTTCACATTGCATGCATTCTACACTCGGAAAGGTCTCGTAATTTATTCCTATTTTCATATTTTTAACAGTAGCTGGTAGGCTACGATATGCGAAGAACGGCAAATGACACACACGTATACTGCGCGCTATAATTGTTAGCTTATCAACCTAGCAAAAATCGGTGGCAGTATAATAATAAACTTTACTATGTTATTCCTCTTATTTACTTACCGACCTCGTTATAAATAATGGTTTGTACCTACTCGAAAAGTTGAACTTAAAAAATATTAAATATAAAAAAGAAACATGAAAGTTTCAAGTGGAAAACCGTGCATCCACGCAAATACAAACACGAAGGGAAATATTAATAACTTACAACTCCGGGAAAAGGAAAGTTTACTTGAAGTTTAATTAATCACATTGCTGAATGTGAACAAAATAAAAAGGTACGCCTCTTTGAGTATTTAATTATTTTACGTATTTTTTTTCGTCTAAACATTAATTACGATTTCATTGAAAACCCAAGCGATATTATTTTTGTACAAAATGTTAAATCATTGCGATATATTATTGAAAAATATCGCAAGGGGAAAAATCCATTAATGTTTCTGTTTGTTACTATACAAGCGACGGTGTTTGTCATTATATCAACGAAAAAGAAAATAATATCGCAAGAAAGAAATATATTAAATGAATAATGGAAAAAGAAAAAAAATCGTGGAGCGTTATTAAAAAAATAAATCAAAATAAACTTATTTTTTGTTTTTATTTTGTTAAATGCTTACTAAAAATACATTATTAAAATAAAATATAACTATTTTAATTAAACAATTAGAAAAAATGAAACACGCCATGTAATAAATAACAAAATTATTTGTTAAAGTTTATATTAGGTAGATAAAAAAAAAATTAACATGAAAAACATAAATTTTGTTCGACCGACGAAAAAATTCGGTATCAAAAATTTGCTTTGAACCCAACTCGAAACATATGTGATGTAATTACGAGAAACATTGAAAAAAAAACTTGTTGCGTTTAATGAAATAACAATAGAACAAGAGTTTACAAATTCCATTATGATAATTAGACATTGTTTTAATCGTTATACGGACAAAACACTAACGACAACAAAACAATCGCAATAATAATAATCTGTGTAATTTCATATTTGTTTTTTTTTCTTTGCAGCATTGTTCATATGACTACCTAACCGTGTTCCGCGGGTTTAACGTACCGCCATTTAACAGCCCGTTTTATTCGATTCACCGGTAATGTACGAGTCGCGTGTTATTAAACTGCCCCCTTCTCCCGCGCTGTACGGATAAATACGCGAGAAAACCTGAGTAGAAAAAATAGCAAATTATTTTCGGGCAGATCACGTGCAGCGTCCTTTACACGTCTGTATAGACAACCGACCGTGTGGGTCCTTTCTTGTCTCTACACTATAGTAACTCCTTACTCCTTCTCACCCTATGGTATACCATCTTACGGCTCGTAAATTAGGGCCACGTATACTCATGTGGTAACTGGCAAATAAAGACTTGCTTACAAGCCATTTACGAATAAACAAATAGCGTAAAATATTGTTCTATATGAGCGTGGACCGCGGTGGCGACGGGTCGCGAGAGTGTGCCAACGTATATTATGCGCCCCCCCCCCCCCCGGTTTCATTAATCTCTGCGCGAAAGGTTGTTAGCCGTTGTGTCGTGTCGAAGGAAGTACGAAAAAAATAAATATAAATTATATAAAAGCGATCCACTCGATCAGAAAAGAATACTGGAGGGGGGCTTAGATTATATACACACATATATTATAATGATACCAGCTATAGTCTACGTACTGACGAGAGCCCGTGCGGCGACCACACACGCCATAAAACACACACACAAGAGTAATGATTTCGTTGATCTCTTTAACCCGACGACGATACACTTGTGTTGTATTGCTATTATAATATCAACTACAGTGTAATGGTAAGACATGCGTGTACCATGTGTGTGTGTGTATGTGTGTGTGTGTGTGTGTGTAGTCGGCGAGGTATATTATATTATATTATACCTATTGATCGACGGGCATTCACGCACGCACAAAAGTTGCGATTGTGAATACCTACTCAATCATTTACACACTCCGCCCCCGCTCGTCCACACGTCATAAGGTGAAACGCTGAATTTTGTTTTCAGAACCATGCTCTACATGGGCGCCGTTTTAATTTTACATTTATAGTATCTACCTATATCTGATATGGATATACAAATTAAATCGTCTACCGATCACATCCACGATCTTAATACTACATATATAATATGAATGACTCGTGATGTGCTGCAGATCAACGAGAAGGGCTTCACTCATACAATATAATATTAAATAGAAAATAAGAGCAAAACAAATGTTTATGGTGACGAGATATTACAATAGCATCGGAGATCAGGTTTCAGTACTTTGTTTATTGTTAAGATATTGTTGTTGCAGGTGTTTTTGGCACAATTATAATAAATTCTAAAGTTTGTTGTGCTTACATTATAATGTTCTTCAGAATATTAAAAGATCATAGGAATTAAAAACTAATAATTTGAAATTGTTCAGAATTAATATTGTTAGAATGCAAGTTATTTAATTTAGTTTTTAGCAAATATAATAATAACAATTAACAAATTAAAACTCTATACAACGAGTCACACCGCTTTCCACTATTGTTTTGATTCGTTTGTCTATATTATTGTATCATAAATAGGGAAACATGCAAACTCATAAACTTTTTGCTATTATCCTTTTGGACGTAGGTAAACTGAATCCGTGAAATGTAAGCGCCACAAAACAGAGTAAGCAAAGTTTCACTACCTTACCTATTTCTTATGTTACAAAATTACGCGGTTATTTGAATAAAAACGCAATCGAAATAGGTACTTAAAATGTATAATTACAATTATGGTATTTAAACATGTTACACGATGTAATTAATAATAGTTTAGGCATTATAATTGTAATTAAAATTAGAATATAAAATGTCTAAACACAACTTAATTAGAAAATACGGAAACATTAATTAAACAATATTTAATTACGTTCATGTACCTATACCGAAACTATGAGTGCATATTGCATAGGGATATAGAAACAATTTAATGTTTAACGTTTCAAAGCACTTTGAGTATGAATAAGTGTCAAAGTCACCAAGGTATATGTTACGAGCAAAATAGACAAAATTTAATATGAAACGCATTCCCATATTCTGACGTTATAAAGAAGTTTCTACTTCCTTATTTTAATAAAAAAATGCAATTTTCATAATATAATATTATGCATTTTCAACTTAAACTTGTAGCATATATAAAATATACTATAATATATTAAAAACTTCAATGCGTAATTATTTATGCTAAAAGAAATATTTACAATAAAAATAAAAATTATATTTGATAAACTATGGATTTTTATTTTGTCTTCAATACTACTTACTATAGTACAGTTGTTTAAGTACAATATTTGTTTATAAGATTACCTCAAATAAGTATCTAATAATAATTAAATAATATGTTCATAATACGAGCGTATATAGAGCGGTCTTATTCGTTCTCGGCGTAGGCACTGATTATAAGTTATACACTAAAATAAATTGGAGTGATCGTATGGGTCATCTCGTGGGGTGTATTATAATTTATAATAAATACAGAGTGCTGACGTAATGCGTACGTATAATATATCATATTGTTTGGGTGTATACCTCATATATATTTAATATATATATCTATACATGCATATACAGTGGTACATGAATATTATATATAAAATATATTATTAAAATTGGTTAATGTTAAATATTCGGAAACAAAAATGTTACTGTTCGAGTGTGAGGGGTATGTTTAATTTTCGAAAATACTCGGTTAACGAGGTCCGTTAATTAATCGCGACGGATATAATCAAATTAGACCCACCAAAATGAATTTCCCTCGAGAAATCACTTGACGGTGAAATACGCATATGTCAATACCTGTATACATATATATATTATTTAGTTTATATATTATGATATAGTATATACGTTAAATAATATATTTAGGTACATAACATAATACACACACTAAACCGTCGCATTAACGATCTACATGCGAATAAATAAATATCATATCAGGGGATTCTTTTAAATTATTCATAATGTTATAATATTATAGTCTGTAGGGTTTATTCAATATTGTTTGAGGACATTCTTTATCATTGTTTGTTTAGTATATATATTGTAAGACTTATGTATATATATTTAAAATGTATAAGGATATTAACTCAGTAATGCTGCAATAGCTCGGAAATATTATAGAAGAGAAAAAACCTTACCGTACCGTTACATAAACTTTGTATACTTGTGACTGTATAGCAGGGAAGGATATATAGTTTATAACGTCTTTTGTTGTATGTATAAAAAAAGCCCACGGTTGAGTTGTTTCAGGGGAGATTTTTATATTGTTTTCGTGCTATATTTCAAAAGATAATGGCCTCTAAAATCAACAGCTCCGTTAAGTTTCATTGTGAATCAGCGTTTAATGTCAGACATTATTTTAATTACATTGATAAATAATATTTAAGTCTGGAGAAACGTACTTAGGCGAAAACTGTAAGAGGGTAATAATATTATAGAATCTTCTCATTTACAACACTTTGACCACTAATTGTTATTAATTTTTATAATAGTAATTTGGCTTATTTTACACAATATACACCTACTTACTAACGAAAAAAAAAACATTCAAACGTCAATGAGTGCCAATCAATATGTATAGGTGACAATATTAAACGATCAAATTTTGTACTTAGAAATTATAGTACAATACTTAAATTGTCTATAAAGTTAAAACAATTATATTAATAGTGTTCATATATTTTGTCAACCAATGCCATCACACTTATACAGTCTAGCCAAACTAACCAATGATTATTGATACTATCTTAAGAAAACTGATGATAAATATAAACCACAACGAAATTTTCATCAATCAAAGAATTATTAAGAAGGTAGTAATATGTATATATAAAATCGATACAAAATAAAAATAAATAAATTATCAAATCTCATTAGTCGTCAAATTATGAAATAGGTACTGAAAAAGTAGACAATTAGCCAATATAGGTGTTTAACGAACTAGAATAATCGATGTATTTTTTTTTAGAATTAAAAAGAACAACTTATGATAAGGTATAAGGATACTTATTTTTTTTTTTAAATATATTAAAATAAATGTTATATATAATAATAAACATGTCACAACACAATGTAACAAACGATTTGAATTACAATGGGAATTAAATGTAACATTATATAATATTATGTATAGTTTAATAACTGCTGCACATAAAATGTAGGTATTAGCTATGATAGGAAATATAATTTATAAATTATAACTACATATATATTTATGTGTTTTTGTTTTAAAGATTTTTTATAAAATGGTGTCCAATAATTAATACATGTTGTATACCACCCATTGAAAGAGATTTTTCACCTTAAGTTTAAATATATAATATATTCTATGTTTCTATATAGGTAATACCTAGATGCGTATATTTTTTTTTACTGTAATGAAGTATATTTTTTTATTTACCTCGTGACCAGTGATGTTTCTGTATCGGACCCATTTTCCAAGCTTTGGTCTCCAGTAGTCAATCAGAAATGCTTCGGTGAACTCTTGACCTTGTCCATTGCCAAACCTGCCTTGAGTCTCCACTGACGTGATCACTCTTACCACGTGTAAATTGACTTCAAGCCATTCGGTGGGTTCCCTAGTGACCGGCTCTTTTGGACACCAAGCACCTCCTTCTCTTTCTGTGCGTACCCTGAAACGAAAAATATTAAACTTAACATTTTGCGATCGTTAAAATGTGACCTAGTTTGTGCTAAAAATAAAAAACAGAGGCTGAAAATGTCAAAAGGATTTCTGCCATATCGGTAAAAAGTCAACTGCTGACATTATAATCCATTTCATCGTTTTATGACAGCTGAGCTACGAAAAAAAAATCCTTCCCCGTTATTATTGGCCTTATTGTTTGGAGCTAAAAGTTGTACGTGACCAACATGTAAATTTCTAAGGGTCAAATTATATGTATACGTACATATATATTTATGTATATTATACATTATTATATAATATATATCAGTAAAAAACAAATGTATTTCGGTACAAAATGTGTGCGTGCTGAACTTTTCGAAAAACGTGGCAAATTATGAATACTAATTTATTGTTAAATTATTACTTTTAAACATGGTGTTAAATCATAGAGTTCACAATCTTGGTGAAATATAACTTTGTGCTATTTTATAATATACACCTGTACATTAAATCATTTAATCCCCAATAATTTATAAATGTTACACTGCGTTTTGTGGCGAGATGTATGTCTAACTTTCTCTAAATCGTAAATCTATTTCAAACAATGCTTCGTTCGTACAGAATCTCAAAAAATAGTATTTTATGTGCACGGTAACACTGCACAGAGGAACAACAATCTTTTGGAGACGGAACAGCATCATTTACCGTCGACGTTCAGTAGGTACTGAATAACGTATTGTATATTATACCGTCCCGAATTACTATTATACAGTAATATAGTATATTATAATATTTTGTTGAGTATCGTTTATTATATATATCGTCTGAAATTTTTGGTAGGCACACTGCAGGTGGCAGTATTATTATAATTTGTCTAAAGAAATATAGAAGCTCCTTGAGTCACAAGACAGTAGCTAGCTGCATCACGATAGCGACGCATCAAAAAGATTCGATTAACACGCACTAGCGAATGACGGTGACAACTGTTTGGTCGAGAATCGAACGGAAAACGACAGACGCAGAGAAAAACAGACTACAAGCTCGTATTATTCGGACAGACCGACAGATCCCATCGACGACGTGGAAATCACCACGGTTACCAGTTCGCGATAGTATACGGTGTATACCGCGTTCACCGTATATTGTGTACCTCGGTCAATGATACTAGTTGACCATATTATATGGTTAATGTTTATCACGAGCGGTTAACTACGCGATATTTTCTGTTGGTGTAAGGTGTTAAAGGACAACGGACGTGCCGCCGATCGAATCGCTTGCGGAAAGTGCAGTTGTGCAGTGCGACAACATCTCAGCTAAACGAGTCTATAGAATTCAATATGACAATATTTACGAACCTCCACATTTCCGGTCGTCGTCATGGGTTTCCGGGGATTTGTCGAGGTCGGTGTGTCGAGGAAAGAAACACATCAGCCACCTATGTACAACATTATTCACAAGTTCCTCTTACTAAGGAGCCTCTTCAACGGTTATTAGGTGTAATGTATTTTAGTAGCGCATAATGCACGTATTATTTGTATGTTTTTAAAATTACTAAACATTAAAAAATAATCACGAAGTTCTTAAATTTCGTGTTAAAATATTTTTAAACATGTCCTTTAGACTAAAAATTAGGTAGGTATATTTCGAAATTCCAAAAATCAGAAACACTATAAAATTGCAGGGTAGTAATTTAATATCAATTTATCAATCAATTTATATATTATAACCTTTTGAACAGTTTTAAATGTTTTATTCGTAAGCAGTAAGTATCAATTACTTTATAGTTCCTTCTCCATGAAACTACGATAAAAAGTTTTTAGACTAATATATTATTCAAAGAATATATATATATGTATACATATTATAGTCGCATACTATATTATTATACAGTGTAGATAGGATAAACTAGTAGATATACATAACAATATGCGATACGCGTAGATATTACATTTAATCGAAAACAACTTTTGCTGTATGCTTGTATAATAAATTGATAAACTTTTAAGGAGCGCATTTCGTTAAAATTTTAGTATAAATCATTACATACAACTCGTTTAATTCTCCAAGACATATTATTATTATGTTTATGTCACGCTGTATCAGATAGTGCAGCTATCGTATATTTTTATACTATAATACATTATAGTTGAATAAAATCGCTGCGGGGGAATAACGAAACCAGGTAACTCATGACATAGATATATGTAGATATATATTTTTACAAGTACAAATTAGTTGATGTATCCTTTCAAAATACATTTATTAAAATAAAACACAATTGTAGTAACGCGACATTCAATGGTATACAATTACTAAAATATATAATACAGTACTTACACTATAAGAAAACTTAAGCATAACTTCCGCCACTATTGCAGATATTTTGTACATATTTGTCACCTTTATAAATTAAAACAGATTACTTGATTACTATAACATTGTGAGGAAACAACGTTACGCCATAGTAAAAAGCGCACACCTTAATCGATAATAAAATGTTGTCTACTTCGGTATTCTTTTCGGTCCCCTTCAATCCATTTACTACTGGTAACACTAAACTCATGTGCGACGCATGCTGAATTCACTGTATTTTTTTTTTACGATAAGTAAAGTCGACTGTTGGAAACTGTAGTACTGAAGAGAAGAAAAAAAAAATTCGAAGCTTTATAAACGCTTAAAGGCGACAACAATCGGTCCGTTCGAAATTAAGTCCTCCCCACCGTACGTCCTCTCACTCAATACCGTACAAAGCCGGGCTTAAGAAAACCGGCCGACCGTAAAGCTGATTTTTAGAGTAGACTTCTTTTTATCCTATATATATAATATATATATATATTATATGCCTAATACAGAACTGATGGGCTGAAGTCCTTTTTCTTTCGTTCCGTTTTGAAAGGCACAACCAAATAATGGGTTGACGGCGGTGACGGTTGTAACTATATACTGTAGCTATGTACGCCGAGAAGGGGAATTTTTACCTGTTTTTTTTTTTTTTTAATGCTGCTGGACCTCCTGCTTTCTTAAAAGCCCATCGAATTTTGTTCCATTTGCTCGAACGACTTTTATTTACTGCTTTTAAAGCAATGACCAAATGCTACACGGGTATAGTCAACGTGCATGTAAAAACTGTCTTTTGACAATCGATTATCATCGGGTAACTTACGTGCACACCACTCGTGCGCTGTGTATACAGCCAGGCTATTATGATAATTTACGACAAGCGACATATATTATTTTTAACAAACACATACGCGACACAAACGTACACAATAATATTATACGCCCGCCTTTGCGTTAGATTTAAACGACATAACTTTTTTTTACAACACCGAGGATGCCCATGATCAAGGAACCAATTAAATCCGTCTAGATGACAGTCAAAACGGATCGACGACCATATTTTGTCAGTCACGGTATTTTTTTTTTTTATGTTTTTTTTATAAACCGCTGGAGACGTCCCCCCAAAAATAATAATAAAAACTTGGATGGCAAATTAACTTGGGCGTTTTTGTTGGCATCGTTTCCGTCATCCGTTGGCAACCCTAAAGAGGCGCTCAATCATACACGTAATCACCACAGGGCGAATATTAAGACAACATTTTTCATTGACAGTAATATCTCACTGACAATATTATTTAGCATAAGCCAAATCATCTCAAAAGAATTGCATTTTGTCTACGGAAAAAATGTGTACATTTGAAATTAAATGAGACTGAAGTAGGTAATTTAAATTACAATGGCATTTCAAAACTATGCACCAGCTCTATTTTTAATTATTTATTAGCTAATGGTTGAAAAGAAATTAATTAACAAAAAACTAAAAAGAATGATATACGTATGTCGTTTACCACAAAGACTACAGAGTCTAGACAATTGAGAGTGAAAAAATTGATTTTGTGTGTTTGTAATAAAACATTGTATTCGAAAAACAAATGAGAAACAGCGAGTTCAGTTTAAGAAAGTATTTATGTTTTACACATATATTACATGAACAAAATGTAAAATTTAATATTTTTAATTTCAATGAATTTATCTTCCTTTAAGTAAATGATACAAATAAGTGTAGGTGTATTATACTTGTGTCAAGTATAATAATATACTCAGAACTAAAAGTTATATTAAAATTAAACTGATGTAAAATAATTAAGTTACAGAATCCAATAAATGGTTAATTTATCTTGAACATTTTATTACGTCTACAAAATACTAAAATGAATAATAATTGGTGAAGTTTTAAAAATATTGTCTCAAAGTTGTAAGGTAGGTACGATAAAAAGTTTCCACGAACCAGAGTCTTCATTGCCAATTATTTATATTTTTAGTGTTAATGGATGTAAGAACATAATACATTAAATATAATATAATATAGTAGGTAATTGTAAAATAATATTAATCAAATTAATTAAATCTATTCAATATTAATATTTCATAAATAACGGTAAATTAATTATTTTTGATTCTATTTGTGATTCATCAAATTCAAATTTTGGGCATCGTTAGAAGTAATTTTATTTGAATAAATGGTATATTATTGGTATTGCTATCTATGGAAAATAGAAAATGGCAGCATAATTTAATGATGTAAATATGATAATAAAATATAATATTTTATAAGAATGTTAATCATTTCTTTATTTGATTATTTTTTGTGTTGACATTTCCAACAGTTGTATTTGGTTCAATATTAAAGAAATATAAATGTAAATATATTTTATTAAATTAATTGCCATCATTAAAAGAAGGTAAATAATTAAGGAAACTATCAAACATGTTTTTTTCTAAAAAAATTAACAACTTTTCTAACCACGAGGTTTTATATTATATACAATATAGTATATTAGTATATACTATATACATTACATGACATACATTTTATCGAATTAATATAGGTATAATACAAAACTCTTTGAAACATATCATAGTCTCCCAAACAGTTATCCCATTTCTGTTATACGTATTGTGTTTGTGGATGATCATGCATATCATATAAAATCCATTTACAACCTAATATACCGCGCGTATACCGTATTACAGTGAATACTGCAAAATAGATTTGAACGATAGTTCAACTTAATGTTTCGGAGAGCAGATTTTCACAGATCCACTCCAAACAAACACTTAATAAAAAAGTACATATTTGTAAATGGATTGTAAATCTATCGTAATCCATTAAATCTACATTTTATACAACACGAATATAGCACCAGAAATAAACATTGTGTTTCAAAACGATTTATAGGAAAAAAGTATAAAACGAAATTTGTCCCATACAGAAGACACGTTATTTCAAATATATATCATTTTTTTCGAAAGAAATAAATGATTTAGATTACGCGAGACGTGATAAACAAACTATAACATTAAAAATAAAATGGGCCAGTACATATTATAATATTATGAACATTTAATAAAACAGGAATCAGCTACTGAATTCTAAATGACAAAGGATAAAATTAAATCAAAATTCAAAACATTATTCATTATTTTGATTTAAATATTTTGCCTCCTTAACAATTCGCATTTGTAATGCGTTTAGTATAAATCTTATGAAATGTCTACGAAATTCCGAAAACACGTACTCCATAATATAAATTAATGAACAATACATTTATCGCATTTTCACACTACACATCCATTGACCGCTTGGTCGGTTATTACGATTTCTAGTCATAAATTGTAACATAATATTGCACGAGTTATTATACTCGGGGAACTATAATTTTTCTTCTCGCAGAAACAGAGAGAAATCTGGACACTCGTAATCATCGAACCAGCCGATATTCGGCTAAACGAATTGTTGTCCTGGGATAATGCCTGCGGATCAAACGTGACCGGGGTTCATTACCAACCATGGCTGTAATCATGGAAACCGATTGGGTACAAATTCAATAGGATTTTCAAGGTAGGAAAACGATCGCTGGGAGCCGCAAAGAGTGTATTTACGTCCTATGCAGTATTGTGGGTGGACGCGCTGATGATTTTTGATCATGTGCGTTGCCGCTGTACACGATCACCGAAAATGTGTTTAATCGCACTGGGAGAGACGTGTGACGATAGAGTTCCTACCGCGGAAGAACGGACTTAACGAGGTTTATATCACGACATTTTATTATTAAATGTGTATAGTACCTATACATATACTATCTTGTTCGTCGGGCGATATTACAATACACCCGCACGGCGAAAACTTTTATTTTTATATTCGTTCATGGCAGATTTTTTCCCAGATGTTTTTTTTCTCGTTTCTGTTAACGCGGTCAACGCATGGTATTCCCATGGTGGTGGAAAAAAATAAATAAAATAAAAGTAGCAAGTTTAAGTATATATCCTGTACGAGTATATATATGTGGTTGAGAAACTTTTTCAGACATATTTTTATCCATCCGCCGCCGCCGCCGTGTGCCGTAATCTTTAACTTTTTACTTTCATCTCTCTTGGAAATCACGGGCACAAGAAATATTTATTTTATTCCTTTCCTCACCAACGCTACATTTTGTCTTATTTACTCTGCAAACGACGAGTTTCCTCGGAGAGCAAACACTAAACATACGAAAAAGGGAAATAAAAATAGGTAGGTACCAATATTTACACCTTATACCTATGCGCGACAAATTGACAATAACAAATTGCTCGAAAATAACCAAACATTATTCATTAATGTTTATATAACAATGTTGTTATAACACAATATAATCAAACCTATCAGATAGCTGTGATTCAATATAGTATTTTTGTTTTATGTGCTCAAGTAATAGTGTTGGTAAAAAGCAACAAAAACGTCAACAGGCGATAATCGAAGATAAATTGTCGTTAGGTGCACAAAAAAAATATACCCCTTCAGTAGAGCTCCCTTTGAAAAATAAATATACAAAAAATTATGACCTAAAAATCTCTAGTGTTTTGATTGATTGTCTTTCTCACGACGTCGCAAAGAAAGCAAAACCTCTTGTATTCGAGAAAGATCGTTAGAATAAAAATATAAAGTTCGTATCGATAAAACTAGCCTTCTCTGTCTTGAAGTCGTAACTCGACCGAAAAAAATAAATACAAGTAAAAAATACACCAGAAAGAAACCTTTTTCTTATTTTATTTTTCTACCGGTCTCGTCCTATATAGATAACTGGTAACGACCATTAATATTCATTAGACGAAACTTTTCACTACTGCCACTCTATGTGTGCGACGCCTACGGGCAACCAGAAAATATTGAGTTTCTTCATTCTCAATACCTAATGTATATATATACTGAAAGACTTGTGATAAAAATAAATCAGACGAGCCAATAGCAAAGCAAACTGAAATATTTTCATTCTAGGCGACAAAATTGCGAAGCAAAAAGCCTATGTCATATCATATTTGAAACACTTGGGATAAAGTATTTTTCAAGCTGCAGTCCAATCATATCGAATAGCGTATCAAAATAGAAAAACATGAAAAAAACTGTAAATAAAAAAATTATTGTTAAATATGCATCAACTTTACAAACACGCGTCATAGAATCAGTTTATAATATTTGGTTATCTCTGATTGCCATTCACAGTAAAGTTTTCCTTTGGATGTCACTCACTCACTCACATACATATTTCAAGGGTTACAAAAGTCGTTACTTGAACAAAGCAAATATTAACAAAAGGACAAAAATGGATTTCTTTTACATTATATTCTACATTTTTCGGTGCGTGACAACGGTATGAGTCAAATATGTCATGTTTAAGCTATATTATGTATATAATGTTTTGATATTAAATTATTCATTGCATATCTACTATTAATAATGCTCAACAACAGCATGTTTCTTCCAAAAACTTTTTAGATCCCAAAACGCAATCGTGATATTTTTTCATTTAATATTTTTGAAAAAATGAAATTCGAGAAAAAATCACCGCATTTTTGTTACATTTAAAATATCTATCATGAAAAACCTTATTTTAACAATGTGAGAAATGTATGAAATTGTAATATTGTACGTTACCGTTACACTTTAAACATAGCGAATAGAAAATGTTATACAATTACACAACAAAAAATTCAATTGAAATGTCATAATATGAATTCTGGGTAAAACTTTACATGAATGAGGTATTCAAGCAATAGCATAAAAATCAAAAATAATTTACTGTCAACGAATTCAATTTCAATTTTATTTCACCAAAATGGTAAAAGTATTATGAATAAATTGAATTAAATTTCAAATTTATCAATATGAAGACGTATTATAATATATTATGTAGGTATTATTGTTTATTATTAAATACTTTAACAAGTGACACATATCGCAGGAAAATATTTTATCCTTTGTATTTACCTACGTGGCTACGTCAAGTACTTAAATGTATATAGTAAAGTCATATATCTTGAATCTCATTTTGTATAAAACGTCATTGCACATCATATACATAAACTCACACATTCGCATATTTCAGTTATAAAGAAACTTGGAGTGACGTTTACTTTATGCAGTTTTACATATTGCTAAGACAGTAGTTCTAGACTGCTATATTTTATGGGCTTAGGTTGGGTACAATTTGTATTTTTTTGTCATTCCAATAGATTTAATTTTCATTTATATTTTAATCTTTTATATAACAAACTCGTGTTGAAAAATATCCAACCTTAAAACTTTTAATCCATCTTTAATTCAATGTATGAAAACAAATTGAAACGTCACATGCAAGTTCCAATTAACGAGTTCCTCGGGCACTATAGTGGTCAGAGTTCAAAACAAGGGATTCTGACCCTCTCGTTTATTAAATCTATACCAAGAGCACAAAGCTCTGGGTTCCATTTTGTTCACACCAATCCTTTCTAACCACCAATAACTTTCTTTATATAATATGTACGTTTAACATGTATATATATACGTATATTTCAGGCAAACTGGAGAAGGGATAAGTTTAGTTAGAATACCTAACACACACATATTATAATAATATATACCAATAGAACATTACACATTTTTTTATCAAAATAAAGTCACAAAAAAAATATTTTAAGAAAAATCGACGCATTGACTATAGCAATATATATATATTTTTTGAGCTTAACAAAACCAAAAGAAAAAAAAATTCATTTTTATTTCGGAGAAATTCTTTGTAATATGTATATTTGCATAACACAGTTGTAAAATACATAATACATGTTTTAATAAAATATATAAAGTGAAGGTAAAATATATTTTAGAACGTGTAAGAAAAAATGTTCGCTAATTTATTTTCGCATACCACGCGGATAATATATACTTTAAGCGAAGTAATTTCCATGTAAAGTACTAAAAAAAAAAAGGTTTTAAGCTGCTGAGAGACTGAACCACCTGAGCTTTTATCGACGTATCGGAAGTATCTTGAGGGTCTTTAAATGGTGGCCTGAAGGTGTACTTTTGTCACGTGTTAGAACGACGACAATAAAAAAAGAGGGTAGGTGAAATGAACATATCTGCAGGAGGGTGCAAAATTGTTTTTGTCCCCTATAGCTATTCCATTGGAAGTAGAAGGATTTATGCTAGAATAGAAACAATTTCATATAGGTGTCGTCTATTTTCAAAAAAGAATTCCCCAAAAACGCCGTAAACTCAAAGTTTACAGTATACCCATAATATAGAGCATAAACTGCACCGAATCTTTCATAGAATAAGGAAAACAGCCATTTAGCGGACGATATTCGCAGTAGGAATTGCCACTATAAACATTTTGTCACGTCCAACAGTCAACGTATAATAACGCGTATAATGTAACCTCAAAATACGCGTTGTTGTATTATGAAGAAAAAAATGCCCCTCTGTATGCGTTTCGCGTGCAAACGGGGCGTGAGAAATATTGTGTAATGTGCGTTGTTGTTTAAAAACGGCTCTCACCTGGCGTTCTGCGGTCCGACATTTCCAATTTCGAAAGAAGAACTAGCGGTTAAATCGTCGTCTTTTATCACTCCGGACTGCATGCCGAGTGCCGACATGCATTGAGCTGAAAAAAAAAAAAACAAGAATAATAATAATTTTAATAATAAAATAAATTTACAAACGATGACCTCATGAACGCATAATTCAATACATGGGAGGGAGAAAGAACCCTGCTGATAGCAGATCGGGTTTCACGGTTCCGGTCGTGTTGGTGTTCGCATAATAAACCCATCGCTATACACATTGAAATATTTCAGTAGACTTATAAAATATTAAAAATACATCGTGACACCACCATATTATGATATAATATTTCACGATGGTCGTGGATTTCTTAACGCTATACCTACCCACAATTATATCCTACGACATAAAAATTAATTATATAATATAATATTAATGTATGAACCTATAATTTTGATTTAGAAAGGAATTTTCGTTGACGATACCGCCATGAACTGTACAAGTGCGAGGGGGTGGGGGAGGGGGGTGAGACGCAAATGAAAATATAAAATACACAATTTTTCTTACATTATATATTATTATTATGATTCACTGTTGTCATACACGTCTTTTCTATGAGTGTTTATACAGTCAACATATTATTATACATAATATAATATGGGATACCTATGCGTAATAGCAGCTAAAATGATAAATGCGCGAATAATTTCACAGAAAATCGTTATGAAAGACACTACTGCTGCAGCAAAGGTCTGTCGTCTTCTGCAGGCCAGGGTATGAACAAAATAAAAAATAAAAAAAACAATAAACCGACGCAAACTGCAGCCGGGATTACGGGTGAGCAAAATCACGGCACGTGTGAAATATTTCCACGGAGATTTGCACGGTAGACGATATTATTATTATAATATTTGTCACGGCCGAATGATAAATTCGCCAAATATATACAATACCTATACATATATATATATGCGATAGAGCCGGGTGTCGCGTCGTCCGACCCCGCCTGTTCATATAAGCAGAATGGTTCGTCCGACGGAAATATGGATTTGAAAGTTTACTATACGCACGTAGGTACCTACCACTATTATTTTTACTATAAATACAAAGATTTTTCTAGAATAAATGAATATAAATTGATTTCGGGCGCGGCAGACAATAAGAGTGCGCGAAAAATAATATTGTCTGTCTGTTCGGTGTAAGGAGCTTTATGTTATATGGTTTATTATTATTATATATTCGTATGTATTCCATACTTAAATCATTCAGATATCAACCAATAACGACAACACGTAAATCATGACCATCGTGGACGTTAAATGCAACACGTCTTACGTATAAAGGTTAAGGTAAACGTTTAATTTCAAAAAAATAGGGTACCTAACCGATTGATCAACTATGCACTCTATACAGCATAATGTTATAATATATATAACTAAGAGTCCATGGTCAGTACATCATACATCATTGCCCTATTCTTATTAGCACACATGACACATGTTCCTACTGCTGCCCAAACTACTAATATAATAGTTGGTAGATACTTCAATCGGGTAGCGACATACATGTCATGTACTTCTAAAATATTTTGTACGAGGACACCACTGCAGGGTTCCTGAGCTGATACACTAATGAATGAAGTAAGAACTTTTAACTGTGTGAGGTTTTGTCATTGATATTGGCCATTAGAAGATATTGTACAAGCTCGAAAATCGCACAAAGTACTCTATTGTTATGGTGATTTTGATATATTTACGATTGTTGCAATAAAGTACCATAATTATTATAGATTATCTACATTATAATATTTTAACAGTATACAGTAGAAATCACGAGCTCCGAATTTGTAAACGACGCTGCAGAAATGCGCAATGAGCTAACAAACGTGGTTGTAAATTGATGCGGTAGCGGCAAGGGTGGTCAATGGTCATCCAATATGGTTCGAGGTTTCGGGTTCATTGAAAACTTATAATGAGCGGTTCCTATATACCATTACGGATATCCATCCGGGTGGCCAGCGGCGGCGGTGACTACGATGACAGACCGGACATCGATGATGGTTTTAAGGAATCATCCTTATTGATATGATTATTATAATCACTATTATGCTTTATGCGTATAATATATTTTAAACAGCAACGATAGAGACCATATTGACAATATACAAATATATATTATAGGCGCGATCATACTCGGGGGATTTAAATACAATGTAATATTATATAGTGATCGTAAAATAAATATGTAAATAAATAAGACTAGAGATACCGCCGCCGCGCAGCCACCGTCTGACAATATGAATTTATTACGATAATTTCGCAAACCATTATAATATATTTGTAATATAATGTGAGAAAAAAACCTCGACCAGATATCAGCAACTGAACCTCTATTGAAAAACAATCGATTGTATTGGGTTTCTTTCTGTAAAAGTTGCCAAATATAATATTATAATATATTGTACATTTTTATTTTATTTATGTTCAAAAACTTGGCCAACGAGAATGTATAATATAAGAACGCCGTTTATCGATTAACAAAGTTTTATGCGCCGCGCGCCGTCCGTTATAAACGAGATTACTAAAGGAGGAAAAAATATGATTTTTATTTTTATGCATAATACGCATTACTTTTTGCGTTTTATATTAATAATAATACAGGTGCAGCAAGTAACCGCACTTTACAAAAAAAATTAATATTTCGAAAGTATAAACAACAAGTAACAACCGAATAATTTAAACATCAGCTGCAGCACGACGGTATTTGTTTAATTAAGAAAAATAAAAAATAAAAGAACGTATTCTGTGCAGATTATATGTGAATAAAAATAAAATTAATTACCTTGGAATTAATTTACTGTGATAATGATATTACGTTACCTACTGTAAAGTGTAGCCGAACGCGATTACGTGAATATAAGTCAACGACGTTAAAAAAAATAACGCCCTTAAACTTTAACCATACTCGCAATAATAGTCGTATGAAATTCCAACGAAATCAGTAATAATATAAATTAACTTCAAGTAGTTCTAAAAGAAAACAATGTCGCTATCCAAGACTTCGCCTAAACCATAATATATGCCTGCAGGAGACTATTATTGCACAACATTTGACCAAAACACCATATAATCGAATCTTAATAATTCGTGTTCACTGTCCAGGTGAAGCTCTTCCCCCTTTCCTATCAAAAGTTTCATGTAAAATTGTAAAATGTAGTTTTAGGTCAAATTTACTTATTTTAGATAGATTGTAAATTAATTTTTAAACGATAAAGATAATCTCATTGTATAACAAATAATAATACAATAAAGACAATTAATGTACATATGGGTAGGAATATAGGTTATGAATTTCATTAAGTATAATAAAACCTTTTATTGCATATTGAATTCAAAGAAAATAAGGAAAATCAGGATGAAAAGCAAACAAAAATCTTTCTTTTCATTTTCATAGACACTGTGTTTATACGGCTGTATAGAACTAGTACCTATTACTCATATGCATAAATATTTTAAGCCCGCAGATAAACTTATACATAAGTATATAATAAAGAAATAATAATTTCGAAATTAAAATGTATTAATGTAGGCATGTGGTGGACGGGAAATATACATACATATTATATTATATTATACTATTTTAATAAATGTATAGGTAGCTGCAGAGTTGCGGAATTAATTCGGAAAACAAAACTGCAGTGGAATTAAAACTTTAGACCGGGTTTCTTAATTAACGAGGCCTATTATTGTATGTATTTGCACTTAGTTTTGCATAATACGCGGTTGATTGCCGGGTCGACACGAATCGTATTATATAGGTATATAATATATAAAATAAAGAACCGCACGCTCGATGCAACGACCGCTGCACCCGTTTAAGTAGACCGTGGCTTTATACATATATATACAGAATATAGATGCATCGGTATAGTGGTCGAAACGCAGTCGTATATGATGTACATATAATATGACTTTGCAATTTGAAGGATTCGACCCGTCACCGAGTCCTATACAAACATATATTCTATATACGGACCCTATATCGAATAAATGCATTATATAATAAATTATACCTATATACCTAATATATACATATTATATGTGTGTCGTGTGTGCATGAGCATAATATAATATTATTAATTACGCGCTCACCATGGTACATATCGGATGGGATGGGAAGGGGAGAGGGGAGTGAAAGTTGTGGTGGTCAAAGGTACCTATACGTACGTCTACCTACACAAAACAATATGGTATAGGTATAAGCGGCATTCTAACCGCGGTAGCGACGGGCGGCGGGAGTCAGAATATCGTATGACAGGCGCACGCACTAACTGCATTATGAACGCGTCGTAAATTCAATACTCTGATTAATAACGGACAATTATCGTGGCGGCGGCGGTTCTTGCCCGACTGTATTACAACATAATATGTTATTATATTATATTATACAGTCGGATAATACACGTGCGTTTGTTATAATATTATATATACGCACGCACCTCGATCTGATTGGTGAGGTTTTTATTTTTTCAATAAAAGAAACGCGTAGGTACCTACAAGCACAATGCACAATAATGCGCGCCCGTATAATAGAACTCTTTTTCAAGCACACATGTATAGGTATGATGTCGTTCTCGCCCGTGTACTACACACGCGCAGCCGTATACAATATAATAATAATAATAATAATAATAACAAATAATAGCTGCAGCTCTGTATCATTGTTCTATCGGCATCGCAATGATAATGATTATCGCGTACGGCCGTATTCTATATTATAATAATGCACGTAAGTATTTGGGCTTAGCACCTCCGATCGTCGTCATTAAAACGTCGTTTCATATTATATTATACATACTGCAGGTGTGGAGCAGATCGTAAATCAACCACCGCACCGTCGTCGTCGTCGTCGGTCGCCGAATACAATATTATAATAGTATACATCGTATATATACAGGTACAATATTATTACCGTTTACGTGCGCGACACTGTTGTACTTAAGGCGATCGCGATAAAGGTGAAAATTGTTTAAACGTATAAGGCTGTGATTGGGACCAAGAAAAATATTTAAAAAAATACCGCAACGCCACTAAATCAGAAATCGCATCAAAACCTAACCTGCGGTTATGTACTGCAGTTATTATAATAATATAAATATGTATATCGTGGAATTCGGGATCTGTAGGGGATTATAGAAAATAAAGTTCATTCACATAAGTTTTATTTTAAATATCTACGGGATGGGATTATGGTGCTGGCCACTGGAGCAGTATAATTCACCTGATATTTGATTCGGACGTTACGACTTTACGAACCGTTATAAATAATCCATTTTATACGCGAGCGCCCTGCAGCAAGCCGCTCTTGTTTACGCTTGCGATCTCTTCGGCCGAGCAAAAGTCACCCCACCGGCGGCGTTATTTAGTTTCCGATAAATTCGAAGAAACTCGCACGCATGTTATGTATACAGGGTGCGTCGGACCTCCTCGATTGTTTTTATCGCGAATCATCTTAACTTCACCGCCGGGGTGTTATTTCACCCTGTATATGCGAGACTGCGAAGACGGCAGCGTATACACTGCACCTCACCGCTTGGACAACCAAATCCGTTTCCTACCAACCCCGCTCCAGACGCGTCATTACGCCCGAACCGAATTTCCGCTTCATTTTGTCCCCGAGACGACTTTCCACCCTTTTAGAAATCGTGAGACGTATTTATTTATTTTTATTTTTTCCCACCCCCAATTTTCCTTCAGCCATCACTATAATATATATATACTCTCGCGTCACGATCATTTTCATACAACAGCGTTCTTGCGGATATTACTCTTTTTAAGGGGAAAAAAAATTTTTGTTCGAGTGTTAATGAACCTCACACCATCCGAACGCTTTTGCGTTTTGCTTCATTAAACATAGCATTTCACAAACTGCGTGTAACGGCCGTACACGGCGGTGTCGAATAATCGATTTATCGGCCTTCTTATTTTTTGAATACAAAACAAAAAACGTTGAATGGTACACTCTGAACTCTGAAGGAACGAAAGCGGTGTATGTATTGTTATAATATAATACACACGAATATCGTCGGTGCCACTCCGTCAATTTTATAATTTGATTATAATGAGTACATATTTGTGTCATTTGTTCCGCTGTAGCGGAAGGTCGGGGATAAGTAAAAACCTACCATGGAAACGTTATCGTCGGATTTACTTGATTTAAGTATCGCCTTAATGATAACGCATGTATATACTATTATATTCATAATATCATGGTCGAGTGTGGGAAAACAGGCATAATATTATGCAACCTGAAATTGGTGATCCGTGTAATAATTATTATTGTTTTTAAATAAATTGTATTGTATATTATATACGACGGAGCAAAATCGCATTATTCCGGGCTCCACCTGCAGCCACCCTGCCGCATATAGTCGCGCGTAACGAGTCGTTCAATTATAACACACACGTACATTGCATGAGCTTGAGCGTTCGGTGATCGAGCACTATATAGTAATACTCATAAATATAATAATATATAATATATGATGCGAATAAGATTCGGTCACGTCGTAGACGTAAACATTTTTTTTTTATGTGTTGTTCAACAGCAACAATATTATATTATATTATTATTATGATTGCAGCACCGACCGGATGGAAAAAGTATATAAAAATCGAAAGAGAAAAAAAGGAAATTTACGTCCCTGATGCGGCGTCACGTGGGTCCGATAACGTGCGGCGTTGACACGATGAGTCGTCGTTGGTGGTGAAACTGACGTTATCTAGATTATATTGTTACATATTTAAATTCTATAAAATAGCCAGGCGAATGTGTATTGTTATTTTATAATGAAATATTATATTCCATCATAGGACATTGAAAAGTCGACGGTATAGAAGGGTAACAACTTACAAATCAGATTCAGTGCACTTCAGCCATATAGAATTTGAAATTGGATTTTGAACTTTTCACTTTAAAGTTTATATTCTTGTTGCTATTATCATCATCGTCATCATCACCATCGTTGTTGTCATAGCATAGGCATTTGGACTGAGCTACCGACGTTCGTTGATCGAATTAGACGAATATAATAAGAAAACCATATAAACTCAGTGTTACTGGACTCTGGAAAGTTGTTCAATTACGCGCGCAGCAATAATTTCAATTAACTTTATTTTCTTAAAAACCTCAAAGGACCAAATGTGTGTTTATTGAAAACGGACTTTTGATGCCAATAGACCAATTTCTTAAATATTAAAACATTATAAATGGTCCGCAGTCATATTATATACCTATACCTATTATATCACAATTACATTGCATTTTAAATTTTCTTTGAAAATAACACCATTGCGAAATCATATTGATATAAATTTGAAGGGAAGCTAATTAATATAATTAATTCAATGCAGTCTTTTGACATTTGAAAATTGAATTGAATATATATTTCAAATAATGGGGACTATGCTATTTCAATTGATTAAATACTTATTCTATATTACATTTTGCATTACCATAAAAATTTCGAATTTAAATATTTTCAATTTCAATTTATAAATAATACATACATTCGAACGCCCACATTTGAAGTTCGTTAACAGGCATTAACGTAATTTAATGTATAATTCATAATATTTATAGTTGGTACGTAATTATGTTTATTTTATATAGTGTACCCGGTTAACATAATATTAGTGTAAGTAGTTATATGTTATTTTTATGAACCATTGAGTATAATATAATATAAGTGTTTAAAAATCTGAATGGAACATACTTCAAACATATATAATATATTATAATTTATAATACATTAAAGAAAAAGTTGCGAGTATGGTTTTAACCAGAAAGTCTCTTCCTCGTCAAATATGATAATATCATATAAATTGGTTGATTGTCAGATGCAAAACTGATTTAAAAATTAATTTATTTTCTAATGAGAAATAACTTTACCGCATCATATTACTATCAGAGTGTAAAAAGCAATTTAACAAAAATTAAAAAAAAATAACTGACAATATTTTATGTAATAGTTATTATACATCTATCCAAGATTAGGTATTTGAATTCTGGCGACGTTGCGAATGCAATATCATTATTATAATAAAAATATATTAAAACAGATGCTCCTATAAAAACCTTTTTCGACGGCCGAGGTAAAAGTTTTCTGTGGAGATCAGATCGAACGCACACGCGTTAGTCAGCGACTCATCGTAGCACCAAAAATAATTACACTTTGCTCGTAGAGTTCCTCACGTTAATCGATCAAAGTGGTTTTCCCTCCCAGTCAAAAAATACGCAACACGATAATATGATCCTACATTGAATGCGATTTTACGATTACCTATTTTTTAACGCATTAATCGACTTTCTGTTAAAAGTTAAGATTTGTAAGATTTAGGATTACCTTTGTAGTTTAAGGTTTTCTACCTGTCATTGATAAGTCTCACAATTAATGATAAGAAATAATTAAAATGATAACATATAATATACATGCTTTATAATGTGAATGTAAATATTTTTATCTTTAGTACCATTATAAAAGTGTATAACGCATGTAAACTTTTATACGTAACAGCGTATAATGTAATTTAAACATTTTATACTTATATTTATTTATTATTATTTATTATTATAATACTAATATTTTTTATTACATCTATATTTAGATTGAGTATATAATTATTGAAATCAAAGATAATTATACTTGTTTCAGTTATAAAATATTTTATTGTTATATAATAAATATCAGGTTGTTATAAAAATGTTACCTATCTATGGTAAAATTATTATTTTCTGACTTGAATTGAACAAGTATCAAGTTTGAACAATGAATAAGTTGTTTTTAATATAGTTAATATTATTTTCATTTTGGAAGGATAATAATAATAATAATAATTGTTTATGAGTTTTAAAAACGACATCAATAATAAAATAATATAAGGGTTACTCTAATAATAAGTATTAATCATAAATTTATTTTTGAAGAAACCAACCTTGGGTCTTCCAAAATATTAGAAGTAGAACAGCAGAATGGTTGTATGAAAGTTTAATTCACGAATGGGGTTTAAATAGTTTGGAGAATAATAATTTTGACGGTTGATACCGTGACCGAAATCGGTATTTATTCAATATATTGAATACAAATTAATCAATAAAAATTATCGTGAAACAAGGTACCAACCTGTAACGTATACACAACAATAGTGTATAATAATTTAATAATGTGATTAACGGGAACGCGTACGTTATGCAATATCCGTCATTAGTCATTACTTTTTGGGCTTAATAATAATGTTTATATCTACAAATTAACAATTTTTTTTTTTAAGACTTAGTCATAACAAATCCAATATTTGACAAAAATGGATAGTTGAATATAAAATTAACAAATTTAGTTATTTTATTATAATTCGATAAACATTATTCGTAGACTTAACATTACCTATACCTATATTATTACGTATTATACACAATGATTTTTTAAATATATAAAGAACCTATTCACATTATTCTACGGTGCGTGGCACTGAGTCATAATGTATTGACAAATATATATATATATATATATACCGGTTCAGTATTGATTTAAAAGTTAATAACGACTAGTATATTATAAAAATAAATTATTACCTATAAACCAAATATATATTTATATGCTATTGGTTTTTGGAAAAAATTAGTTTCCCTACCACTTAAATAAAAATAAATTACTTATATAAATGTTTAATAAAATAATCTTATACATTTAAAGCTGTCGGGTCTCCGTTTAAAATCATTTTTTTTTTCAAATAGGTGCAACATGCGATTTATCGTCAAATTCAAATTTAACACATTCATTATAGTAGGACCCACTCAAAGACAAGGTACACTCGACCCCCTACAACACAACCAACAGAGCTATATACTACTCGGGTTTATTTTTTTTTAATTGTATAATATAATAATAATATACACATACCAAATTTTTGAATGATATGCGTATTATATTATGTCGCGTGCGGGGGCGAGCCTCCTCCGCCGATAACTATACACGGTGCGCGCTCCGGATGATAAAACCAACGGCGGCGGAATGCGTAAAATATTGCGCCGGGGAAAGGCTTATCAATGACCGGCAGCGTTGTGTTCCGGTTAGTTTATCCATTGTTCGCAAATGTTTGTTTTGCGATAGGGTTGCGGCTGCGGTGTATATATTATTATGTACTGCGAGCACACGTGCATATTATATACGCACGCACGTCACCCGTAAAAAGATTGAATTCCGGCCGGCCACGGGCATAACCCTTCACCTGAAAGGGAGCGGCGTGACTTTGCGCCAGAGCGATATGTATTATATAATGCGCGTATATTGAATTTTTTTTATTATATTATCATAAAATAAGGATAGTACCTTAGTACCTATTGGACGAGAGCGGTTATAATACAGGCATGTTGCTGGCGAGCAGTAATAATAAAACATATTAATATATAATTTAGTATGCACCCGTGGGTGATATTACTATATATTATGTTAATATAATATATAGTGTACGAAATATGTGCAGCTGCGACGGATTTATTGTAGGGATTTTTTTCTAAATAGGAATGATAATGAAAGAAAAATCGTCAAAATTTAACAATTTATTTTTATTAGAAGATGTGAGATTTCAAAGTGTTGGCTAACCATATATATATATACATATATTTAATTGTATTGTTACATATGTAAATATCATACTGGATACTAAATATATTTGATTGTGTACTATTTTTTTAAAGCCAAATAATGTATTTATTTTACGCCTTATATAAATTAATACATTTTATTTTATTTTACAATAGTTTATAGAAATATTGCATGTAAAATTAGCATTTAGAGCATTTTAATTAGTTTATTACCACACAGCTGGATGTGATTAGTACGTTACCGAAGTGGCTGACAAATCATATACACGCGAAGACGCTGGCGAACGGTCCTAAACAACATCTTCAGAATAACATCTGACGGCCTGAAAACGCGTCCAGTGGACCTCCGATAAACCAGTATGTGTATAGGTAATAATAATATTATAACAGTAACGTATATATTATAAAGTCAAAAATCCAGGTTTGGTAGTCGTTATTGAGGTGGTAGTCATTATTATAAGTTATAATATTATGATCATACGGCGTTATGAGTAGGCAACTCAGATACAACATTTTGTGTGATCCATTATTTAATAATTGGACGTGTCTACATAGATATTATATTATTATTATGTTAAAATAATATTAGAATTAATTTTAGTGAAAATGTTTTGTCTCATTTGGTGAATATCTATAAAACATATAACCCGAGAAAAAAACCTTGTGTAGATAACCTAGTTTTCTGTTAATTTTCTGGTGCAAATAACACTGATTTGATGTTATGGAAAATTTAGGAGCCATACTGTAATACAATAATATTATAATAAATACACAAATAAAAATTAAATTCTAAATATTTGCCCACCTCCAATATATTATTATCAGCTTTGCGAATAATTTACAAATTGACTACTTGTAAAATTGACTTGGTGGAAATTACGTTGTTAAAAATAAGTATACAACATACAGCTCAGTCACTATACGTAGTATAAGTACTCTGCATATAAGACATTGTGCACAATATAGGTACGCATTATAGCATAATAATTTGTATAATATGTATATTGTATATATTATATTATATTAAATAGGTACTAACCCCCCTCGAGGGGAAATAACTATAGGGGTGAACACTAATAATTATTGCTGATCGGCAATTCTCGACGACTGTGGTTGGCTGCGGCGGTATGTTTGCTCTTTTCAATGTACGACCCACCCGCCACCGCCACAACGGACATTACCGTCGCTTTTATACATGTACAGGGTAGAAATCGTGCGTAACAATTACGACTGGCACGAGCCAAGAAACTTGCAGACGTAAGTCAAAAAATGCGTCGACATGATTTTGCACGACTCACAGCCCACACATACTTTTATAATAACTCCGATCAGTCTCGAGATAAATATTTATAAATATGTATATGTTATGTCTTACCTGCAAGCGTGCAGGTCAGCGGAACCGCGGAGACGGAAACATTCGCCTTAGGCACACGTACATCTCTCTCTCACACCACACGGGTACATATTATATCGATAGATATACGGGTTAAATAAACTTGCAGGGAGAATTTCCGAAAATCTAGCGTGGCGTGCGCGCGACGTTGAAAAATTAATCGGACCACCGCCGCTGCCACCGCCACACTATCCGTCTGCGCACACGACCGGAACATCCGGCGTGGGAGGGGAGGTATAAACTGTGCACTCGTATAATTAGAACAGCTGCGCCCCCTCCGATTAATTATCTGACGTATGCACACACAAACACACACGCACACGCGTGCAAAAACACAAACAGTGTAGTCGGTGTACATAAAATAGTTTTTGCCGCCGTCGCAGCAGAGTTGCCCGCGTCTCGCTCGGCGCTGCTCACCTGCCGCAACTTTTAATTGGAATCCCTTCGCACGTAGACCGAGCGCCACGGTAAGCGCCGACCGCCCCAACCGCAGCACCACCACCCCCCGACTGGGACGTCGATGAAATCCGACGAACGGTATTAACAATATTACAGATTTAATAGTTATATTACTGCGACTGATAACAACTAAAAACTAAAAACACCGCACTAAACGTACATATTATATAATTGTATTACGTTATAAATTAAAATACGTATACTGTTTATAGTATTGTTTAAATAGTTTTTTAATATTATGGTATCTGTAAAATGTCTGCATGCTGCACCCAACGAGGTTTTTGCGGAAATGACACGCGGCTAGTAATATTAAATATATATTACATAATACGTTTGAGTATACGAAATAAAACGATTTATTATTATAATATGTCTGGAGGAAACGCGACGCCAGTCGCTTATATCAGTATTATTATTCAACCACAATCGATAATCATTATGCATTTCAATCGCCACTTGTTGTCTATTCGGTTCCTATAGTGCTAGCTGACGCGAATCATAATTTGATTATGATATTATAATACCGTGGTGGCGTAGTTTTTATCCGGAATGATGTCATTGAAATGGACTAACTACCGTTGTATTCTGCTAGCTAACTATACTCTCCAATAGCAGAGTCCAAAGAAGCATATATATATTACCTATTACACATTACATATTTATTGCGATGGTTATATATACGAGAACGTTTTTGTTATGCAATTTGAGATCGTTTTCCCTGGCATATTGTGCGTTTTTAAATAAATTAAAAAATACTGCATTTAGTACAAATTTTTACTGTACAAAAAATTATTATTTCCTGACATATTATCCAGATTATGTAAATTTAACGCAGTATATGCTCCTTCCACATAAATTTAAATATTATATAATTAATCATGGACTATATAGGTAGTTCTATTTTTTTTAAATATTAGATTTATCGGAACACCAGCATTTTGCATTATTTTACACTACATTTAAATATTATCCTGGTTATACTCATATTTTAACCATAGGAAGGAAAATAATTTATTGGATTTATTACGAAAATTATATTGAACACTTTTCTGATAGGTACTAAAAATTAAAATGTTTCATGTAATAATTCTATAACCAGAAAATTTAATAAAAACAGTCATTTTTCAATTCACTTGGCAGTACGATTATAACTATAAGGAAAAATGCACACAATGTTTAAAAACTAAAAATAAGTTTTGTGGTTTTCAACAGATTACAATAATAAATTATTAATAATCCTAGATAGAACTATATCTTTACATCAATACAACTGCGATAAATCTGTTTTTAAAACGAGCAATTTTGGTTTATTGAGTAGGTACCTATCAATTACTATTTCAATAGTTAAAATGATTTTATGGAAATTAAATATACCTACACATAATATTTGTTTATGTACCATCATAGCTAATAATATTATACACGCAATTATGATAATTAAATACATTTTATAAACACGTAACAAGATAATATGAAAGAAAAAAATATGTCACGCAAAGTAAAGTAAAGTGCATTCGGCAAGGTGAAACATTTTACTTTTATTTTTACATTTACCGACTACAGTTAAGTGTAAGTTGCAATTATTATATGACGTATAGCTGCAGCCATTAATATATTGCAATGTTAATATATGTATATATATATTATAACCCCGACCCGAAAAGTTATTAACTAATGGATTGCATTTTCCATACCTCACCGTGCCGATCGAATCACTCAGATATAACAATTGCTAATAAAATGTTTATTGGAGAGGAAAATCATTTTACATTTCAGTCGTTTAAATATATTCGTTGATTTTTTTCGCCTTTTTATACGACATTAAAATGTCGTCAGTGAATGTTCATCCTCGCATAGCACGCATTTCATCAGCGTGTACGTTAACAAGATTCTTTTACTATAACGTCATCATGTAGACAGACAAAAACGTGTTGTGATTCAAAATAATATACATATATATATAATACATTCAATTATTTATATCCTGCACACCAAATATATTTATATTTATTTAATTTCAAATAGATATAATAATATTATTATTCATTACTTTTTTTGTAATTTATTAATATTGAATTGTACTATTGTTGACACTTGATCGTATTATGTTATGTTTATAAGTTATAGCTAAATATCGACTGTTTTTTTTTTTATTATTTGTCATATAGTGTTATGTCTGGGAGTAGCCCCAGAGGCCTAGTTCGCACACCTATTTGGCAGAACTTCTATTGGGCACCCGTAAGTTTCTGCCATGTCCAGTTGGGGGATGGCGGCCTCTCCGAATTGCCTGCCCAGAGAGCGATGTCCACCGTGGCCGGGGTTCGAACCGGCGACGGTGCGCGTTTGAAGTTTGAACCGACGCCGAAGTACCACTCCGCCCCCCCCACATTTATTTATGTTCCCATATGAATGTTATTTTTTCTGTTATACTTACATAGGTCTGTAGCGTCGGTCCATTTGTAACCCAACAACACCAGTAGGGAACACAGCCAAACCAAATTGATCGACATCATTGCTGCTGTGCCATCAGACTCTTCGCAACTTCCAATTCATATAATACGACCTGGAACAATAAGAAAAGTAAAGATCAATGAGATTCTAATCGGCGCACTCCTTTAAATATTAATGGTGTATAGGTATATATATAGGTACACACGTCGACAATGTCGACAATGAGGATTGTGTTCCCGTCATTGTTTTTTCGCTCATTATAATTATCTCCACTACACCAGTGCTACTCTACCATAAATCGATTTTATATATATTGATTATCCTTATATATATGTACATTTTATATCGTATATATAAAGTGCCGATGACATTTGCATATACGTCTCTGCTGTGTGCCCTTTATACAAGCGCTCGTTCATTGTATTAATAATAATATTATACACATGCGCGTTGGTGTGTGTGTGTGTGTGTCTGTGTAGCAGATAATATATGTTATATTATATATTGTAAAATTCTCTATATGTGTGTTGACCAACAGGTATTAATAATGTGCGTTCTCATTGTGTTATTACGACACGAAAACGGAAAAAAAAAGGAAAACAAACGTTCTATATATGGAAAATTAAGGTCAATTACACTCTAGAAAAAAATAATATATATACACAATACAAAAGTGCTCTTTTTGTGCCGTGCGCTACACCACTCTCTCTCGCTCCGTATACGTATATTATATATTTTTTCATGTTTCGAGTGTATTGTTAAAACAATAACAAGTTTCTAAGCGCTGTTCCACAACGTATACTGTACCTCAGTGATATGCAAATGAACGCAGTTTAAATTTTAATAAAACTCAGCTTTTAAATACCCTTTTGTTTTATTTTGTGATTTAATCCAGCTTTAAACCTTCTTGACCGGGTATTATTGTTATTATTGTAGCAGCTAGGGGGATGTTTCGAAAGATTTAGTGCGGTCCCCATTGTGCGTATACACACCTATACATAAATGTGCATATAGGAAACGGTCATCGTCATACGGACCGGTTGAAATATTTTAATTTATCGAAAACGAGACGGCGTTCCACTGTGCGGCGCCTATGAGTACGCACTATACGATTGTACACAGATGGAATGGGTGCGAGCATTATAATATAATGTCCTACATAGTACATTACTATATATGTACCAAATAACGTATTTCTTAATATATATTATACATATATAGGTAAGTACCTATACTCGGAACACGTCACCTAATAACACGGCTGGGACGAGAAGAGTACTTATATACCTCCACGGATTCACACACACGTATGTATATGTATTTCACTGTAATACAAAACTACTGTGTGAACCGAATCAAGATTACTTCAATATACGATCAGTCGACATAGGTAGGTGGTACTCGTATTCGGATGATGCGAATAAAGATGAAAGGCATCGCCGGTGTGGTACGCTGGCGCAGTGATATTATAGCTATAGCGCCTAGAATAGCGCCTAGTACCTACGTCATCTTACGAAATATTTCGTTTAATATTACAAAATAGTAATAATATAACTGTACGTGCAGCAAATCAGGAATCGACAATATTATACGCTCTGTTACGAAAAACAATTTCGATTTCGTGATTAAATCCGAACTACTCGAATGAACATCATGTTAATTCATAGTACCTATAATCTATATACTATAGATACCTACACACCAATACAGATGAGAACTTTCACTGGTATGCGGTGCACGCGACTTAATATTATTTATAATATATTATACATATTATAATATTATATCGTCGACTTATATCGATCACAACGCGCACGAAATATCACCTCTGGCCTAGCGGTCATTGTTGAGATTTTCAAAAACGGTTGCTCGGTTATATTATATTATTATAATATGATACCGACGACGATCGTCAATGTTGTTATTATTATCGGGTGTGTACGATACCTGACAGCGACGGGTCATAATTATATACGGACAGAGAGAGTGGCAAACCAGGGTATGCGTTATATTGACGAGGTGTTTCCCAATTTCAATGAAAAAGGATACCGCCCGGTCTAATTGACGGTTTACACCAGTTCATCCGAAAGGGGTAAACGAAATTCGGACGTTTTCGTTTATAAAAAAAAAATAATCATAATCGTGATTATAATACGAAGGAGTAACCGTGTTTACCACCTGCGGTAATTAAATTTCTTTGTTGTAATTATCCTTTTTAGACGTGAACCATTTGGACGCCGCCGCCGACAGACAGACAGGTCGCGTTGGATAATTTTTGAGATAATTGGAAAACACCTCCAACGCACGGTGTCGCGTGTGTAACGATGTAAGCCCGGGGTCAATATGTGTATATATATATATATTATATATTATATATACATGGCGCATGAGCATTGAAAATTCTAAGGAATAAGAATATAGGACGAAACTATAGATTGGACTGACAAATATAAAACGTAAATAAAAAAACCTTTTTGTCCGAAGTTTTTTGCAGCTAGTTTAATTCCCCCCTCTTATTAATTATTAGCCAGATTAAAACATACTCTATACAATAATAGGTACCAGCGTCCTGATCAAACTCGATTAAAGATCCCATCCAGAACTTATTTTTCAAGAGAACTTCCGACCATTGCATCGGTCTCCACAAAGACAATATGATATGATATGTATGATGTTGTTTGTTTTAGATTTTCCCACGTTTATTCGACTGCCCTTTGATGCGGGTGCATGGCACTCGACTACTCTACATGATGAGGATGCGTTTATTAGGTTACAGATTTTAGTACTCATCCAACCGATACATAAATAATAACAAAATGTATCATACTATACTACCATACTACATAGTGGTAAGACTGCAAGTCAAAGTAATATTGTAAGTAGCATTATGTATTTGAAAAATTATAAGTCATAACCTATTGAAAAAATATGAAAACGAAATTCTCGTAAAAGTCAATTAAAAGTATCGCTATTTCACAGCGATTTTTTGGAAATTCGTCTGAAAACGAGTGTCATATTACGTAAAAAAAGATCACCTCGTTAAGAAACACGAGTGTCGTGTGCTGCAGTGGCGCACACCCATACACACATATAATATATATGCAACCCGTTTCCGATCGTCAAACGTGCACCTAGAGAGGGAGGGAGAGAGTGAGAGACAGTGTGAGCGTGCATGCGAGGATATGACGATATTTTCGTCGTGGTTTCTCGTCTCGACATCGGACCCCCGCGCACGCATAACACGGGAGGAGTTATGAAATACGTGTATTTTTTTTTTATTATTTATTATAATTTTTTTTTTTGTTTCACCCCTATTAATATTCCGTTCGTCTCGCTGCTGTCGACAAGACACGGCCGCGTGTTTGTACCCGGATGATCTGATAAGTAAGTAGAGCATCGGTGACGACGTGGTGCGTCAACGTGGCACACTGTGCAGAGCACATGCGGCGGATAAAAAGTATTAAAAACCCTCTGGAAATTACAAACGTATAATATAGACTAACTGTAATTGCACCTCCGTACGATATTATTATCGTACTAATCTTTAACTCGCTCTATAATTAGAGCGGCGTGGTGATAATATATAATCAGATTATAATGTCGTGGGCGCGCGCGTACGTTTATATTACATAGGTACGCGATACGCGCCATAAAGTCAGAACGATGTTGACGAAACACGCTCGGGGTGTACGAAAATAAAGTTTAGATAACACGCGCGTATTTAAAGAACGCCTTCTGTAAAACACGGTGCATGTAAACCGATGGATAATATATATATATATATATATAGGCGTGTAAGTACATAGGTGGTGTCCGGTAAGTTTTCTAAAACGGCGCATAAACGATATAATATATACATCGTCATAAGCACCGAGCTCTGAAATATCCGCTCGCTATACCTATAATATACGGTCGTATAATATATTATTATTACTATGTTCATTGTTATTGTACAGATATTCTTTACGCAGGCAGGAGTATAATATTATATACATAAATACAATATATAACAACAAAATAATAATCCTTGAGGGTTTTCACGTCACGATATTATATTCTTTAAGTCTCCATTGCATCGTCGGAAATATTCAAAACGCCTTACCACGGCCCACAATATACTCTATTTATATCATATATATATATATATATATATATATATATTATCAGTAGGTACCTCTTATAAGCCTATATACCTAACTTCGTGGCACATGCTACCACATGAACTGCCATTTGTGCAGTACATATTCCATAAAAAATAATAAATAGGTACGATCTATTTTCGATGGACATACACAATAATAATAGAAGACCGAGTAGGTATACTGTCGAAACGCGGGAAAATAACCTTTTGTACTTTACTCTGCTTTTTTTCCTTCCTTATTTCACAATTTCCGGTCTACTAGATGCTTTTAAATCGTCTGAACGTAATAATAAAATAAAATGTTACGTGTGCACGAGACGATTATTGATTGGGTCGATCGGAGAAACAGGCGTCCGATTTGATGAGGGAAAAAAATGAAAACGATTTTCTCGCACGCGGCCAACTTGGACGTTTCGTATTCAAACGCCCATTTTTTGCGTCGGCGCCTGCGGCAGTCGCGTGTACATTGTTTTACGCGAGCGATATGATAACAACCATGCACGACGTACCGTCCAAAGCGTTTAGTTTTTTTCCGTTTTCAAGTAAGACTACTTATCAAACATGTTTTTTTAGCCAGACGGCGAACACGCGGCGTTGGGGTCAACAACAACGAGCGAACAGGGGACGGGCGTTACGGCGATGAAGACCGATGCCGCCGTAAATCTACGCCTTCGTATCCTATCGATTATTTTAACGACTTGTTTTTAGTGGACGTCGTGATGCGTGCGGAGCGTACACTCGGCGGTTTGTCTTTAAGATAAAAAAAAAAAGAAGAAGAAGAAGAAAAAATATTACACGACGGTTTTTCGAAGGGCTGAAAAACATTATATAACCGTAGTGTAATCTCGGCGGGGAGCTCGTTCCTCCGCATGACCGGATGGTTTTAATGATTTATCCGTCTGGCCCCGCTCGCACATTCGGATATCGTGTCGATATATAATAATATATAATATACAAAATATAATATAAAGCACGTTGAATAAACTAAATCGCGTGAATAAGCATACGAACGCGGTCTACATCATATAATAATAATAATATCATCGTACGGCATATAGCGGAATAACTCGTATATGAAGATTGGAGGTGCATACATAGTTTACTGGACAGACGTCAAATTTTAATGAACCTGCAACGAGGTGTTTTTTTTTTATACATTTATTTATATGGGATACGCCGAGTGCTCGCATCACCCCGTCTGCTAGTCGCGTTTCTGCCGATATTGACACGTTTCGATCACAGCTGCAGTGACGCGACCACAATAATATAATACATTATTATATTTCCTTCAATCGAATAGCTATGGTAACTATCGTACTGTTGGGCGAAAATCTACCACGGTCCATTGTAGGTACTTCTATTAAGATCAACGGATATTTTTTTTAGCTATTCTGATTGTCCCAATCGTTTTTGCATTTAATCGGGGCCATTCAATATGCGGTTTTATTTTTATATACACCAAGACCGCAATAAAAACACAATGTCGTAATTACAATAATATATAGAAAGGTAAACAAAAGCAAACGTAAATATTTACACAGTGCATATACTGATATTTTACAGTGGCGTGGCGAAGTACTTTTTTTTTGAAAGGCAGTTGCCATTCGAGGTGAAGGGGCGATTGTGTGTGGTTTGATGTAAATAAAACTCCGTGTAAGTAATATTTTAAGGACGATATAGAGAGTAATTAAGGGGCGCCCCGCTTGATTTTTAAGTTAAATTGGTAGAATTGTTTTATTTTCGTCTAATGGATGTAACATTCAAGTAATCTTGTCGAAATATATATATAAATCACGCGGTTTCTGTCCTGTCCTGTGACAAAGGTACTTTTATCAAGTTTTATGCCGGCCATCCAGAATGATACAGCTTTTGGAAATCTGAACCAAACCCAAATGCTCGTGTCACTCCATCGAGCCTTTTCCAACACGTTGAATTTATACGTCCGTGCAAGGCAGTCGTATATAGTATATAATATGTATATGTATTGCAATAAGAAATCCGCCGATAATAATACAGTATCGCGAGCACTATACATATACAGTTCTTATATAGAATAATATATTATTATTATTCACTCGCCTCGAAAGGTCTGTCCGAAAATAATATTAATTAACCGGGACTACCGTAGAGAGCACCCCGCCACAGCCGCCGACGAGACGTCTGCAGTCGGTAGTGGCGGTAATTTGTCACCTTCACCTGTCACCCGTTTGTCGCATGATTTGTCTTTCGTTAACGTCACGCGCGCGTCTACCACCGTGCTCTGACCCCGACCGACTGTCTCCCTCACCTCCACCTCTACCACATCCTACTACTGCTACTATACTACTATTACTACCACCATACCCCAACCTCGTATATTCACCGCTGTAGCTCCTCCTCATCTCGCCTGCAGCCCATACCGTTAACCCTCTCTCTGCCATCCGCGCGTATACACTATACATATTGGATTACTTTTCCATTACCGAAAAAATGTTTTCGACTCGACGACTGCTTGTTATTTTTCCATCACACAACGACACACACCCTTCCACCACCCATCTGCCACTATACTAACCTCACCGATATCCCGACGACCACCCGAAACACTTCAGCACTGCAGCTTTTGTTTTTCCACGATTACTTCCCGCGACGGCCTTACATACCTCGACGACCGTTATCACAACTATTCCGATATATACACACACCCTTATTTCATACCCACAACTGCCGCTGAACCACAGCGTATACGAAATACTTCGAAAAACTTTTGAACTATATACCTAGGCTTATAAAAATAATAATATATTTTATGCATCATACTCGCCTATATCTTTGAAATTCTTTTTCGTCTCCCCTCGAAAAGTCACATCGGATGTTAATATGTTATATAGACACACACATACACACGTGGTAACTATATATAGATGTATGAACTATGAATATTTTACACGATGAATTTAAAGCCCGAACTATCTTGCTGTGATTGCCGTGTTTGCCGTGTTTACTCTCTTGATCGATTGTGTTATTCAAACATAGTATAATTTAACCATTATTTATCCAATTACAATGACATATTTTGTACATGGGTATTTTATCAATGCCCATTCTCATTTTTAAATATTAATTCAATATCTCTGCACGAGTATTTCATATATATATAAATGTAATTCACTAAAGTAATAACTATAAATAATATCTGCAATGCAATTGGGAATATACCAGTCTACCTATACAGTGCACTAAATATTGTGTGAACACGATTGTTAGTAATGTAATATTATATTTGCGGCAATTTGAAACGATTTATATGCGTTTTAAAATAATTACAATGTTGGCAATTTTTGTGGAAAACACCCGGCAAACGTTTAAAATAGAAAAGTTATTTACTCGAAAGCGGTATAGAAATCAGCTTATAACACGTGCGTGAGCACATTCGACAACCGAAGATGTCTGGAGTGCGAGCTGAATGTAAAATGAGCTCTTGCACGCTTTGAATACATAACGAAATCGAATTTCTTTCTGTTTTTCCGAACTTTTCAATTACATCAGCATAACCCTTTTCTGCGCTTTCCCAAAATAAGAAAAGCGCATATATACATAACCCAATCTACGTATATATAATATTTATAGATGCGTGTACATCGTGTTCATACAATACTACAAGACAGCGGTTGACAATACATATTATATGGGTACCTCTACACAAGGAAATTGATTCGCTAAAATAGTGCGTGTCGTTTAGATTAGGTCGTTACAGAAAAACAATCATTATATTGTATCCACCTTACCCGTTGTCGTTGAGTAAAATATAGTACAATATATATACACAATTCTATTATTTATATACTAAAATATAATTTATAAAACTGCATTTTATAAAGGCCTAGTCGTGTATGAAGGCGATAAATAAACCGTTGAACGATTACCTATATTATAATACTTTCATGTGCACAATGCCGCGCTGGTTGTTTGAACGACGTACAACTACAATTTATACAAAAAAAAAATAAAAAAACCAATATAGATCGGCGGCGTTCACCGGTTGAAGGGAAAAAAATAACTGTTGGGTTTTTCATCGAAATACGGAAAACCAAAAACAACGACCAGTATTTTCGTTTTGAAAGGGTGCGTAGTGATGATAATAATCGCGCATACCTATACAGTATATATGGTCGTCGGACACGCGGCGTACCTCGCCATACCGAGTTTGGTAACACGTGTAAATACCTCGTATATTATATTGTAATATACAATAACATATCGACTCTATCCGGGGGGGAGAGATAAGATCGCGTGTGCGTAGTATGTAACCGGTGTAATATGTGATAAAAATGTGCCATGGACCTACATACGTATGTGTATAGGCGTCGGTGGGTGGGTGTTTTGTTGGCGATATATTATTATAATACTTTGTGGAAAAAAATAACAATACTAATATTACCATTACGTATTTACCCAATCGCCTCGCTCGTACGGTTCGGGACTTGTCGTTGAACAGACAACTCGTACACCTATCTACATAAGCGGTGGTACGTAATATAATACATTTACACGTATACCGCGCATATAGTTATACTATATATACCACAACCACTGTATATTATATACCTAACTTGTAACATATAATATATGAGTACGCAGTTCGACGGCGGATTTTTGTTTATGTTACCGACGACTCGATATAATACGAAGACGAGCAATAGTCTGCACTGAAAAGCCGTTCCCGGTTCCTCTGCACCCAGATATAATATAACATTATATATGCATGCTGAAGTGTTATTATCGTTATTCAGAGAATATACTTACCACATATATACATATGTCGTACACACACGCGCGCGCGCTTATATACTAGAACGTTGCCTTTCCGAGTAGGACGTTTGGTTAGCTGCCGCCACTGACTAGCCTCTGGGGAGTGCATATTATATTATGTATATATTATTTACTATTTTTTATATTCGTATACGAGTGAGATATATAGGACTGGCACCCACACCACAACGGTACGTTTATACTACTACTACTACTATTATAGTTTCTACTAAAAGTAATAATAATAATAATAATAATATAATATTAGGTAGGCATAACATCATACAATTGCGAGAGAGGTAGGTTTTCAATATTTTAAGGATGGCTCCAAAATGTATATGAATTAACTTCTCGATTTCATGTAGTTAAACATGTAATCATTTTCCATTTGATTATACATATATATTGCGTTTAAAGTAACCAATTATCGTTTTGAGAATTGATCAGTTCTCTAGAAAATTATGAATAAATGTATAGCATCATAGCGACGTAATTATGGACGGATAAATTGATATATGTATGGAATTGTTTTTTAATCGATTGTGAATAATCGACGTTTTTATCGAAGTATTGATATTGTGATTTTTACAATTCAAACAATATTCGAAAACAATGTAGCAGTATTAACTTTAAATAAATTGTCAAACTATACAGGCAAATAATATAATCGACTAAACACAAACTATCAAACTAATTCAAAGTCGATGCTCGTTATTGTGTAATAACAAACCAAATGATCGTTTTGGATAGCATAAAAACCAACCTTTTGTTTAATATTTTAAAACGTTTTCTCATAAGTAGGAAAAAATGCATACCTATGACGGTACAGACACTCGTGGCAGGTATGATGATTTTTTGATGTACCTATACGTTATGGGAAGTTTGTCATATACGTACAATTTATAGAAAACTATTATATTATTAATGGATTATTGATGTATATAGGTACCACAACAATATTACCAATTTTAAAACAAACGTTTTTGACATTGCAATTGGACAATCAGTTTTATTTTTATAAAATAAAAGTTTGATTCTGTATACGCGCGCAATGTGCATACCATGTGCAGGGACTGTAATACATATTGTACTTAAGTGTTGAACACCGGAGTTGATTATTAAACAATTTGTCCACATTTTGTGTATAGTATAGCGAATAACAAACGCGTACAATTAATTTGCAATCAAACGGCCCTGCAAGAACACGGACATACAGATTGACATAGGCTGTGGGAACAGTTGGTGGTGATGGATTCACTTTAGAGTTTTCCCGTCCATCTGTCGCCAGAATTGAGTAGACCAAAAATCGGTGGTGGACGAGGGTTTTCGTCATTTTGTTTTCGTGGTGAGTATAAATAAATTGAACAGTAACGAAGCAATAAAAAAACAAAAAGGCAAAACGTAAAAAGTGAAAATGATAGGCCTCGCGACCCTCTCATTGCTCATAAAAAAATATTGGATAGAATCGTAAAATATATATAAAAATAAATATACATACATATATATATATATAGTACTCACTTCACTCGGTTTTCTATCCAGCGAAGGTCCATTGGGAAATCTTTATATACGCGTAATGTATACGATCAAAGAATCGACGGGTACAAATTCTACAGCTACGTATAATGTAGGTACCTATGTGTGGTTGCACGAATTGTATAAAAATATATTTATTATATTGAATTATTGATTAGGATGACGTGTAATATTTGAAGAACATTAATTGTGTTTTAATATTTATTACACGTATTATATTTAACACGTAACTTCTAACCAATATTAAAATAACTGAATTTAAGCAATTTGTTAGGTATAGGTACTCACTGTATAAAGTAGAAGCAATACAACAGTCTAAATGTGAGACTTTTCAAAAGTAGAATTTGAAATAAATTTAAAAACCCATGTGTATCTTCTATACAATAAACGTATTATAACACCATTGTTTCATATGGAAGTGTAATAATAGGTTTTTGATTGTTATGAACATATAGTACGACATTAAGATATTAAAAATATGTTGCTATGTAGTCACAACAGAGGAACTAAAAATGAATTTTTATATTAATTATCACACAGAAAGGGTTAAGTTTTGTATACGAGATTGAACGAAGTATATGCTACATTTTTTTTTAATTTTACGACGCTGTTAAAACTTGAGCTCGACGATAAAAGTAACAGCACGGCGACGACGGCTCAAGACGACGTCCACGTGCATTACACAAATTATATCGTACGACCTACAGCTTGAAAATTGAAATGTAATCGTATTTTTTTTTTAAATACCGAAACCAGATGAAAACATAAAATTAAAAATAAGATGTTAATAATTCATAAATCCCTGTTTCTATGCAAACAAATCTCATTCCGAATATATGAATACATATTATATGATCACTATATATAATCAAATAAATATTTTTAAACGGATGATACTTCATATCAAGTTTTGATTTTACATTTAAATATTATTTTAAAGAAGTTACAATACACATAATTTATGTATATCTATTATCTATACATAATATTATTCTATAATAATTTACAAGGTTCATATAATTTTGAAATAACTTTTTAAGTTCAACTGAGAAACAAAAACAAATTAGGTACTTTAATAGAATGGTAGAAAGCATGATAAACTAAAAGAAAATTCTAAAATTCTAGCCACAGTGATAACCACAGTAAAACCATCTTGCCACAGAGTAGGTAACTATATAGACGACAGTACACACATATATTTACTATATGTATAAACACTTTATATTTTGAATTAAAACGCATAAATTATCCAGGTTTTGGGCTATCTAACTACATCCGATAAGGCCCGGGGCACAAGGAGATTACCATCCACGCGGTACACCGAAAGAAAGCGGTCCAGAAAGAGAGAAAAGTATACGGTCCGAAACCGCCCCATGGGCTCTCCCGGAGTGTTCAACAAGTATTTGTGTTTATTGATTTATCGTAATAACCCACCCACCGTAGATCGATCATCTCAACACTTCGTGTGATATACCCAAAATATCCGGCCCCTTTGGCACAAAGAGTTGTACGTTTTCAATCAGCACAAAAAGGGTATAAATAACAGCTATAATATTTACGCGTGGGATGGTTAACGTATACAGGCAGATAATAATATTGAAATCTCAAACGCGAGTTACTAAAAACTGGATCACCAACATATTATGTTTAGCAAGACGGAAACAAATGGCAAACTTCACTCAACTTAAAATTTAATGCTAGTTTTAACAATAACTAGCTAATTAAATAAAAAAAACATTTTTTTTCAATGATAATGTAACACAAACATCAATATGTCAATGAGCATATTATGTGAGCAACGTGCATACATTGATTTTAATATCACGCTTAAATCACGTCTACATTATAGTTATACGTTTTTATCGTATTACACCAACTGAGAGTAATTAAATAAAGTAGGTATTTATAAATTCATTCCTACTGTATGTAAATATACTTGTAAATTCTAATAATAATTGTAAGTATATAGAAACTTACTAGAAATAAAGAAAAACCGTTTGTAATTTTAAGTGTAATATTATTAGCATGACCAAAGAGCGATAACAAATAAAAATATAAATTGCATATATAAATTATATAGTTGTCGTATATATGCACATAATACCTATCATACACATAATTATATCTATTATTGTATGGTCTGAGCGCATGAGTTACCAGTTCTGTAGTGACCGTTACGAATTCAAGCTATTCTAGTGCGTACCTATTACGAATAAAAGTTTCAATAGTATACAATATATAAACTAATATAACATATATTATATATAATACTGCAGTGGCGATCGATTGGTACACTGCTTCTGCAGCTGAGAACCATGGTAATGGTTTCATTAATTGACGTTCCCGATAGATTTCGGCTCATGGAAGTTTCAAAGAACCACCAGGAAGTTTGTCGACTATATATGGATCACACGAGAGGTGCAGCAGTGAGACGAAAACTTTTATATCGGTGTGGAAACAGACGGCGGGGGTTGTCGAAAGAGATAGGAAAGAGCCAATTTACCTACCTGGTGGCAGCCCAAATGAATAATGTATTATCTTCTGCCGTCCCTTTACGGTTCGTCAAGTAAACATCTCACTTATAAAAACGACGAAACGAATTGCCGATTTATACGGCTGGGGCAAAAATAGGGAATTACAATCAAATACATTATATTATATTAACAGGAAAATTTTTATTTGTTTATTATTTTTTTTAGTACGCTGGACACTGGTCAGTGGTCAGTTTATGATAAAATACAAATTCAGCGGTAAAATCTATGTGTCCCCACCCATCCCCACCCGGATGGAACCCCCAAGACACAATCAGTGATTGATGTTTGGCCTTCCATTCAATTTCCGAACAACGTCCACAATAGGTGGAGGTCGACAATCTGGGATCTCAATTGTTTGCGTAACACGTCATATCCTGTCGGCCGAACGGTAAAGGATTTCTTATAATCGGTCGCGTATTCCCACACACGCGTTATTAAGACGGCTAGTGTGTCCACCCGAATACACAATAATAATATTTATTTTTTTTATAATAAAATATATAAACCGATTTTATCCAAGCAGATCGTTATTTTTAAGAGAATGATAGAAATAGTGGATGTTGCCAGCGTTTTTGGAACTGGTCCAAATTTCGGTAATCTCAGTAACTAATCAAGTTTAAAATGATTTGTTGTCTTAACTGATTTTAAAAGAGACCGTTTAAAGTTTTCGGATTATAATAGTGTTCTAAAATTAACAAACAAAATTAATTAATTAGATTAGATTAATTTTTGTTATGAGAGTAAAATCATAATACTAAAGGAACAAACATGTATAAAAATAAAACTAGAAGCATGAAAAAAAATTATTTATTTCATTAGATATATCTACTCTTACAAGTGGATTTATTAAAGTTAAAAACTCATTTAGGTATATTTTATCTAAATTAATTTTAATCAGAAACATAAATTACAATTATTATTGTGTTAATTTCTCTTAAGTGAGGTGTTTGTTGAAATTGTAAAATTCATAATTCATTCACACTGGTATTATACATAATTTCGGACCGGTCGAGATAAATGTGGGCGGATTACAGTGTTGTCGTGCAAAAGCAATCGTACAATTATTACAATAAACACAAGGAGAAGTAATTATACGAGAGCAACATGAACCAGATGGTATCGATGCATATATCTTCGGTCAGTAAATTACAGACAAATTGGACGAATTTGAGTAACCGTCGTTGCCGCCAGCATGACAAACGTTTTACAACCGGAAACGTTAATTCGGTGTTAAATCGCTTCTAAATGATAATCTAAACTCATCAGAAAAAAAAGCCCTCGGGCTCTTTTTGAACCTCGTCGTTTACACGTTTTGTTGGCACGCAAAGATAATTTTATTTCTTTAACACTCTTTCGATTAAAATTACTTTGGGATAGTTATTCTCGTTCCTGTCGTACTAAACAAATATATGAAATGTATATATTTTGCAACTAGCTACTCATAAATTTATTCGAGTATACACCTTCTTTAATACATGTGGTTATTATACAATATATAGGGACTTGTTAAGGCTGATATTATGTTATATTCGAGTAAAAAAAGTAGTTTATTGCGACGGCAGTAATAATAATAGTTTACCACCATATCCGGGAGAACGGGTGCTATAATTTTGTTACATATATAATATATTATATAATATTCTAAACACATTGTTGGGCCAGCGGGACCAGGAACTAACTTGGACTATTCTGTTAATTTTTTTCATACGTGGTTCATCGAAATATCAACCCAAGTTTTAAAACAATATCGCCATAAACATTACGGAATGTGACGCCACTGCACAGCTGTACGCGTCGTCGGTAAATATCGTAGGTGAGTTGTCTCGCGCACTCGCAGATACCACTGCATTTGAGAGTGTAAATCCGAGCGACTTCCGAGAGAGACAGTCGTGGTCGTATTTCTTGTAAAAATAATAATAGGCACACTGCTGTTATGTAGTAATATAACATAGTATTAATGAGGTGCGCATCGGGTCGTCACCGACCGGCGCCTGCCTGCAGCTTCCCCGACGCGGATAATCGTTCCGCCGCACAACACGGTGAATACTTTCCACCCTCGCGTCTATACTTAGAACTAGGGATGACACCACGCGAGGAACATATACTTTACATATATATTTTGTAAATATTTAGATGACTGCAGTCGCACGCATGTGTGCAGTATATTTGGTAGGTATACTCGCGAGCGGTATCGAATATAAAAACATAACAATATACGAGCTTGAGATCTATTGTAACGTACGAGTTTTGTATTTTACGATTCACTGATTCCGCCTGTTATCATAATATTACTATCGTTATCGGAAACATACGCAGAAATGTGCGGTTTATCCGAGAAATCTTAAACAAAACTCGTATAATCCACCTAAAAATACATTAGAAAAAAACCTATACGGACACGGTGCTGCTGCAGAGTACATCAGTTCCGGAGTACGTATATAATATACACTTGCACGGACAGTCGACTTGACGGTATAATATGTACCCGACGTGTCCGTGCGTGCGGACGTGATGTATGCCGACCGACGCATATTGCACCGCCACCGGAAAATACTTGAACCCAAGTCAAGAATCCGGCCGTACAACAACGTTTCGGCATTCGCGCCTTCCGTATACTCGCCGCCCTTAAACGCGCGTGTCGCTCGGCCGATTCGGTTCGGCGAGCCGGTGGAATGTTTTTCAGTCGAATTCTCCGGTGTTGTTGCGATGCGCTCGGATCGTCGTCCACCGACTGTGCAGTTAATTTTATACCGCGCACGCATAATATGCGAACACAAACGTTGGAACAAATCGATACCGCGGCTAATGTGTGTACGTAAATAGGTTCTTGATTTAATTTTTAAAACAGAGTACGTAGGAAAATAATATCGAAACTATTGTAAGTCATGGGTGGTTTGGTATGATCAGTGATGCATGTATAGTACAGACACATATTTAATAGTAAAGTACACTCGTGTAAAAGTCGTACTGCGTAAACCGAGTACAGTATTGTGTGATTGTTATTTGCGATTACAACTATTGGTGTATATATAGCATCTAGTAAAGAGTTGCGCACTTGTGCACGCTGTATATTGCATATATAGCTACTAATAATATATTATTATATTATATTCAATAATTAATCCTATTATGTGTAGTGTACATACCGACAAACACTGTAGCAACGATATGACTTTCGATAAAACATATTACATATTATGATCACGTACATAATATATTAATGAAATAATGATTGTGTTATTATACGTCGTGAATAACGTATGAAATAATATTATCACCATAAAACGACAAATAAAATCGAAAACATAAATTTCACAAAACTATTATAATATAAGTAATAAATTGATGATTTCAACACTGCAGCTCGTAATCTTAGTATATTGATTTCCTAAACGAATATTCTGATGTATTATGTACAATAGTAATAAAAAATTTGAATTCGTAATTTTACTGTCTCGAATAATGACGACGCACGACGGCGTTATTCGTTGGGGACAAGACGATATCGTATTAATACGAGTATCTAATACACGATATGATCATTATTATCGTACGACGTCGTCTCTCAAATCCGTAGGAGTCCGTAACGAGAGGAGAACGGGAGGGGAAAAATGTAAAACAAAACGAAGCCCCGTGCCGTCTCTGCAGATACCGTACCGACGTGTTCGGGGCACGGCATCCCCGGTTTTGCGGATAAGATCGCTGTTGCGGCTCGGAAGGATTTATGTCCTATGCCTGTTTACAGTGCACAATAATAATATATATGTAGTAGGTATACGTATATACGCTTTTGGGAAACGATCAGACACAGCAGCGTAACCGTTATGTACCGTGCTGGTTAGTATATACATATATAGTATACCTACGTACATATATTATATATACGGGACATATACCTATATACCACCGAGCTCGGAATTTATTTCAGACCGTATATTTGCATTTAAGAGGTGTATATAGTACCGTTTTCTCGGTTTTTGGAATTGATACGAAAACACGATATTTCCACAGCGCTTGAGCGTAGTTCGATTTCCCCCGATATAATGAACGTACGGGGTTCGGAGGATACCTTGATGGACTTGATGTATGTATGAGCACACAGAGGTTCGCGTTGCAGTGGACACAAAATTTGGTCGGACAGTTATATATTATTATTTGATCCTATAGACGCGCGGAGGAGAGGCAGTAATAGTGGTTCCGGAGGTTACGTTTAATATATGATTGATCGCTTTTGGGTCGTACAATATATTATATATAGCTATATACACGCACACGCATGCATCCCTATAGCTATTTCTGGTCATATACGAATTTAATCGGTTTTCTTTCCCCAATGCATCTGGCGCCCCTCGCTAAAGGCTCCATTCCGGCTTTTTTTCGAAATTAAACCGCAAATGTCAAATGCTTACCATTTATCTATATTCTATATAATATACAACAAACGTAACATTTCATGCCCATATACCGCTACGGAATGCGATTATCGCGTTTTCATTAACGCTGTTTATATACAATATGTAGGTAACCACACTACAAATTGTATACATGTACAGAGTTAATAAACAAAATAGAATTGAATATAGTATATTAAATAGATAATTTTTATATATTTCTATAAAAAGAAAATACATTTTATTATAGATTATTTAGGGTTTACTACAGAGATTTAAAGGCATATACAAAATGTTATATTTAATTCAGCAAATAGTTTTTGTGTACTCTTTTGAACCGAGTGCTATAGTTCGTTAAAAGTGCTTTTTATTGTAACCCGCAGTAAAAAACAAAAATAATAATAATATATTGTCTGTTAAATAACCCGAGGGAAAAATATTCCATGGGAATTTTGGTTTTTGTAGCAAATGTTACCGTTTCAAAATCATATAATTATAATTAAATAGCTCAGAGGTCTACAAAACTTTATCGGGGTTTAATTTAAAAATAAAAAATAAAAAATGCATAAATATCATATAACAGAGTTAATTTCAAACAGAATTTTGGAATATTTCTATTGCTGTTTTCTGGTTTTTTAAATAAAATATTAAGTAGCGGTGTGTTTTAGTGCAAAATACCGCAATTTGTCAAGTTCGTTTTAAGATACACGACTCGCATTAACCGTGATCCACTTTATTCGCCACGTGTTCGCAAAATAAATTGGGTTTAACGATTAACTTTTATGCGTTGCGGTTAGTGAGCTAGAGCTCGGGCCAAAATAATAATAGTAATAATAATACCTAATAAAACTTTTACGTTCATTGAAAATGCATTGAAATCGTGTTTTCAACGCAGAATTTAAACACGAATTTAAGTGGCTATACACGTACACTATATACTATCGATTTTTATTGTCCGCGGTTTTACGTGATACATTTTTAAGGCGTTTCTGAAATCGTGAATTTTAATCGCTGCGACAAATCGATTCCGTATTGTATCGCACATATTATTATATCGAACGTGTCGAACGCTTGTTTTTAGCGTTGTTTTACGTCTGCTCGGCACTAAAATTATCATTAAACGTTTGCGGAAAAATACAGTCAGTATTTTTACCTACTCGGCTACTCCTCCATCCTATCCGTTATGTCCGTCTATACGGCCAGATGTTAGACGCTACAGCAACAATAAAACGAATGACCGCCGTCACACGCACAAACTGGCTGGTTGTGCAGCTAGGGGTCAATTAAACGCTTCACGACGTATGTGTATGTACATATACATAATATATACCCGTACTACATATATAACGTTATAGGAGTATAATATGTTATACGAGCACGTTGCGACGCGAAGGGCAGCCGATCGGTTTTCGATTGTCGTACTACAAAGTCCTTTTGTTTTCGTCGCTCGAAGAAATAATTCCACCACGGCCGATCCAACGAAATACGACGGCACGCGTACAAATCAGACCGGAAATACAAAAACGTAATATGTGCCGACTTCCGGCGTATAAAAAAAAAACCATTGGATATGAAATCACAGTCTCCTGCAGTCGCAAACGATCTGAAAATCGTATTTCCGAAGCGCAAGAACACGGGCAATGTTTGAACGACGCTCGGTGATCACGGCGGGGTATCCGGCGAAAACTTTGTCCGCGGCAAACACACCCGGCGAGTGTTCAAAGGATCGATATATTAACGTCTACGCAACGGTTTTGTAACATACATTTAAACCGTAGTTAAGATCGTTTGGAATTATAATAGATAAAATATTATTATACATGCGCTGTGATGTCACGGTCGAGTGACGAACACACGAACGGCTCACGTAATTAATTCGTCACTGCAGATGTGTGTGTGTGTACCCGCACGATACACTTTGTATACAGAAATAATATATATATATATATATACTATTACAACTAGAGGAGATGATGATAATAAAAAACTTCCAACCATACGTCGACGGTGCGATATTCGTACATGCATGTACATAATATTACTATACACCCGCGTGAGGGCGGCTGCGGCGGTGGCGTTAAAGCGGATTTATATCGATCGTGCTCGAACGGGTTTCGTCACGCGATACATATTCTATAATGATACACTTATATTTATATATAGTATATGCATTATATGTTTATATTTATTGTACTGTTATGTACTATTAATACACGCTGCACGACGTATGACGCGCGCGCGTCACGCGATCTCCGCCGCCGCACCGAAAACCGATAATATAATAATATTATACCGCGTACCGCGTGTGCGGTATATATGTTTAACACCGGTGGCGGCGTTTTTCGATAGAGACCTTTGCCCGCATAATATTATCATCACACGACTATAATATAACAAAAACAGTTATCTTTTTTTGTGCCAAAGGCTATCCAAATAGGGTATATATTTATTTATTGAACAGGGACGATTATTATTTCATTACACCCCTCTTCCCTCTTTATTATGGCTCTAAAATAACAATATAATACGTATTTAAATATTTTCTTCGGAGTTCACCACTTATGTAGTCATGTAGGTAACTGAATAATGCGTCTTACAGTAGTGCCGTCGCGTCATTGAGATTTAGTGAAAATCCTTTATCATCCAATATTATAATAGTATTATTTATATGTATGTATTTTATCTGCTATGTGCGCGCGCATGTTGTTCTTGAAAAAAAAAATAAATACATTTTCGATATATTTTTATCGTGATTTTGAATTCTCGAATGGTTAATAAATTTTATTCGATGACTACACGATAACATTGTAGATGCCTATTTTTTATTTCATGTAATTAACAATTCCAAAGACGTAATAATGTACTATATTGTTATTCTAACGCGTTCCGAGACGAGCAAGTAAAAACGATACTTTTGTACTTTTCCGCTATCGTAATCGAAATTGTACAGCAGTACAGGTATCAGGTAGGTATGTATAATAATAATAATAAAAAAAAACAATTCATTAAAAACGCGTGTATAGAGTAGAGTTGGTGAGTACTGAGTGAGGTACCTGTATAATAATATGTCACCAGGGTGAATATCGTCTTTCTATAGCTAATATTATAATGATTGATGACTCGTAATAATAAATATCATGTTATTCGTATTTGTTTCTAATAAAACGCAGCATCCGTATAATACAGGAACGGTTTTCAAAGAGAAGGCGGTTGCCGATGCGTCGCCCTCCGTCGGTTAGGTGAGGTATATAATAATATTATATATTATAAATTACATATGCTAAGGGACACAAACACATATTATCATCATACACATTACTTTACCGACATAATATTACGAATGACGTCTCTGCGATGTCGACATTGCAGACGACGGCGGCTTGTCTGTAACCTGTAAGGAACGCTCGTATATAAATAAATAATTGTATAATGTATTTCGTTGGATACGCCATACGGGCTACTACTTTATTGAGTATACGATTTCCCGGCACATAAATCTGAAATAAAACACTCTCTGCGTACACATACTATTCTTTTGCAGGCGATTCACCGTGACCCACGTAATATAATATATAATATACAAATTTGACGGAGACACGCGTATTGCAATTTATTAAACACAGTCCCATAATACGCACAGACGCAGACGCGGCGGCACGGATCACTGGACGTAATACTATGCATAATACTATAATAGGTATTATGATAATAAATATTAAAATCATAAAGCTACTTTTCTCGGGCAAGTATCGGTGATAACTGATAAGGCTCAGACGTCGGCCGCCGACTAGTCGTCACTCTATATATATATATATATGAATATTGTAAATTGTATATATTTTCATACCGACGTCCCTACTTCGTATTTATTATCATTATTGTGTAGTGATTGTATTTGTTGCGGGATGCAATATTTTATAGTCGAATCATTCGGTGTGTAAATTGAGGTATAAGACTTGAGGGGTGCGCACAGACGTGTATTATATTATACTATAGCAGTATAGTCTGTAATAAAACATGTATAGGCCGTTGAGTGATGAAAAAACCAAATATATAACAACCTACCGCGGGGCTGAGAATTTTATAATTATTTGGAGGACAAAAGACGATGACGGTTGTTCGGCGGATGCCAAAAATACGTATACTGATACCGCGTGCATGCGGTTTGAGGTACTCGAAAAACTATGAGCTTCAAGAGCCCGTCGACGTTTCGAAGATTTTCGACATAATAATATAATATCTGCGTGCACTTGAAAGGGTATTTCAAATATTATATGATAATGCCAAATATCCACACAGCTGCCTGGCTGCTCTAGTGGAATCGGATGGACATATTATACAGACAGACGAGTGGAGCCCGTCCTGCGTAATATATTGTGTATAGCGGTGTATATATATGTGTGTGTGTGTGTGTATTCGTATAATGAACCTAATTGGGCAAAACGCTGCCTGCAATGTGCATGCTTATATAATATATATATGTGTATTGGTACAGTGTAAATATACGACCAAGTACCGACGGGGATCAGGGCAGAGAGGATCATTCACTCATGCAGTAGGTATTATACATAACAATATATAGTCCACCACTCGAGTCGCTCGCACAATATACAATACCATATAACTATTATTATTATTATTATTATTATGTTGTATTACGCGAGCGCGCGCGCGCGTGTTTGTATGCTTTTGAGATTTATTTCGGCCCCCTTAATGTTTGGGCCACCATCGGGGAACACAATGCTATATTATCGTTTCTAGATCCCGGACTGAGTGAGTTTGTGGCGGTGCGCATTTCGAAATCGTTGGCCTAGGAGGACCGATGGCCCTGGGAGCGGGGTAATTGAGTATAATAAAAGAAAATTATTTTTTATTTTTTACCAAACTTCACCGTCGACGAGGCCAAACACATCGCGTCACTTTGAATTTAACGCTTAGATCTGACGTTTGAATTGATCCAATAACCGTAATCCAATTTGAAAAGGGACGACGACGACGACAGCTGAATAACAGAGAGTTGTTTTAAATTTAAATCGTGTGTGTATATATATATATATATATGAAAATACCACCCTCGAATGGTATTAAAAATTTCAATAACACTTTATTGGGAAATCATATTTAATATTGAGAACGAGAGTTAATCAGAGATGCACGTGCATTACATTAAATTTTGTTTTCAAATCAATAAACAATATAGGTAGGTAGTGTAGTACATGGTTATATTAATTTATACGTGTATCGTTTAACATAACTATTTATGCTGTAGTTAGTTTGTATGATTCGTGTATACTATTTAATTTAAATACCTTGAAAACATAAACATAATGCTGTTCGGTTCACAATAATATAATATTATTAAATCCAAAAACAATGCACAGTAACGGGTGGGAAAACGAAACGGACGTCAGTTTAGAGGCATTTATGTACAGATGTACCTACTATAAGAGTGTGTATATAAAATATATAACTGTCTACCGGTTGATTTACAAGCCGTTAATTATACAGAGTGATGTTAACCTGCCTATGCTTTCGAAAACGGTGGCCTAGACAGGGACGATTAATGTTTTATTATATACCTGGGTTCGAACCGAAGAATACACGGCATGCACCAATTGTATATATACAATATACATATAATACATATTATTATTATAATTATTGTTATTGAACATGTGTTTTAAAACGGTTTACGCGTGGAAATCGGTTTTGATAAAACGAAAACAAAAATGGAGAATAAGCATACAATAATGAGGATGAAATATTTTTTACTAACCGTCACAAAAGTTACGAACGTTCAAACATTGGGTAAATACAATATTATAACATTATGAAGACTTCTAAAAAATAAGTTAGCAAATGAAATGATATAACTCTCATGAAGTAAGTATGGAAATTGTGATTTATAGATATTAAGAAAAAAAAAGAAAATCTATTCTAGAAAAAATAATACCATATATTTGAGACACTAATATATTTTAAATATTTTTTTTCTCAAAAATGCGTGGAATACTTTAGTCAAACAAGTCTAGTTCAGTCTAGTTAAAAATATACAATCTATTAGGATAGAATATTTTTACAACCAAAAGTTTAGACGAAATAATATTAAGATAGATTTACATCATTAGAATCGATCTAATGAACCCAAAAATCATAATATTTCAAACCATCATTGAATAATATTGTAGATAACATCTTATTGCTTAGACATACCTATATATTATTTTGGAAAGTTTTAATTGGGCATTATGAGTTATGGTCCTGGAATTTGTTAGCCGAGGAGGAAATTGAAATGATTTTAATCTAATTGTATATTAATATATAATATATATACACATAGGTAGTATGTTAAGTATATGGAAATGGGAATGAGAACATAGATAAGGTATATAAAAAACAAGTATACTAAAGTACATAAACCTAATATATATAATATATATATATATATCTAACAAATTATAAAGGAACGACTAAAAATAAAATCTAAAACAAATAATGGTGTAGTATGTTATACAACTAGTGCTTCTTTTACGACCACGGTACCGACTATAAATATTGAAGGAAAAAAATGTGCGTAGGTATATATCTGCACACCACCATATTATTATAATAAAAAATAGGTATATGCTCGTGGAAGAATTGCCTTTGTATACAAAACACGTGAAATTATTATACGGTTATAATATTAAGTATAATTAGGACTACCTACGCATAGTCACGTATGTATTGATCTAATTACGCGTTTCATATTATACGGCAACGACGCAGCGATGGAGCAGATGCGGTGTAACTATATATAATAATGTAATAACGTCATTACACTGCACATTTGATATGACTACCCCATACCCAATAATCGGTCGATTAATCCCTGGCCGTGCACGAGTTATAACAATCATATTATGTATTTTAATAGCCCGGCCCGACAGACTTATATATTATTATTAAAACGTGCGGTGTACCCCGTACTTTATCACTTAAAAAATTATATTAGTTACTTATAACTACGACCTATAGGTAGCTGTATATAGTTGTTATTATAATATATTATACATGTACGCGAATGTAATATTAAAAATTAAATCTATACAATATACCTGCGCAGCTATCGTCAGACGCAGTCTTCGTTACTCATTATCGTGCCGGTTCATTAAAAAACGGTCAGTTTTTATTTTTCATTTTGTGGGTTCAAAAGTTAAAAAAGGTCTGCACCGAGCGGCTGAGAGAGAAATTCATTATATTATAATATGGGTCCCGCGGTACATGTATAAAAATATATATTATATCATTAACAGCAGCTATATAACATTAAACACATACATATATAAATATATATACACATACAGCTAGTGCGTTTTATTACAATAATTTTTTTTTTCGATTCCCTTCCACTCCAACGCCACGGCAGCTCGTACAATATATTATTATTATTATGTGTGTGTGTATATATATATATATGTATATTTATATATTTATGATTCGTTCGTATTTACGGGGTGTTTACCCAAACTGTAGGCGCCGGCGTATGTCTCGTCTGCGGCGGCGGCGGCGTTATAAGGTCGGTAAAAAACAAACTTAACGACGTAACTGGCAATCGCGGAAGACAAACGGTCGTTGCGGCGGACGGTATTATACATCCATATATTATATTATATACGATATACGCACGTCATATTTCATCGACCCTGTGTGCGCTCGCTCGCATGTGTGTGTGTGTGTGGATAGACGATTAATATTGTAAAGGGTTACCGCTGGGAGGAGAAACTGGTTCCGACATAGTGGAGGAGTTATTGGTATCGCGTGCACGTGTGTAGGTACATATTGGCTTCACGGTGGGAAACGTTCGAAAAATCGACCACGGTAGGTACCCACACTACCTCTCGAGTCCGACGCAATTATACATATCATACTCGTTACATATAATATTATACAAACGATCGTTGTCGGGGCGGTGGAAATATATTAAATATACCTGCCTGTATCACAATAACATTATTCACTGTTTTCGTATAACCGTAAATAATATATACCTCTCTCTATATGGTATATATGGTCTCTGGGTAAATGCACGGGTCCATTTTTCCAAAAGGTTTTCGATTTTCTAGCGGACGGGGTTGACGGGGGAGGCGTACGGCACTCAGCCGGTTGGACGATATATGCGCGCGATTCGAAGGACTTTAGGATTTCACCGCACCGTTTGCAGTGGGTTTTTTCTTCGTCAAAAATCACACACGTGCGTGCAGTACGAGACGATGGTATTACATTATAACAACGACTGCACATATGTGTACACATATTATATCGTTCGAAACGATTATCGGCAACGACGCGTATTAAGTGTGGGACGGGGTTATTGCTCGTATACACACCGAACAGTGGAGATTTATGGCGATGTGTGCGGTGTCCAATGGTAAAACGCATATTATATTATACTTCATTATTATTATTATAATATGAGTATAAATGACCCCTCTGAAATGTCATAAAACAAGATTAATTCAAGTCGGTTCGAAGACTTTATAGGTTTGATACAATACATATTTAAAATGGAACACCGCGGATATACATGTAATAATATAGCTTATTTATACGTACTGAATCTATAGAATAATTGATTTCTGACCGCCGCGGTTTCACTGTATATAATTACACACACGACGAAAACACTTAACTCGTATTATTATAGGCCACCATCATTATTAATTACAGGACAGATGATTCACAAACTTGCCTCGTATAATAATATATAATATGCACCTATATATTTTATTGTTATCGTGCCGGGTACGGTGGCAAGTGGCAACAAGAAGTGCTTGTAAATTGTAATAAATTCGCTGGGGGTTCCCTCGGAGGCAATCCCTTGAATATATTATCATATATGTAGGTACCTATATGCATTTAATGTGTGTGTGAGAGTGTGTATACTAATTTTAGGGCGTATATAATAAAAAAAAAAAATAAAAATAAAAATGACCGTATACCGTCCGTTGCACGTATACCAGCCGAAATGACTAATTGACCGCATTTTATGGGTCGGCCACTGTTTTTAATTTACACCTCTTGTCTAAATGGTCCATGAAAAAAATATTAAATAATAACAAACGTGTAAATTGGTATTTGGTATACATACACACTTAAACACAGACTCGCAGACTTTTAACGATAAATCTCCAATAAATACCGTTTACACTATTTATACCTATATATGGGCTATGCGTATTGTTCTTCAAATAATCATTCATCGCCGAGTACATATTATTTGTTTTAAATTCCTTGTACTCGGCTAATGTTAACAATGCACCGATACGGAATGCACCATCGACATCATCCTTGTCTTTTCCGATGAAATAAACTTTTTATAAAACTTATATATGGCGTTAGAGTCGTAGTTATACTGCGTTCATCAGTTCTTTTCATGTGATGTATTGTAAAAACGAAAACATTTGCATTAAATCGCCATTGAATGCAAAACCGTTTCGTGATCAAGTTACAGTTCCGTTAAATGGAAAGGAGAAAAACCTTTTAACATGTGTAATGCGCATTGGAACATGTCCATATTATAACAATCTTGTTTGCATTAACACATGCACACACGGAAAACTACAAATAAATTAGGTACTATTAATGAATAAAATCAAAATTAGTTGTACACTGTACATAGTAAATAGAAAATACACTTAAACATTCCCACTATAAAAATCAACAGCCGTATTATACACTTTTTTTACTGCCTTGGTTTAGTTGAGTAAAAATGTCTTAAAACATTTTTAATGTACCGTAAATTTTGATACGTCGTATACACATAAATGTAAATGATCGAGAACTCCGCAGTATAATTGCTCTAAAATAAGGAAACAGATTATATATTATATACACACGCATACACACACAAAAATATATATATTTATAATTAATTTGTATTCATTAAGCAGTTAACATTATTCGGTCTTCATCGATAAATAATAATATATGCTAAATAAACTGCAATAGTCATTGTACAATGTTGTTGGAATTGATAATAATTGACAACAAATCAATACAAAATGTTAACTAATAAGTGAAATAATAGTTATTATCTGAGTTTTCTTTGTTGTTTTTATAGTTTTAACCAAACAGTAAATAAATACTACGATTCGGTGTGGATATAAACTAAATATTATACGATATTTGCATTTTATTTTTGTATTTTTTTATCATTATAATGAGTTACATACATATTTAAGTGCGCGAAATTAAATATTTTCGCAAGATACGCTTGCTTGGATGGATAAAATACAAAATGTCTTCATGCAGACTCTAGACGTGAATTACGGTTTAGGGGACGTATCCAGATTTACGACTAATAAATGTCTTAACGACACCAACACAGTACAGTACAACGGTTTGTGGGCAGGATTAAAGAGCCATTCAAAACGAAGTAAATGCGAGAAACTCGGACAATTAACGTTGCAGCATACACAGGCCCAAAGTGGCCGAGTTGTAAAAGTCAAATGGGTTTATTTAGAAGCCGAAACGACCGTAAACAACACAAACTATTATTGCGGCTGTGATATCGCACACATACGAAACGCGTCTGATACAGCAGCGACACGACACGGTAATCGTACATTTTGGACGATTTAATGTGATGTTATGTACTGTATATTATGTGCTGCGGGTCGACGGCACACAACGACGAGAAATACATCCCGACAACAGTAAATATTCGTAAATAATATTATTATCACGCACCATTTTAGATGTAACCCTGCGCCAATGTTCGTCGGCACGGACGCATATTTCTCACGGTCTGCGATATTCGGTATAGATACCTACATACACACGTCAACGCACATTGGCAAAAACTGCCATTTGAGCTGTACAGAAAGTATAACAATTTAGACAATTAAATCTCATGAAATTTTACTACAGTACTTAGAAAAAACTCGATGTGAGATTATATTACTTGGTCATAAGTGTTTTATTTATAAAACTGCATTCAAAGCATTAATCTGTGTATTATAAAGAACTGTACACATAATATAATAAATTAAATTACGCAATAACCAGCATTCGTGGTATATGATGACAAACCTAGTCAGCAATCGTTTAGGCTATATAATATCACTATTTAATTCATTACATTGTAATGGATATTGAACGATGGATAAAAATAACGTGGTCAATCTATAGGATTTAATGATTAATATTTAATACTTATTAGTTATTATCAGGTATTTAAATACCATATTGAAATGTTCAAGACACGTTGTCTTTATACATAATGGTTTAAATTTATTATTTTAAAGTTCGATTAGGTATATTTTTGAGTTAAATATTTAATATTTATACACAGTTAAATATGTAGTATAATTGCAATGGTCCTGTATAACGTTTAAAAAGTATTGCACATCATTGATATTCATTGGAATTTTTTAATATTAAATTTCTAGTGACTGTAATACGAGTAGTAGTAGCCTAGGTATGTTGATAATATTAAATTGTTTTTATAATTATACTTGATTGGAAATTAATTATTACATTTCTAATGACAGGAGGCGGCTCGTAATATTACAATATTAGAAACTTAGAAATACAATAATAATAACAATGTTGTTAAAGCTATATTGTAATCACATTTCTACTGATTGGAAATAAATTACACATTCAATTACGATAAAATCGTTCGCTGGATATAACTTTGTAATATTAGAAATTCAACGTTGATAGTTATTCATAAAACCACAGTTACATAATAATACGGGAGTTACTTTTAATTGGCATTACATTTTTAAAATTTTATTTTATCTTAAGATTTTGTTAAAATTGCGTATATTAACCCGTTAAATGCAGCGACTTGAAAAAAAATACGTCCCCACAATCGCTCTGAAGTCGGTTTCACTGCGAGGAATTTCCTTCGCGTCTTGTAAACTGTCTTCGTCGAATGACGACTAGACCTTATACGTAAGCGTCCAGCTGCAGGACACTATGCATTTATTATAATAAACTTCTATAATATGCCGTCCTGGTCTCCCGTATATTGTTTTACGACGTGTGCGTGGTGTCACTGTCAGCGGGTCCGTCAGGGGCACATATACGTATGGACCGCCGAGCCGTTCGAGAGGCTGCTCGCTCGCTCGGAGGAGGTGGGAAAAAAATATCCCGTCGCAGTTTGTTTTCGAGTTGTAGTCGTCGTCGCCCCACGGCGGGAACACGTACACGTGTATTCAATTAACCGCGAAAGAGACGACGGGACGACGAGAGCCCATAAATCCGCATAGGTATTACATACCAGATACCAGGATACCTACCTATATATAATACGACCGACGTCAATCGTCTCCTCCGCCGCCGCCGCCGCCGCGTGTGTTGCAAAACACCTCGTTGCCGGCATGAATAATTCCCGATATTATAATGTACACACGACGATACATGTATATTATAATACGTGTACCGTATACGGAGGACAAAGCCGGCTCCAGTGTTCGTGTAGGTATTACGCGTATTACACCCGCCACCGCCCGAGCGTGTGCGACTATAGAACGGCGCTCGTTGACTGACACACAATGCACCGCCGATTGCCTCCGCCGCTGAAACGCTCGCCGAACCGTCCTCGCCGATGTACCAACGCACACGGCGAAAAATGAATACGTGTTCACCATACGATCGACCTATCCGAGCTATCTATTATATTTTATTTATTTATTATAACGAAGACGAACATTGTGTACGGGTACATCGTACATGTGTATCGAATCTCCGGACGCCACCTAACTTCCAGCGACATACCTGTTGTACGAGGACACCGAATTGACTCTGTGTGTGTGTGTGTGTGTGTGTGTGTGTGTATAATGTATATATACATACATATTTGTGGTAATGAATTGGTGATTAATGTATTATATGCATGTGATATATCATGATGATATATAAATATATTGCAAAATAGTTCTTCTGAGATGATGATAAAAAATAAAATATTACAGAAACTGTTGTATCTATAGTCATCACTCATCATTAAAGTATACAACTTATATCTTCACCACGAAAAATAAATATATTTGTTATTTTTTTTGGCATTTCATTAAGTAACCGTATATAATTAGGACAGGATACCTGTACGAATGATAAGGTCTCCTTGCACCTTGCTCATCGACAATCATCGTTATAATATAATAAATGTGAGACGATGACTTGCACCTGCATTTATATTAGAAAAGAGTGTTATCACTGGCTGATATCAATAACGGTGCTGCGGTCTGTTTATTGATTGTATAATATAGTGTTGCGAAGTACGAGTGATTTACTCTACCATTTGGTCTCGATAATTTAAGCATACGTGGTTGTCACATAATATGCGCCACTCTATTGTTATTATTTTGTTCACGTTAGAAATCGTCTGATTGGATTGCGAATAGTGCGCATTTAAATGATAAACCTATCGCGCGACAGAGTCTGTATTATAAACTATATAGACACCAGCTACCTCATCGCGTCTTCCCTTTGAAGTCACGACTGTCTGCAGTATGCGCGTGTTACGCAGATAGAACATGCAAGCTGCAGAGGGTTTTCGGAATGCATCTGAGAATTGTATGTTAAGTATGTATGATATTATGTAATTATATAATGTATATATTATTATAATACTCGTTTGACTAAAATGCACGTCGTTGCGTATAGCGATATTGTCAGCGTATGCACACATTCCCTTTGAATCTTTGTCGAAGCGAAATTTCTATAATATGTTATAACTGATATATTTTCGACTCTACTTCTGTTATAATATCAAATAATGTAACCAGCTTGTGGTTGTGTAAAATGCATATGATAGGGCGGTAGGAGGCGAGTTATATTTTATTTTTTACCCCGCGACCTGTTCCGGTCGACGGTTTTTGCCACGTGAACGTCTTACATGAAAACACTTCTTAACGCGTATACAATAAATACATTAATAAATTGTATGCGTTTCGACGCGTTTCCGATTTTAAAATTTACATTTTTATCGCTTTTAACTGGCATACAAACACATGGAAATTATGTTTAATGGCAGTGTGAGAATATGTTCGTGATCGGAGTTATAATATAGGTAATAATAACGTGTAGTCGATAAAAACCGTAATAAACAGATGATAAGGCGACGTTTTCATATACAATATACCATATGATACAAATGTATCTAATAGCAGACGGTAATTACAATAAATTTAGAAGAAATCAATTAGTCCATTATAAAACGTGTATATATAGCATAGTATATATTATATAGGTATACACATTAAAAAAGTGATATTTATTTTAAATGCGATTTGATAACATATTATATTCACTGTTATGGTATAGTATATAAACATGTATATGTTCATATACTATATTTTAAATATACATACGACAACTGCAGCGTCAGAATTGAATGCGCATCTAATATACGTATAACAACACGCCGAGATTATAATAATATTATATTATAATACAGGTACGCGCCGCCAGATGGGTTTAATTGAAAGAGGCTGGCGATAAATTTTTACTATAGTTAATCCCGATAAGCCGACAAGTTGATTGTCCCGGGCCCGATGTATTATTATACACCTATATTATAATATACACACAGGTAGGCCGGGACAATATTGTATTTTATTATTATTGTCGTTATGAAATCGTGTTTTGATACCAACTGATATTATTAATATACACCCGGGCACGCCGCCGCCGGTTTTCTTTTTGAAAAACACGTTTTTAATGAACCTTAAAGGAGTTTGACAAATCTACTCGCGTGGGCACATAATATCTCTGCCTCTCGCTCCTCTCTCCCGCCCAGCGTCTGGAACGAGCGTTTTTACGCCACCACTGCCGACCTCCTTCTCGGCTCGGCACCCCGCTACGTACGTGCTTTACAAACGTTATGCGAGAGACGAAATTTACGAGTGTGTTTTGCCACTCTCTGTCCGTTAGCGCGCGCGGGACACAAAGTGCCCGGCAATACGCGTCCACATACTCGTACAAAGTGCACGATAATAAATGGGGACACACATGCACCGTTGTACATGTTACTATGTCTAGATAGATTATAATATACACACTGCAGTGCGCACACGACATTTTGCTAAAATGGTTTGGCGGGAAGAAGAATCGCGTACCGGTGGAGGGTAAACGGCAACAAAAATCGATAGTACTAATTATCTATGAGAAATATTCTTTTTTTGGATTTTTTTTCCTGATACGTATAACGTATTATTTGGACTTTAGTCACGAGTGCATACGAAGGGAGTCGTGGAAAAAGGTCTTTATTATATAGTGGTGGCTGTGACCAAGTGGCGTACGTTCGATGGGATCCCATTCATCAACGTTTGCGGTTCTGGCATCTGTGGCGTCAGGAAAACCGAAAGTCGTCCGTTGCCCGTTGGCCCGGAAACGCCAAGACGGACGTTAATGTCTGACTGACCACCCCCCGTCTCTTAACACGTGACTTCCAAACCAGGAAACGATTCGCATGAAATATCGTCAGACAGTAACAAACACACAGGCTATTTCTTGGCAAGATAAGGAATCGGTAATAGCCGATCATCAAACAAGTAGTCGACGCAGCAGAGTTTTAAGATAAAAATAAAAAATAAGAAACCAACTTAAAACATAAAACATTGTTGTACTTTTTTAACTCTGTTATCTTAAAAAAAAAAAAAATGGTAAATCGAATGGAAAATATTAGTTACAATATATACAGTGGGGTTTGGAAAAGCTTATCATAAACGACACTGAGTATTAATGTAATACATTCTTTTTTCATACCTACTTAACATTTTTCATCAATAATGAATAAGTTGTTTTACTTTTTGCGTTATAAATAATTTTATTCTTAACCTCAATATTATTTTGGAACATCAAGTAAATTGTATTTTGTAGGAATTTGGTATACGCTATTAGATTTATTATTTAAAAACGCATAGGTACTTACCTAAAGCGTGTGACGGTCTCAATAAATACAAATTAATGTATAAATATAAGGGATCTTATATAAATTAATAATTCAAAATTGCTTTGAGTACATATTAATGTTCATATTTTATAACATGATAGATTTATAGAATGATTTCTTTTAAGTTGTTCGCTTTCAGAGAAACAAAAAATTATATTTTTGATGGACTAGCGCAATACATTGCAGCTATAAAAATAATTACTTAAAATATTATGCCTATGTGAACAAGTTAAACCATGTTCTAAATAATATAATAACTAATAGGTATGAAACAAACTATTCTCGAACATTGTACATTGTAATATTTCTAACTGAGATATATGCAACAAACGTAACAGAGGTAAAAGACTAATTGAAACATAAAAAGTAGGTAACAATAAAAAAAAAAAAAATAATAATAATAACAATATTAATTCGCACACGCACGCACCTCATCTGAAATGGCTTTTAAAATGTTCTGGACCTAATGTTTGAGCGACGCTGTTGATCTATTTATGTATCTGTATAGAATTGATCTGAAAGCTTAATAGTCTCAAAGAGTACGTGCCCATGAATTATTTATAATATCCGCGCTAAATTATTTATAGTATCGGTCATAACAGTCACATAGATCGGTGATTTAATACTCCACAGAAACGGAACTGCCGTCGAGAGTATATAGTGTAAACACAATATGTATTAAATCCGTAAGTAATACAACCGCGGTCCGAAATTTGAATAAGCTACTAGTATTCAGACAATCCTCAAAGAGAACACACATAAATAATCGTATATATATATATGTAATATATACAATATAATATTCTCGTAAATAGATTCCGATCGACCCCAGAGCTATAAAACATAATATTTCCGTATTGTCAAAAATGAGAAAATGCAACACACACACACACACATAATGTATACATACATACATACATAAATACATCGTCTCCCGAGTACACACGTATCCCTTAGACTCCTACAAGCCATATAGGGTTGTTGGCCTCTATGTGAGTAATATGACGCGTGTCACCGTTTGGTATCTACGATTATACGTGACACCGAACATCCCAAATTGAAACCATGTGCTTCCGTTCCTTTGGCTTCCGAGCAGCGCGTACGTATTACATACATATATATTTAAAAAAATTATAAAATTAAAAAACGCATGCTTAGCCACGATAAATGCCTAACTTGTTTTTAGAGAACCAAACGAATAAGTCCAGAGAGAGTCATCTGTAATGATTTTAAAATATTTCACCTATTATTTGTTTTTCTCAAGTTTTTACAACTTACATATAAAAATGCATTACAGGTCTTTCTTTTAACGTGTGCAAGTAGAAATCACGAGTAACGAGTGCTTAGAGAGATTTTGGCGTTAGGTCTCTCAACATAATGTAAACAAACGAGGTGGTCTAGGGTGAAAGAATAATATAAAAAAAACAAGAAATACGAAATACGAAAAAGTAAGAACCCTCCGAGTTGAAAATAAATGGGGTTTCCTCACAGATGATCATCTCCGCGGGGACAAAGAATCCTTGTTTAGAAAGCCTCTTTGTCCGAACAGATGTGCCGTGGATCGGAAGATACAATCTTGTAAAGGGGAAAAAAAACTTCAACCATTTCGGATTCGTCTACCTGTTTAATGACGAGTTTAGCGATTGCAGAAGGGTGCGAGTAGTAATTTACAGTAGTATTATTCAAGGGCATTAAGTACCTAAGTACAGTATTGGTAATGAGCTGTAAGTATAAAATAAAATAAAATCTAAATTTCGATTAGACAGTATTAAGGCTTTAAAACGACCCTACCATCGAAAACAATTTGTCAATGTGATTACTAATTAAAATGTAAATATGAATTAAATCGCCATCCGAAAGTAATAGACATTACAATTAATGATATTATGAAAAACATAAAGTATACATTCAAACGAGGCTAATATTACTATTTACTAATTACCATTTACATTTTTACAGTCGATTTATATATGATTTTATGTAGAATCACATGTAAGTACCTATAATACTAATTACTTCGTTTTCTTAAACCAGAACACATTTTATAATGTAGGACTACGTAGGACGTAGGTATAGGTACTTAATATAATTGACCGTTCATTTCGTGAGAATGTGGGATAATATAAATTTAACCGATTCTAGCGATATATATATTTTTTTCGTCCTTGATATATTATTCACAAGACCCAGACTTAGTATTATTTATGTGATTCTTTTATTTTTTACTTGATTGATTTGAATGTACGCTGCGAAACATTTTTCTCGACAACTGTCGCAACCTCTATTGTTTCATTTGATCGGGGTAATAATTTTTCCCATTAATTTATTCGGAAGTCTGTTTTAAAACGGTCGGTATTTAATCGTAGTTTTGCATCGAAAGTGGTCAAAGACCTACCAGATTTATTATTACTTTTTTTTAATGGACCATCCTATCGGCTTCATCAGCATCGGCGAAGAATGCTCCCGATTTAATTTCTCAAGCCGGCGATGTCTACGTGATAACCATCGCCGGAATTTATATATTAATAATGGCAATAGCTCAAAAGTTGGATTATCAAGTCTCTCCTAGGTCTAATATTATTTTAATTGAAGAACGCTGAATTAGGAACAGTAGGAAATTGTTTGATTTAAGATAATCATCTTTGAAGGGCAAAAAAAAATATAGCAATCCGAACGAATTATATTCACAGTTGACCGACAAAGTACGAACAAAATGTTAACGATATAGTGTATAAGTATATAAATATATATATATGTAATATGGGCTTGTGGCGTTCGATAAATTCCAGGACATATAATTATAAACATGACTTTTTTCCCCCGCACTCGAAGCAACCGAAAACCCACAGATTGCGCATCGGGACGATTGGTTGTCTTAAGATTTTGGATTCGTGTTTTTTTTCTGTTCGTTTGTCACGCACACCTTCCAAAAGTGTCGTTTTAACGAACCAGTCTTGTTTGGGTTTTGCGACGGAAGCCAGCCAATTGCGTATAATATATACCTACGATTATTATTATTATTCATAATTAAACAAATACTCATCACGATTACAGGCTATAAACGCGACACGATCAATTCAACGTGAGGTATTTTAAACGGACACATATAATGTACACGCACACATAATATATTATTATACACGGATGTTAATTAATTTAAATTCCAATTACAATAAACCAGACCGCCTTGACACTACAACAGCGGCAGCGTTAACTTCTCTCCCGCCTGCACTCGTCGTCGTCGTCATCATCTCGCGCAGTTATATTATTTGTGTATACAGCACACCGCCGGCGGCGTCTAAATATATTATCATTATTATTATTACTGTTATATTATATTATACTAAAACATGCGTATGCCCATTGTCTGCAGACCACAGTAGTTATGCACTATAAACGATCCAGTTGTCGAGTTCCTATCTAATCTTCACGGACCGATTCGGCGGGCATTGTACGGCACGGTGCGAAAACTCATAGATATTGTGCATTTAATATTGATAAGATCATCATGAGTCATGACGGTACACGGCACACCGACACGACAATATAATATATTTCAAAACTGAATTTCCGTAAATGCAAGCAGTGCAGATTATAAATTATGAGCTAATGAATCGAAGTTTTTCGTTTTTAATTTCTCTTAACGGTTATTAATTAATTAAGCCGTTATTTTATTTCTGAAGCATCATTACATAATATAATTTAGTGTACTTCTTACCTGGTTTAATGTAATAACTAATAACGTTATATTTTTCAAAGTATCTTACCTGTAAACAAAAATAAAATTTTTATTAATTCAAAGGTACTTTGTTAGTATATTATTTACTATAAAAATCAAACGCATATTTAAACAGTAGGTATTTACTATTTAGTATATAATATATTATATATATATTATGGTATATAGACTAAGAATGGTTCAGATGTTTAAGGCTACTTAGACGTTAGATTAAATCTTGTTTAAATTAAACAAGCAAACCCGGTAAGTTTGTTTTATCATCCTAAGACATATTATGATATATTTATTGAAATGTATAAATAATATAAACGGAACGATTATCGAATAAACAACCTGAATATTATAGCAACTATTAAAAGAGAAGGAGATGAATCGTTTGACGAAGGACAAGATGTACTTGAAACTGTCAGAATGCAACATTTTTAAATAGTGCGTGTCAAATGTTCTATTTTAGTTTAATCGTATACACGGCTTACGACGAGCACGTCATTTAATAATACATAAACATTATAATATCAAATGGTGTTCACAGCTATAAAAAAAAAAAAATGTTTCAAACAAGTTGCCGATCTTTGCCGGTTTGACATTCCTTCGCGGTTACAGCGGTTTTTTTAAAAATAATAATTCAATTGTTACACTGATTATAGGTATCTTAATATATTTAACTAACGACTGATATTCGAATACTATAGGTATTAGTGCAAATAGCCCTTCGGAAGTGTATAACACCTATATTAATAATGTAAATTGCAAAACATATAAAACCGGGATCTCATATTGGCAAATACTAATGTTTATTATTTTGAGTTTTAAATTCATTAAACGTTGGTAATTTTCTATTAAATGATAATGTAGCATGCATTTACTGCGGACAAAATGAACATTTTAACGATAAATTCGTTGTAGTAAGTTCGTTTTGTGGATGACGTTCGAAATCGAATATACTATATTATATGCGTTATGTTGATGCAACGGGGAGGAGAGCTTAAATTACGAACACGATATACGCATAGGACGGGGACATTTGAATAACTCCCTCCGTTCAACCGCCGAGGTGTGTGCGCATCCAGTGGCATTATATATTGAAAAAGGGGAGTATATATAGGTACTATAATATATATATATATATACGTATGTATATGGGGGAGAGAGATAGAGGACTACTGCTATCAACTTGGTCGGATTTGCATTTATTACCTACCTGGCGATGGGGCCGCCTTGTGTAACGAAACCACTGGCACCACCATCGCTCAGCTGAATCATCTAAAAACGTGTCTTGTACCCAGTTTTGCATTTATTTTGTGGATCCGGTGACGCGTGATTTAAATTTATGAACTAAAAACTACCGAGGGGGATCGATGACACTCTGCTACAATGAACTGGGTATACATAATGATGAACAAGAGTGGATCGACTTTATATACATTTTTTTTTTTTTGGGGAGAAATGGTGATAACCATCAAAAGTACAATCGAATAAGGGTCAAGATTCAAGAGCAGGGTTCATCACACTTCTCATATCGTGAAACCCTAAAAATTTCAATAAGGACATGAACATCTGATATAATAAGTATGAAAGGGAGAGAGATCATATTATATATTATCCAAATAATAGAAAATAAAGTATCGTAGTTCGTATATTATTATACTCGTATACAACTGCTACTGTTAATATTTCACAAATAATTCATGAACATCGAGAACAAATAAACATTACATTTTATAATAAAAATATTCAGAATATGGAATACATATCATACGCATAATATATAATATTACGTAATATATATTTATCTAAGTCTTACAATTAATTAAAAATAACCTACATGGCAATAGGTATAAAGGTTTAATTCAAATACAATTTTAACGTTTTTTAAAGCAATATCACGTATATTATTCATGCGTGTTAAACATACACTAATACATTATAGATATTAGATATAAATATTATACCATCGGTAGGTATATTAACATATTTTAATTTTTTTTAAGTATAATTTGACTATTGATTTTGAATTTGGCGTACGATGATTATTTTTCGATTATTATCAGTAAATAATTTTAAATGAGTAGGAGTTAAAGAAAGTAAAAAATTAATTTTAGTGAATTTGTATACTCATTATGTTATTAATATACTAGTACTACTATGACTATAGGTTATTAATAATAATTATTACATATAATAATAATATATTTAATTATTACATATAATAATAATATATTGACCAAAAATATTCATAAGTTTACACATTTTGCCGGTATTTCGGTTTAAAATGTAATTTTTACAAATACAGTTTATCAAATACAAATAAGTCGTATAATACGTATATAAATATACAGTATTAAAATATTCTATTATATCACATTAACTTAAAACTGAATACTAATGTAACCAAACTATTCTAAGCCTTTCACGAAATATTATGTCACTTTATAGAATTAAATGCATAAAATTGATTCGTTCTAAAACAATAAAAGCTGAAATTAGTTATAGTCATCAGACTGAGATAGTATAACTCACTTGAGACCAAATAAACATCAGTGTTATTATTTTGCTTTCGTGAAACTTTGAGTGAAAAAAGGTAATTATTATCAAACACAGTATATGGGTTATATAATAAAAATAAAATAAAAAATATTATACACCTAAATACCTGTAATATTTAAGTTGTAACTGTTGTAAGGTTTTTACGTTAGAACTAAGTAATGCATAAAATTATTTTAATCATATGATTATATTCCGTTTTCTCAGGTTAAAGTTTATTAATATAATATATATATATATATATGTTAATAAAATATTGTTCTGCTTACGTCTTTTATTAGTCAGGTTGTTTGCAAAAGCATTCATCGAGTCAGTATACACAACCAAACCAACCAAAGAACCTCTCAGCCAAGTTTTCAAAAGTTCAATAACTTCAATATAATAGATACAGAAAAAAGAATCAATACGGAAGCATAACGCGGTGCGCCGTTGAGAGTGTTTGCATCTTTGATTATAATTAAAACGGACACGGGAATATGATAGAGAGAGTAAAATAAGAAAAAAATATAAAGGAAATACAGAGAAAAAAAAGAAAGAATTATAAAGAAAAATATTTAGTTTCCCATAATAACCGGCGAAGGACGTGCTATGCTCTGCAGCGTCGAAGTTTTCTGCCGTATCGCGAATAATAATGTATTTCCCCCATTTATTTTCGTTAGTCACTCGATAGCGGCACCTTTTTAATGCTAAAAACCTCTGAGAGGTATTAATATTCCATTAAGGGAAAAGAAAATTTGAATTTCGGGTGTTCCGCAAAGTTCAATCTATCCTTTTACATATTTACGACTGTTTCCATTATGCAGCAGTAGTGCCGCTGACGCCGCCGCCGCCGGTTCGTCCATATACATATTATATATTATACGGCGACGGTGGCGCACGGAGAACCGAAGGGAGAAGACCTCAAAAACCGCCATCCGCCACCGCACATTATGCATTCAAAACCCCATCAACAACACACAGCGTCGTGTTTCGGCTTTAATGGTTCTTCCGGACGCCTCGTAGGAAATCTAACACTTGTTGGTCACACCTTACCAAACAACTTGTTGTGAAATGATATCCACACTGAAACCTAAATTCAAATCCATAAGCAAGAATTATAAGGACGTCGAAAATGTTATAATCACATAAACGCATGATGGGTACGTAATAACAATTTAATATCATCATAGACAAAGTAACGGACCAACGATGGTACACACAGATGTTATGACTTGAGGACGGAAGAGCAGTAAAAATCCCACACGCTGGTGTTAAAAATAATATAAAACGCAATGAAGTTAAATTTCGAAGTAACTCTTCCTGGATGTACTCGAGATCAAGTAATTAAGGAATAATATTATTCGACGACTAGTGTATTGTGTAGTACACTATAAGAGTTTTTGAATATTATAGGTTAACATGTTCAAATATGAACAGTTATATGATATACCTATTAATGTCATTTTAAATACAAGTCAATTTACTACAAATGATACATATAATGATAACATTATACCATAAAAATACAAAGCTCATAAACATATTCATACAAGTCACTATTTTGTTTAATTTTAATTGTTAGTAGGTACATACTGTAATACAATTATTTATTTAATATATGTTGATAATAATACCATGTACACTATACACAATACAGTATTGTTGTTATTATTTTCTAATGTAAAACGACCGGAACGATCCGTTCAAAAATAAACACAAGCTATGTGTATACGACTCTACTTATAGGTACGTTTCGACCACGCGGAGAGAATATAACTACAATATCTATGGGCTCCAGACAACAATATTGAAGCAGTACTAGTTTATTGCCAACTACTTTTTCAGTTTCGATATGCACTAAGAAATAAAAAATAAGAAAAATCATGCAGCCGCCGGGCTTCTGGTACACGGGCTACGATATTTATGATTTTAATGTAGGTTTTTTCTCTTGTTAATGCACAGAGGAAAAAATAAATTCATATGATAATATTTAAACCAACCAAGTTTCGTTAGACTGAAATTTCACTCGAAATAAAATATTTATGACACACGACCGTGAGCGACCCGGACATTTTCATACTTTCATTAGCATAATCGTGTGCTCGCGCGTGTGGTATAGGAATTGGCTGCGAAAACGAGGGTAATTTCCCCCTCTCTTTTTCACTCTGTTCATCTCGACTGAAGTTCACCACGGTGCGTTCTAGTATAGGATTCAGCGGGGAGAATATTTTAATTGTATTCATACATGTATAATGCGGGCGTGTGTATCTCGTGGTTCTCGGAGATTCTTGTCCTAGAGTTGGGAAGGGCTAAAGGCACTCCGGGAATGTCGCCAAAGCGGGTTACATAGTGCATATTAGGACCCCCAAAAGTCCACAGAAACTTTGGAAATTCGAGGGGCAAGGATTGCGTGATGGTGGGAAATAATTTTACCGAAAAGGGCCGACCGAACATACACACACATACATAGTAGTGGTATAACTTATAACCCTAAGGAATGTTTCAAAATCACTGGTCTGACACGATTCCAAAACTGAGAATTCATAACTTCTCTGAAGTTTTTCTATCACCCACAAAGGAAAATTTGTTTGATTCATCTGCATTGTAAAATTGTTTGATAATACCTATAGGTGCCACAATTTATATTATTTCTTTGGTATAAGTTATTTAACTTTACAATTATTTGACGCGACCAGAGTATTATTTTTAATTCTTAACAATAACCTAACTACAAAAAATATATTTTCATAAGGGTATTTATTGTTCAACAAAATCTAGTCAAAAAAATTCTGTAAGCTTAAGTACAAACATGGATAAAAACACTATATTACATACGTCCGCTCTTAATTATATATTCCGAGCAATAAAAACGGCCCGTAAATGAATACGAGGTAGAAACAATTTTTTACCGAGCTTTTATTCCTAAATATATTTTGGCCGTTAACAAACCGTGACTAACCACTGTTTGTTTTGTAGGATTACGGACGTTAAATTAGCGTTTCGAAACAAACAATCGAAAAAGTAACATTTGCGTAACCCCCTTGCTCCAGCCACCAAAATAAAAAAAAAACTTTTAAAAACTTTTGTTATACATCATACAGAACTGATGGCTGCAGCACACGAATCTATGTTACACTGTAATAACGATCGCACAACGTTAAACAAAACGCGCGTGACAACCCTTCGGACTGAAACATCGAAACCGTACAATATATTATAATATATTATTAGGTATATTAGTAGTATACCTACGTATAACCTATATTATAGTGTCTTTTCAGCGGAAATTAACCGGACCGCCATCCGTTTTGTCTGAACACGCGACATATTAATATAACCATACTATATATTATATAGTATTAGTTTATCATCACCAGCCCATAATAATATACCGCTTCAATGTATTATACTATGGACATTATTATTGTATACGCGTCGTAATAGCGAACGTCTGCCGTATATTACATAATATTATTATATTATTATTATTATGTGTAATATTATTATTATTATTATTATGCAGTCTTGTCGAACGGTTATCACGATCGGAATTCACCACGTGGGCGATACCTGCATGCGCGTTTTGTATTTCCGCCGCTGCAGTGATATGGCGAACAGCGCTCAGCTAACGTCCGCCAGATAAGAGCAACGAAACATTGTGAATCTAATTAAGGAGAACGCATTCGGTACGCACAGGAGTAAAGATTGTATCGCCAGACATGAGGACACAGCGTTGTAGTCATGGATGTACGTTAATGGGTTGCACGTTATCTGTTAATGCCCTACTAGCTTCGGTTCTGGCCCACACGTCGACGTCGTCGTTTAAAAAACTTTGTCGGGATTTTTTTTTCACTTTTTGTTCAAACTCTTAACAGCCCTCCGTTTACACTGCTATTAAAAAATTATTATTAATAATATTCACGATAATGATCGACGGTATTTTTAACCGAAAAAAAATCATCATCCAGACACTCCAATAGAATTGATCAAATCTTAAAACGACCGGTTATGAAAAATAATATGTTTGTATATATACCTAGGTACGATATACCTAAATATATATAGGTACACAATTTATAATGTCCGTGTGTTTGTGTGAATCTCTCGGGATATTATATTAATAACCATCCGGTGCACTTTTGTCACAGTTTAGATGCTCGAGTTTTGATTTAAAAAGACATACTGTTTTTGTTTACACAACAATATTGCAAAATTATTACCTACCCTCTTGTTTTCACAGTTGCGACTTATCATATACACTTATAAAGACACATTTTCACGCCATGTTTAAAAATCAAAACCATCGTGACGTGAAACACGATCTCTCTCCAGATTTTTACCCTCTCGTCCAATCTGACATATGTAGACGAGATGATATCCTCTCCCATGAAGCATTTCTGTGTAGATTCTTTTTAATTTGTGTCATTTCCACGTAGCGTAACACAAAAAAAAGGGTTCTTTTTAGTCAGCAGACCGCACCGGGCGCGCCTTAGATATATAAAAAAAAATGAATTTACTCATTAGTCGAGACGATTGTTTCTGTTCTGTCTATGATACTACTATATTATAGTACACAGTATTATTATAGTACTATAATATTATTATAATGTTATCCTCGAAGTATGTGTCACCGTCCCACAATAACGGATTTAGAGAAGGTATATTTTTTCTCCTCTTATATAAATACGCAGACACGAGTCATCTTGGTCGGTACATATTGTGGTCGCTGTCAGAACCCCAACGCTACATCACTATTTCATATTTGTATACCGATGGAAACTCAATACCCACCCAATACGTATTCATAATATATGTCGTTGTTTATAATCAGCAAGGCGTTCCAGCCGTATGTGTGATGATGGTGGGCCTCAGCCAATGTTTTAATATTTACAGCGTTAACATGTTTGACACGTTTATATATAACGTATATAAAAAAAAAAGGTAAGTTTTTATTTTAGAAATCGTTACAGTCCCCGTTAAGTTTGCTAGTATGGTTATTTCCGATCGACCGTGATGTATATACACAATAATAGTATACACACCTTTATATGTCATACATTAATATTACAGGAGAGTATATTATAATTTTACTGAGTACACGACTTATCGCAAAAAAATATTTCGACAAATTTCACATTTAAATATAAGTGCATACACGCACCACTATACGGGGTGATCTATTTAACGTAATATACTCGTCATAAGCGTCTTATAATATATACTATTAGGTGAAATTGATTATCCTGTATAGTTACTCAAAAGTAGTCCAACAAGCACTGCAGAGCACTGCACTTGCACATACATGACTAACAAAAACGACACGTTAATTACACCCTATACTTAGGTATTATCTATATACAATATTCTGTTCAGTCCGTGGATTAACTAATGATTAATAGATTATCTTTTGTTATTAATTAAGCCAAGGATTTTACTATTTTAGACAACATAGCAACGCTTAATTTTGGATGCGTATTAAATTATCTATACAGATCAATGCATATATTATATTCACGCAAGATTTTAAAATTATACAAATTATGGTATAAATCAAAATTTAAATGTTGATCCTAGTAAAAACAAAATTATACAGGTAGATACCTTAAACAATAAACATATTATTACTACATAAGGTAAACTATATTGTGCTTGCTTAGTAATACAAATATATTATAATGCATCATTATATTTTTGGGACCAGCAGAAAACATAACCTAACTAAAAACATAATAATAATATGATTAATTCATAATTTTTCTATTCACATCTTAGCTTCTTCTCGAGCTTCCCTAAGTACCCCACAAAGAAATGCGTCACTCAGTGAATCGTGCTATTGTGTTGTCGATAAGTTTAGCGTGTGATTATAATTAACGTTGATAAGAAAATTAAATACTTTTTCCTGGTAGATCTTATTTGGCAACCGTAGCATCTAAACCAGAACTAATTACAAAACTTCGTGTTATATGAGTGTCAAAACAGACTGCACTGCAGTATAGTCGGCTTGAAAACTATTCCTACGGACCGGAGCCCCATCTCGCGTAGTCGAGTCGAGTGTTACTTACTATTATATAATAACATCAACTAATGAATATCAATTTTATTTTTCTAAAGAAAACGCACTAACGTACATGTGAATTATTGTGTTGGCCTCGCCATTGATGTTAAGCGTATTTTTATATTTGTAGGCGCTGGTTTAGAGATCACATACGCGTTACTTATATTTAATATTAAAGTTATACTCAAAGCTGTTTATTTCATATTAATAAGTAGCTGAGGAGTATCAGATTACACGAGATCAAGCGCCCACGCCAAGCTCTCCGGGGGTCCAATTCGATATCACTATGTGTTCGAGGTATAAGGTTTATCAGCACAACAGATCATCCTCTAAAATATGAAACATGCAGGTCGAAATTAGAATAAGATTTTAAATTGTATAAACTCCTATGGGAACGGTTTGTATATAGCGTTTTAAACAAAATTATTACAGTGCATATTTGTACGATAGTCAATGTAAAACCAATGCCGTTTGTTACGTGGAAATTAATTCAAGAAACAATTGATAAATGCTGACAATTATTACACTCGTCTGTCGGTTGAACTTGTACGTTTTAAATTAATATGATTGTCTCTAAATAGAACCCCCTTGTGAGAAGGACTATTGTCTATTGACTATATACATGATTATGCATATTGCTAAACAGTTATCGAGTATTATCTATGGCTGGACCTACACAGTTGTTTCTATCAACAAGTTATTATAGTCGTACACTCTAACAAATACAAAGGTTTCTATGGAAGGTAATATAATTTATTTATTTAAATAAGTTACATCCCATAAATAGAAACAAAGCTATGCACCGCATTTGCATAAAATCATTTAAACGGGCACACACACACGAAATATTACTAATCATATAGTCATAATAATTATTAGTTCAAAACTTTGTAATTTAAATATTCATATTTATTTAAAGGTATTAAAATACAATTATAAATATTTATATTCAATTGATGTATTTTGTGAATAATCAGGAACTAATAGGCTGTTACACATAATGATAATTAAAAACTATAGTAATATGTAGTATTATTTTTACAAAAAACGGCGATTAACATAATATCAACCAAGGCAATATTTACATAAAATGTTACCAAATTAAATTGAATGTATGTAAAAAATTAGATTTTATTTTACAAAACCTGGCATAAAAAAAATATATAACAAGCACATATATATTAATTAATACCTATAGTTTATTGGCATCAATTTTAGATATTTGTTTTTGACAACTGTATTGATAAAAGTAAAGAGAAGTTTTTGATTTTATTGAATGCAATTCCGTGAAACTGAGCGAGCATATTTTTGTTTGAAAAAAGTTCCATAAAAAAACGAAAGTTTAATAAAAAGAAAAAGACAAATTCTTGTTTTACAAGAGCAAATAATATTTTCCAGCGACTCATGTGTACCACTATCAATGAATGTTAGTGAAGCATTAACTAGGTAATAAACAACCGTTGCTGAACGTCAAAAGCAAAAGCGTGTTGTGTGTCGTTGACGGTTATAATATTATACTTAGTGATGCAAAAGTCGGGTGTTTGGACATGTTATTACTTAGAGCTGAGGGCCTCAGTCAAAAGTTTATTTTAATCTCAACAACTCGAGGTATCTAAGGATGAAACAAACAATCAATACGTTCTTATAATTCACCTAACTTTTAGTTTATAATATAAAAATGAAAGAGCGGAAAATCATACCCCGTCCGGAATAAAACCTAAAATCTTTAATAAATTCAAACTATATGAGAACAATCAGTTTACTAAGTTAAATAAACCCGTGAGACTAAGAACGGTTGATTTCGAAGAAAAATAAGCCACCCTATATTGTATAATAATGTAAATCCATTAACTGTGACGAACGTTTTATCCAGGTATTTTTATTTTTATTGTTTTGTTAATCTGAGAGTTTTAATTTGTTACAGCCATTAAAAAACAGAGACAGTTTAATAACGCTTGTACGCGTGTATACCAGTCGCCACGCGATGGTGACGAAACAAACCGAAAACACGGAGAGATTCGAGATGCCGTCAATAGATACACCAAAGCACACGAAAAGAAAGAAAAAAAAATGTCTTACAAGCGATTTTTGAAGGGGACGAGCAGGCAGCGGTTCATTAGGATTCCAGTTGTGGGGTTGATTTTCACACCGCGCATATACCGCTGCTATACAGTGGAATTCGGTGATATTGGCTATACGCGGCCACACGCGGCTACGAGGGAAATTTCATTTCTGTCGCCGTCCTTTTTGTAGCGGCGTTGGCGCCAGCGGCTTTCTCCCTCGAGGGTATAACAGCCGCCCCGACACGTTTGATTGCTTCTTCTCGCCCCTGTGTGCACATCTTTCTAGAGCCCATTAAAACGTTACGGTTCCCCGACTTTTTCCTACACACTTTCAAACTTGGAATATTTTATTACCAACACACGCTCGTATATATATATATATATATATATTATAGAACCTCACGCTCGTCCGCAGGTAAAAACTACTCCGGGATAGCCACCATTAAACTTTCATAAGACTACATATATACGGTTTGTATAATGGAAAAGGTTCTCGATTGACTTCCTAGGAAAGAAAAAAACATTTTTGAAACACGGAGGAAAAATAAATTTTAAATAATTGCCAATATTTTGCTTTACATAAATAATTATGTTATTTAAGCGGAACTTACGAAACGTTACAAAAATATTATTATTCTTTTTTTTTTGAACTCCTTAAATATATTCGATGCAATTTTCGAGGTTGCATAACCAAAACCCATTACGAATTACATTTAAAGGGGAAAGAGGGAAAGAGTGGATAGTTAAAATGAATTTGGTATATAATACACCATACATATATATGTGGACAGAACAATACTGCAACTGCGGACATATGACCAAATTCTCATCGTGGGGGGGTTGCTTTTCCCATACCGTTCAGAACGATCGAAACGCATTACCCAAAAGAAAAAGCTTCGTGTGAACGTTCGTTCGTGTGGATGCGTATATATAAGTGAGTGTGTGTGTGTGTGTGTAAATGTATACATTGGCAATGTTGATGCGGAGCAGTTGTACATAGCAGTCATTTACCTTCACCCCTACACCAAATTATTTAGCGGTTCGCCCATTGTTGGCCAACCCCAAGGGTGCACTTTTCCTCGAGAACTTTACAAATGTAACGGCAGCAACTTTTCCGTCGATTCCGCTACACACACCTTCTATTGTCCATCGGCCATCTAGTTAATGGTATTAATCCACTTTGGCCTTTGTTTTTAAAAAGAAACACTCAAAACGAATACTAAAGATACTTTTCTATCGAAGAGTGCGTTTATAAGTACTATCACAAAGTGAAATTTAATTAATTTAAAATTTTAGAATAGTTTAATCTACAAAAATACTCACGGACAAAAATAAAACCGTTGTCCAAGTATCTGCAATAGTTAGGTACCATTATAAAAGAGTATAATTATAGCTATCTACAAAATATTATATATTATATAGGTACGAGTACAAGTAGGTACCAGAGCGGAAGATTTTTTAAAAACCGGGCGTTATCGGTATCTGATATTGGGTAAAATATCCAGTATTTTTGGTAATTATTTAAAATACCATTATTATCATGACTGCAGTTATAACAAATACCGCTAGCCTTAAAACACCTGATAGGCAAAAAATTCAAAATAAAATAAAATATGTGTTTTGAAAATGTTTAATAAAACAGCCAAATTGAGCATGTTTAATGATTAGTGTGAATGTAAAATAATAATATTATAAATCGCTATTGGTATATAATATGTAGTGTATATTGCTTAGGTTTAAATATATTTTAAATAGTTATAAAAAATATGTCAAGATAAAATATATTAGGTTTTGTACTGCGTATCCGGTGATAGCAGAAAAAAATATGGTCAATAAATTTATATTTATGATACTACGAACACATAAAATAATGTACGTGTTGATAAGTAACAATATAAACAATAGTGTTATCGAACCCCAAAAATAGTACATCTGCACCAGACAATCAATGGAACACCTACATTCGTCAAACACGCATTGTAGAGTCATAAGTATATAAGTGACTCGGTGACATATATCTGTTCGGAGTGTTCTGACGTTGCTATTATAATATTTTTTTTATACTACTAAATATTTTCAGATAAGACGAAAATCTTGTTTTTATTTGTCATCTGTGGTAGTTATTATACACTATTGCAATGCGTTTAGTCACACGCAGCGAACGAGCGCTATATATTCACTACGATATATTATATTATTCGTATCTGCATTATAGCAAATCATAGGATTTGTGTACGTAACAAAAGGAAATAAATAAAGTAGTAAATAAAAAATGAGAATTCCAGTTTATTTATGAATAAAATTTGCAAGACAATTTCATTAAAGAACATTATTTACGGGATTTAAACGAACCGGGTGGCCGCCGCAAAACAGGGAGGAGGGATAACAACGGTTTACACATCTTAATAAAATAAAATATAATTCTTTTTGGATTTGAATATAAACATAACTTTCGATCGGTGAACGCGATAAGCCGGGCGTAAAAAAGCACGTTGCGTTATTTTAATGGTTATTTTATTCCAAAAATGGTGGACCGATGAAAGAAAACACGCAAGCGATATCTTATAATATTATTATTATTATAGACGACGCAACGCACGATACGACCGACGACTTGGTCTGACCGTCCGAGACATTCATGTTAGGCGCATTATATCGTACTTAACCGTTGTCGTCGAACGCATTACAAAACGGGCTTAATCGTCGCCGAAGGTGCGCGCATGTGGTGCCCGCGTGGGCGTTTTAATAATAATTCATATTATAATATTGTGATATTATTATAATATTACATTTTTTAACGCGGAGATAAAAATAATAAAAAATAATCTCGTGTGTATCGATAATAATAATAATTCAACGTTGCGTTTTTATCACATCTCAGGTAAAATATTACATACGTTTTCCGTATATAACACACCGCTTTTGCGTTGGAGGATTTCGTTACACGCGATTTGCCTGTTGACGCATGTGCTCATGGGCGCGCACCGAGATACAATCGTTTTGACAATAATAGCAATAACGTTTTATGCAAATTGAACTGTAATATAACGTCGCGACGCGTCCGACGCACAATATTACGATTTGTGATAATTCATAATGTACGCGTAACAAAAAAAACTCGGCCCGAATAATATTATTTTAACCTCGTACTGACCCCGAGTCCTACACCCCGACATAAATGAATAACACAATCAAATGACACGATGAATCGTATACGTATTTCTAAAATTTATTTTTATTATTATATACAACACTACAATAATATATTATATATATTTTATATATTGGCCAATCAACGAAATTTTTACTGTGACATATTTGTCATTTGTGTACAACAATTTATTAGCAATTGATTTAAATTGAAACTAATTTTCGATCGTTTAGCAAAAAGTATTACATATATAATATTACTATAGGTACATCAGCAGGTTGTTGATATAAATGTAAAAAATTAAAAAAAATTAACGATGTTGCGATTATTAGTCAAAATTGCATTTCAAAGAGATGTTAATCCCATCAGATTGTACTAAAATGCTGTCTAAAATGTTTAAGTATTATATTGTTATACGTATTATCTGGGTTCGAAAGATTTATTTTTAATAAACTAGTTTAAAAACCGGATTGCGATGAACAGGCATTTAGGACTTCAGATACATATTATAAGATATATTATTATATTATAATATATACCTATTGCCACATATTTTATTTTGCCACAATTTCTGCTACGGCTAAAGCAACAAAAGGAACAACGACAGGTAATCGTTAATGAAAAAATATAGTGTGTTATACAGAGATCCGAGCATTGTAACCACATTTGCACTTACTAAAAAATTCATAACATATAAATGTGTTTTTTGTTAACATAATATAGACAGACCCGTCATAATATTATGTAAAATATTTGACTTAATCTTCGTTTACTAAAAATAAAATATATTCACGACACGAAAACATCAATTACAATAAAATATTTAATGAATAAATGTTATCTAAAATATAGGTGCACGTGTATGTATAATATAATTTTCGATTTCTATAATTATTACCTAAATTTTCTAGAGTAAAATTAATTATTATTATCGGTATTCGGTGGTCCCAACAACTGGCGGATGGTATAGGACATAGGTCATCATCTAAATGCAATCATTAATAACCCCAATAAAATCATAGTTGCGTCGAATTACATTGGACGTGTGCTCCAAACTCGTGTACATTGTGTGACAACCAGACACACAAATCATTATATACATGTAATTGATATATTTATCACCGTAATTTATATTTTTCACATTTCACATTCGATTCGTCCCGGGGTTCTTTTATTTTCCTAAAAACATATCTCACGTTCGTTGTTAAATCCATTCAAAAGGTCCAAAAGAATTATTATTATTATTGGCGGCTGGCCACCTAGCTTGGGTGTCAGCTGCTCGATGTTTACGATGAAACTGTTTTATTAGATTGAATACGGGTTGACCACCGGTCGGAATATTGGCCGAAACGTAGGGGTCACTAGCAGGCCCACCGAGGGTCATAGTGCGTCCACATCGTTCAACATGATAGCATTCTAGTGACATCATACAAGTCAAAGGGATTCAATACGTCCAGAACCTCCTCCTCTGCTGGATAATCCTTTCCTACGACATTGATAAATTGATTTTTTCCCCCATTGTGTTGGATATAATAATCACGAACGATGCAATAATATATGGTACAAATGTTCAATGTTAACATATTAAATAACTAAGATTTATAAATTCCTGTAAGGTCCCGTTAACCGATGTCGTTTTGATGGGTATGGGTATACTCCTCGTCCACATTTGAACAATAGTGCTTATGGAATTTTTAAAATTAAAAATGGTTACTATAGTAATACTATACGATGAGCTGTTTCAATGACACCGTTATACTTTTGAATTGATTTTAATATAAATATTAATTAGATTCTCTGAAGTTTTAATCTCGATATAGGTAATAATACTACGTAACTACTACATAATATCTCGTCGTTAATTAAATGCAATATGTTTTTACTTTATACATTATAACAATATTTCAATATTAATTGACTAAAATTAATCATAGGTAAGCGTCAATGATAATCGGACGGCGTATAGTAATTTTCCGAGTATACTAATCTGAACGAGTTCGGTAGTGGTTTTAATTTACCATGATGTGTCCATTTTTGCGATTCCATTGGATTATGTCTAATTTATTATGCCGCAGTGATGTTGCCGTTTTTTCCCCATACGATATCAACACCTTTCGGTACATCGGGCTTAGTGACGCCCCAGGGTAACGTTTGAACCGCCAAAACACGGGCTAAATGCCGTAAATTTCCACCATAACGCGCACACGTACAACCAGACATAAATTATTACACAGGCCCCAACAATGGGATGGATTTGGCTATGCATGTTCTGCTTCGAGTTCTACATTTATTGTGTTTGGCCCCTCCTGGTACAATGTTTTCCAGTAGGTACATACTATTATTATATACATCATTCATTACTTTGGAAAAATAGAGAAAGAGCGGAAAAATAACAACCCGTGTAGTGTACAGTAGATAATACGACTAGCGTCATTATAACGGCGTAGAATAGAATATTATGGCATTAGAAAATTAGTCGAAAATATTTCAGGCACCGCCACGACAGAAAATACACAAATGTTTTATTCAACTGAGTTGGCAAATTTACATAGCTGGAATTAAGTAATTTATGCATTTTTTTCATGAGAAAGCTTTCCATAATTAATTTTAATCAACTGTTATGAATAATGTTACCACTGTCGAAAAACGAATGAGGTTTCACAAAATATAATATATTATCTCTCACCGATTATAATATGACAAATAAATAAATAATCAAGTATTATTCATCATTAAAAAGATATAATGTGTCATGACACTATCCAGAAAATTATCTTAACAAGTCAAACCGATATTTTGATTTTTTTTTCAATTTAAAAAATTAGTTGTACTGATTAAAATATAATATATTATGATGTAAAAGTATTGTTTTATCTCTGGAAAATGTAAACTTCAAAAATACAACTCAATCAACAAGCACGTAAAATATAAGTGTTTCTAGTAATGTAAATATATTATGTTTACTATAATTTTGGAACAATTATTTAACTTTGTTAATTTTTTTCATTGTTCTAATGTACAAACACAAAATAAATAAAAATAAAAAACTAATTTGTTTACAAAATAACAATCAAATGAATAGAGCAAATCATATATTGTCTAGTACCTAGTTTAAAACAATTTGTGAGATAATTTAGTCATACAATAATTGTTACAGTAAATAGTCGAATGAAATATTTTTATTAAACCTAAATACACATTATCCATTAAAATAAAAATTGAAACACAACTATATAGGTAAATTTTAACTGTTTTAATTCAATATAATATATTTCGTAAATCAATTCTTAATTTACAAATCATTCAGATGTTATTTCCGTATCTAATCCATCTTCCATAGATAAAAAGTAAATATTAATTTATATACCTAAATTTATTTTCCAAAGCGGAAATTGTCTATATGGAGAGCATCATACGGAAGTATGGATGACATTTAAAGTATTAAATGAAGGTTACCCTCATCTCCTCACTCATTTCTGAGAGGAATTATTTATCGAATAATAAATATAAATATGATGAAACAAGCGATTTGAAATGCTCAACAATTGCTTCTTACGTTACACTGCAGTCACTTTAAATAAACAGTCAGAACCCTTTACCACTTCAATAAATAAGCTCTATATACCTATAGTATGCCCAATTAATTATGTTTATTCATATTTTACTTGAAATTGAAAAGGTTAGTGGCTTCAATAATATTTGAACAACTATTACGGTAATGCATCGGCCGCCAAACCCACTCGTAAAAAAATATAACTAAAAACTATATGAACAAAAGCTAAAGGGCAGTTTTCCGATATAAAAAATCTATACTACTACGTATACGGACGAACGTAACCCACGTGGGTCCGTGACCGAAAAAAAGGGATCCCTCGGAGAAACAAAAGGCTTTGGTTTTATTCGTCAATGGTCTCTAAATCGCAGCTGCCCTCGTTGACAATTTAATCGCAGATGTTTTTTTTTTTTTTTTTATACTAGCTCAGGACGCATTATTATTATCCAGCACAAAGGGATTCCGGTTACCCCCCTTTTTGGACGAAATATTTCGTCGTAGGCCCGTGCCTTGACGTTTATTGCGAACATGGCATTCATAATGCGCTATGCATATATTATTATCAACCGCTGAGCGTACGCCACAAGATTGACAATAAAACGTGTGCCGTAGAAAATTGGGAATTTTCATTAACGTCTCATTATACAAAAATATGATATGATAATATATAAAATTAAAAATCAAATTACAACCAATAAATTACTAAAAGCAGCCGAGTTTTTTTCTGTATTATTACCTGATCAGTATTCGGGAGAACTGCGTTGAAATCGCGATGTTGGACAGTAGACACGATAGTAATCTGCAGAGAAAACAAAAACAAACAGTAAGTATTATCCTCGGTATTATTATTTGAACCACCTAATAATGAACACGTGCAAATACACAACTATACAGAGATGGTTATTACTTATTACAGTAGAAGCGGCAGGGTTAATATACGCAGAGGTTTAAAATTAGTTGTATTTTCGGTATTTCGTAGAGAGCTTATTGCTATTTTCGACACGTATCATATTTTGTGCGGTTGATGGGGTTTCACACGCCCTGAAGGCAATTAATACTTAGGCTTTTGTCATCGCGTCGAGGAGAGGAAAAACGTGGAAAAAACATCGACAGAGCTTTTCCAAAAATTTCCCCTGAGGCGAAGACGAGCTTTCATTAAACCAAGTCGAGTGCAGTGTATTGGTATTGACACTTCACTGTACGTGTCACGGGAAAAATAGAGGGGGGAAATGTTATATTGTATAGACTATATACCATCTCTTGGTCAATCGCGAGAAAAGTAAAACCACCACGGTGTTATTTTACTTCTTTTGACAATATTATTAATTATAGAAAAGAAAACTGTGTACAAAACTCAAAATCGATAATGTATACGAAAGTTAAATCTGATAAGTACCACCTACGCTAAACCATTTGAACACAGTCCGTCGATAAACCGTACAAATCTATTGTATGTAATATAATCATACCTATATTGTGTAATATTGTAACGGAACATAACAATACTACGTACTACGAAACGTTTCATAAACAGCTGATACTTATTTTACAAAATATTAATATGAAATACTGACGTTTTTAGCATCACAATAGCCGGCAGAATATTTTTTATTTCTTTGATTTTTTTATCAACAACAGGCAGATAGTATATTAATGTGCGTTTGATATTGTCATCATAATAATAATTTAACGATATAAAAACACAGGAGCATCACGTACGCGGGGGTTTCTGGAATTGAAAAAAGTAACTGTACGATTGGCGTGATAAAGAACCTCTAGCAAAAACGTTAGATCGGACAACCCGAGACAATAATATTTACAATGCAACAACAATGTGGAAGATCGAGGCTGAACGAATATTGTGCCTATCCCTGTGCAGCGCTTCATTGGCGGGCGGACATAAATCTCTCCCACGAGACCACTTGTTCCCGACCTCAACACCCGACTGTTTTCACCGTGAGCGCAAAGAGAGGCTGCAGTTGAATATAAGGTGGCAAGTCAAGAGGTGGTAACCGGATACCGTAGTCTTACATATTAGGTATAGTACCCATTCGTGTACAACTGTACACTGTAATAATAATATGGACCTGGCGTGTGCGTATATATTATTATTGTGCGGACCGTATCGATAAGAGCAGTGTGCAGCGCCGCGCGCGAGTTCGACAAGCGTACATAATAATTCTTTTATTACACGTAATTGCTATTAGAACACACAGTAACACTCTGCACGCGATGTGTTTCGTCTCGTTTTCCCTAAGGTTTCGGAAAACACGTGTTCTCTCGGCACACACGATAAATGAATTATAATGTGGCGAATAACTGGTTTCGTCCTATTGCAGCGTCGACGGCCGAGATATAATTTTGTTCACCTAATGTTGCCGACGATATTTTACAATCTTTAAACGGGCGGTGTGGATTGAAATTTTAAAAAAAAACCTATAAAACATATTCTTACGGCGGGCGAAACCGCCGATACGGTAATTAATAATGAGATCCACAATATGCGATAGGTTCAACGACGGTGAGTTGCTGCCTATGTGTGCGGTAATATTTTAAACGCCTATAACATAGGTATACCTAACCTATTTAGATATACTATGGATATACTATTATTATAATGCACAAGAACTGCGTATTAAATCCGAAGAGCGATTCTCAATTTTTATTCCTATATCTACATATTATTATTATGTAACAAACTTAAAACGGTTAGAAATTTTTATTTGTTACAAATATTATGATAATACTTACATATTATTATAATAATTATTACACTATCAGCGTTTATCTAATAACGCACAATGATGCGTGGGCCGATACAATCGTTTTTTTCCACTGAATCGAACACAAAGATCGATTCTCATCTACACGCCTTAGGCTCGGAATCTACAATTTCTAATTGAATCCAATTTAAATATTATATCATAATATTATTATATTTTATAGCATGATTTAATCAACTGATACGGTGCGCGCATAGTAGATACAGGGATTATAATGTCCATTATTAATTCAGCGGTAACCTGCAGACACGATAACATTTTATTAATCAATAAAATTATAATTCCGTGTAATTTTACGAATTACTCTCGATGGAAAGTAACGGAAGACTACTACTATGTTATTACTTATTATCATTATCATCTCGAGTATCAATTGATCTCTAGTAACATAAGTCTCTCGATTAATGAGGATCAACACGTCGTATTATCTATAATAAATAATATTCACACCGTTTAGGTACATCATATATTATTACTAAATTTAATACGTTTGCGGTTTCCACACACATGTAAGAATGTCTAATATGTAACATTGCAAGTACCTATATGGTTTACCATCAACATAAAAAGTGTCTTAAGGCCTTACTAAATTGAATTACACGCTACTTGGACAAATTTATTACCTAATCGATTGGTGTTAAAACTAATACAATATGTACTTTCGCAGTGCGATTAAAAATTGAAAAAAATAAATAGGCGGTAAAACATCAAGAAATATTTTTTCAAATTTTCACGAAAGAATTCCGTCCACACCAATCTTGGCATGAATGATCGCCGCCATTCGTTAACTCACGAGACATTCGACCTATTCCGGATTTCTGGTCCGTCACGTTGCCGTTCGAAGAATACCATTATACACTATAATGTTATAATATTATTATAACGTGCACCACCCGCTACATATAATATATGTAATACAATAATACATACATAATATATTATAGCCTTCTATGGTCGTCGTTGTCCGTATGTCGCGCACGCGTTCTGTTGGCCATCTCATGTACACAATGAAACTGTGTCACACGCACTAACACTGCTGTGCGCCTGTGCCTATGTCGACTAGCCACCACATACGTTCGATTATAATAATATAATATTATGTATATTGTATAATAATATATGCGGTGGCTACCTACTACGATTGTTGTACATCATCGTAATATACGCACACAGAAGCCATCCTCCCTAAATAGTAAATAGAGACGATTCTCGATCGTGTCCGTGTAGCAATAACAATGCACGCCCCGATGACTCGCAACAATTTACGCGGTAATTGAATCCAAATATTGTTTCAGGACGAGAAATGCGTCCAAAACGTGTACGATATTATTATGTTTTTAAACAGTATTATGTTTATATAGACGACCCGGCTGAACACAATAATATTATAATATAATAGTATAATTTATACGATCGTATATACGCACGATGCAATATTATTATAGCTACCTCCTGGTATATACGTCGCGTCACCGGCGACACCTTAACGATAAAAATATAATTAGGTGTATCATAACATTACATTATAGACACATATGACGACTTCAAAACGTACAATTCAACAACAACAATAGTTATAAAATAATAATGTACAAAATATGGTTAATTTATAGCGGTTCAATGAATTCAGAAACGTATTTCTACGTGTTTAACGAAACGTGAATCGACAAGTATATATATGTGCCTATTAAAATATTTATGGAGTGGATGATTTTACACGAAAACTTAGCAAACTTTGCAAACTTTAACAATAATGACTACTATTATGACTAATATGACTACTCAGTAATTATTGGATTTTATCTGATGTACTGTTTCACGACTATAGTTCCAAATCACAATTATCCCATTATATTATGTTGGTTATGTTATGACTATATTACATATAGTAGTACATTACGTATAGTATTTAACCGTATTTAACTTATAAAAGTATAAATGTTTTGAATATCTCAAATATTGACGAATGTCATCTTATAATGTAAAATGTATATTATATTCATAATCACAACTATTACTATTACAGTTTAAAAATAATAATAATTTAATTGGTTGCACATTATAAGTAGGTGTATACCTTACTGCAGTGACCTATACCTAAATATTATTATTTTCAATAACATAATTTATATTTGAAATCTATTAAATATTAAGAGCCTCAAGTAAAACGAAGTAGTTACATTTCGTATAAGTATTAAATCGATTGTTTCTTGAAAAATAAAAAAAACATTTACAAAACTACCGCGCTATTATTTTCAGTTGGAAATCAAGATACAAAACGAAAAAAGAACTAAAACGGATGAGATTTTGAAATAGGCACATCTCTCCAGAGAATTCCTGTGACCGAATAAAAGGTAAAGGGAAATCTGGCTCGTGCAAGACGTCGGGACCTTTAAATAACGATTGGATCCCGTTTTGCGAATAAATCCATTAGTTTTGAATCCCTCTGACCTGTTGCCCAAACACATACCGATTTTCAAGATATATAATTCACTGTCGAAATAGCAGTTGGTGGTTGCTCTACATTCCCGAAACCAATAGCCAGAGTTAAATTTAAAACGTATTCCCAATGTTTGTTTGAGAAGGAATAAAAAACATTATTTTTAATGTATACTTTCAAAACCTAATAGTAAAGAAGTAAACTTAAAAATACATTCATGTTTGTTAATTCTTTGATACGGTCAATTGGATATTTGGATAATCCATTTTATTCTTATGATCTGAACATTAAACTCGGAAATTCAATTTTAGATGTTTTAGACGTAGGTAGGTACCTTTATTATTTGTACAAAGAACAGCATTTTATTGGATTGAAAAACAAATGTCCCGAAACGGAAAATGGTAGATACTATTACTAATAAAATAAAGTTTCTCAGCACATAATATAGAAAACCATTTAACCAAAATGAACACGATTATTGAAAAACCCAACATTATAAATCTGTACTATAGACCAGTGCAATAAATCCAATATAGAACCTTATTGACCAATGCAATTTAATATAAAATATCAATTTAAGAGCAACCAATATAATAATATAAAAGTATAGGCACTATAAAATAATATTTAAACGAATCCAAAAGTTGCATTTCATATTCAACCATATAAAGGCATTAACAGTAAGCCAACTATATACATACTCAGCATATCAGTTACCTACTTTATTATTTTCATATACCATTATAAATACTTTTTAGACATATTAACATATTAATTGCAGTATTGTGTTATAATAATGTCCAATGAAGTACCTATACTATTCGCTACTATTATTAAAGTGTACTGTAAATTATTATATTATTTATATATGGCTCGTTTTTAGGAATTTTTGGTAAAATAAATATCCTATTAAAAATAAAAAAAGCTCGTGAAGTAAAGCAAGCGCTTTTGTTTTTAAAAAGCCTCGTAAATAAACGGTTGAAAATGAGAAAAATGCTGGCCTTCGGGAAAATGTTTGTCCTTCTCCCCAACAGTAGTTATTTTATACCTGAATACTCGGGGGACAAAGCGATATATTATTCCAACTTTACTATACCCCTTTCTCCTCAACATCCGTAAGTAATCCGTTATAAATTACCGCTATCGCTTCTATCTTCTGTATACGAAACAAAAATAATAAGAAAAAAAAAGTTAATAAAATGTAGATTTCACTTTGCCTCGGGACCAGTAGGTATATAGTGATTGAAATCCTTTATTCAAATGTCTACGTTATGTAAGAGGACCTTTTCGAAACATTTTTTTCCCGCGAGATATTACGTTTAGGTATACATATTTTTATACATCTGTTGTGGCGTATCATACAGATAACCAGTTTCTTCACTACTTTAAAAAATACATGCTTATACAATATCCTCCTTGGGTTTGTAGTGTTTCTACTATACATGTATCGCATATACGCCGAGGGGAACAGATTTATTGCACATCTTGAACGACGCAAGCCGTATGTCATTCGGGATCGACAACAGTCACGAGTCCTCGAAAGTTTGTACTAAGTTCAAAAGCCGTTATTTTTTTCCCTTAGAATGAAAAAAAAATGATAATAAAAATAAACGAAAAGAAACCGAGCTCTAACCCGCAAATTGTTTCCTTTGGATAACGTCCAAAACTACATATGGACGGCCAATCGAAGAGGCGTGTTTGTATAGCTACTTTTACTGCCTCTTGAAATACATGGATATAAATACAATAGACTTTTGTAAACATTATTCCAATCGCCTGTGTAAATATATATACATACGTCATGCGTTCGTTACCAGCCAATCGGTTGTTTCGAGATTTTATTGCAATTTTTTTTCCACCCTCGTCCGTATATATTTATGTGTAATTTCGAACATATAATGTATAGAATAGTTCCACATAATAAACGCGCGTGCCACACAAACCGTAAGTTGTTACCATCGTTCTCATTTTAGACCGTGTTATATCTCATTTTTATTTTCCTAATGCAAAAGCTCCACCCCGAATACGTTTTGTAAGCCGCGCGCGTGTGGGAGTGCTGCAGTGCGATTCCCAAGCGAATACACCGGCACACATGTGCCCCCAACTGTTACGTGAAACGTTGTAATATTTGAACAGCGTTATTATTCTCGGACCCATATTATAATACGGCCATGGTATAATGGCCAACACACTCGAAACGTCTCGGTTACGATCATTAGTTAATTAAAAAATAAATAAATGGAAAACATTTAAACATTACGTCCGCTCTTTTGAATCTTTTGTCGCGGCCCAGACTCGTATACGTCAGGAGCAAATCAATTTACCGACAATATAAAATATAGGGTTCGTATAGTCCCGCGTGCGCTGTTGCTGTTTGTTTATCGAACGGTCAGCGCGTGTTTGCCAATTGTTTGGCAATGCTGTGGAAGCAACATTGGTCGAATAATATGAGCTTTTGTGTGTTCCATTGGGGTAAAATATGTTTTGTTCGGCCATCTGATTGACATACTAATGCACATTATTCTGAACAGTTGTTTTTAAACGTACGTGTTTGTAATCCGTACAAAATATAATATATATTATTATATACACCGCGCGCGAGATTACTCATCATGGTCGTTGGTATATCAACATATGCCCCAACATAAAATAATTTTACTGATACTCGATAACCGTATGTCGGATACTTAGATTTCCTTAAAAGAAACAAAATATTATAACAAGTTATAATTTATAAACAGCGTAATATATTTAATATGATATACGATCCATAATACGAAATACCTTACATAATATCATACATTATAATATAGTTTGTAGAAACAATAGGTATACGATATAAGTGAGGTAAAAATTGAAATAGGTACAATACATTCACTATTAGGCTAGTAGGTATGATAACAATTTTTAATAAACTGCTTGATGTTGTATACAACTATACAAGGTAAACTAACTATAAAAAAATGTCTTAATATATTAAACCGATTTTGTTTATATTTGGTAAACATTTACTGTTTTCAAATACATATTATGGAACGCAACGAACAATAAAACAATAATTTGTTTGAATACAAAATATAGATTATGTAACATCGTCATAGCTATAGCCTATAGGTCACTTGGGGCAAATTAAACAAATACAGAGACAACATAAATATGAAAGCATACATATTCCAAGCGGTGGCTTTTGTCGCAAATTCAAACACAAATTCAAACACGGTCTGTTTGATTTGGAAACTTACATACAAATTATGCCACGAAATAACTCGCAATAAAATATTTAATAATATAAATTTTACAATACTTGATTTTTTGAGGTACATAACTTTTTATATTTAATCGTTTTAGCGTACAGACAGCTTCAGATACATTGTATACTATTTTAAAGATAAAATATTTTAGATATAGTACACTATTGGTGATGTCTTTTAATTGGACGCCAACAATATATATTTAATTTAATAGTACGACGGATGTAGATTTATTCGTCAATGTAGATATTTCGTCTAAACAAGCATACAATACAAGTATATTATTATCATGCATCAGCAGAATACAATATTGAAATCGCGACTATACTGCTCAGCATAATGATATAATATAATTCACAACAATAATATAATTGGGTAGAATAATATAATATATACATGCACTATTTAGTTATATACTGTCTATAGGGTTGTAGACCAAAAACGTTGTTCAAACAAGTAGGTATACTATAACCAAAACGCGCTTTATCGATGTATATATACCTTGGTAATAGGTATCTGGTATGTATATATATACCTATATATATATGTAATAATATTGTACATTTGTTTGATTATACTTGGCAGCCGCCGCCGCCGCCGCGCCACCGATGGTCTCCACGCCCCACAAAGACCCTTCTTGTGTCGTGCACACACGAGGAGCACGACGTATAATATAATATACGTGCATATAGAGCGCGGTGCCCATTGTGTGGCGACGGCGGCCACGTGACCCCAGACGCGACCCTTCTCTCGTGCCACCCCTCCCACCGCCTCCTATACACCGCCGCCGGAAGGGTCTTTGGACACACCGTATATACCACTACCACCACCTTTCACGCTCGGCACAAGCTAATTTGACTACATGACGCGCTTTTCGTGGGCCACCCGCTGTTTTCGCGCACACGCACCCGGCGTGGACTCTCGACGTACAATATAATGTGTATACCAAAATATTTAGGGGTTTGAAACGAGTGATATTAAAAAAATAAATTATATTAAATAAAATCGCAAAATCGATACTACCCGCTATATAATGTGGCTAATATCTGAATTCCATTTTACTCGGAATAATATACGCGCGAAATTGTGGACGCGCGATGATATCTCTCGTGCGAGCTGGTTTATAATAGTGTGTCTGCTTAAATAGCTTTTTCGTTCATAATGTGTCGGCGGAATTTTTTTTTTAAGAAGCTTACGTGGTATAATATTATACTATAGCACATAACCATCGAGGGTACTCGTTAAACCCGTGTTTTTCGATCTAATCTGTCATTGGGACGTGTACCGATAAACTCATTATTGTAAAACCACGAACACATGTTACTTTCAGCTAATACGGTCGAACCGGCGCGACGGCGGCGTAGGGCCGTCGAGTATTATGTAAATACTCGTTTTGAATCCGTTTACATTAGATATTATACCGATTCGATTTTCGTAATATTAATATTTTTTCGTTATTTTTTTTTCTAATTGGGTGTAGTTAAACAAACTTATTGAACACATGTTACTTATGAGATTAACAAAATCAATATCACCGCAATTATTATTAGGGACGTGATATTATTACACGCCGATACTGAAATATAATTAATAACGAAATAATGAAAAGCAATTTCAAGACTACTATAGGTATAATAATGATATTTTCAGAACCAATGCATATTATACACTATAGTTCAATGCTATGGAAATCGGTTATAAGTTATAACTTATAAACGTATTTGTTTCAAAATTAGTTAGTAAACAATTATATAGAATTGAACAAATACAAACGCTGTATACATTCACAATAGTGATAGTTCACTAGTTCAGTGTAAGAAAATCAATACGTAAAAAGTACACATATTAAGCAATAAACGCACATGATAATAATATGTTAGGTGTATTAAAAACTGCGATAAGTTTATTTTGTACAATGGATATATAAACAAAGTAGATTAACCCACATCGTCGTACAATAAAAGTGTGCACTTTAAGAATATAATATAAAGAGCAACTTTATGATTTTTAATGCATTTTAAGATCTTAAGGAATTTTTATGATGTTATTTTATGAGTCATTAAAACGCGTCTTAGGAACTTAATAATTATTTTTTTTACACTTCAAAATATTACTAGTCTTCGTTAAAGAATCACTTATGAGTTGTGATGTTTACATACAAACAGTTCATATATTATATTCAACATTTTCAAACAGCCATTACTCACATTTGGTGAACAACAGTTAATATGACTTAACATAAAAATATCATATATGAGTCACAAAAAGTAATTTAAACTAATGTGCTGTTTTTATTCTATCGATTGAGTAACTAATTGTCTAAAATAAACATACATTTGTATTAATTCACATAAACCTGAATAATATTAGATATATTTTTAGATATTTATCCTATTATTTGGAATTGTATTTGAATTTAATTCAATGTTATCCTAAAGGCAGTCTCTGAGACTGCCAGTCTGTATACCTAATATTGTTTTACCAAAAAGTTCCTGCAGGAATTTAACAGAAACCCGACAACAATAATCCAATCGAACATACGTTTACGCACGATGACAGGATTCCGATAGGAGTAGGTTGTTTGCTCGTCTACCGTGGTCGTATCCATCGATTAATGACGGGTATACATATTTTGACATCTGGGCGGGTACCTCAACGATACACCGGCTTTAGTGATCTCGCGTAATAACAATATCAAAATTGATAAATATGCATATTTCTATATGAAGACATCGGCTGTCTAGAACGCCGAATGATTAATAATTGCTTAAGTGTAATAACAAAGCCATAATTTCAATATATCTGTGACTCAACTATATTTTTACTTATGTTTTAACTAGCCCAAGCAATAAGCTAATATAATTGTATAAATTTTATGTATTGTCAATGCATTCATATATGTATAGTAATAATTATTTTTAAAAACTATTTAAACAGTTCATTATTTATGTGACATTTATGTTTATCGCACAAGACATAAAAAAAAGAATATGGTATTTGTTTCTGAATAATAGAACAATTATATTGAACAGTATTATCAAAATCAAGACATAATGTATTCCAATGAATTCGAATTTAGGCAACAACAAAAAATTAATCGTTAAAAGAAGCCTTTAAAATCATTATAAGTAGACTACGTAAAATTATTATTGAAGTCATCTCAACGATAAACTTTATTAAAAAAGATATAAAATATTTTTAAATATTAAAATGTTTCCTGTCGGTAATTAAAAAATTTGTTCATAAGAATAAAGCAATAAAAAATAATGATTATATAACCGGGTACTAAATAATACGTATAATAAGAATCAAGTATAATATCGAAAACTATTATGTTAGATATTGACACCCCATCATCACATGACTAAGTATTTTTTTTAATTAAAAGGATAGTACTTACAACTTGATTATGAGTATTAAAAAACGCGTTTTATGTTTGAAATAACATAATATTTATTAAAAAAGAAAATACGGAGTGGTTATAGGAAACAATTAATATTCTATAAAAATGTATATGCGCAAAGAGAATTCAGAATACAATCAATTTAATTGTGCTATTAGGTATAAGTATGATCAATACTTTTGTTTTGATTTCCATACGACCGTCAATGTTTTTCAGCCATAATATTTATTTATATATACTTATGTTGTATGTTTATTGTAAAATAGATAATATATAGGTAAGTAAACCAAATACATTTATAATATTATAGGTAAGCAAGAATAAAAAAACCACTATAATTTCGTCAACTGTAACATGCACTCTTATGCAATCTATATTGGTAAGAAATTCTTCAATAGTAATTTTAAAATGCAACTTAGTAGCTAGGTACAATGTAGGTACATGCACCCTCTATCGATGACAAAAAAATTCCCTGCCCTCATGCAATAATTTATAATACGATATATCGTATATATTATAGTATACACCACTCACAAATAAATTAATATCGCAGCTGGGTACGATGATTGTGTGATTTCTGCTCCCCCGCGTTTACAATAGGTTTCGGACGATAAGCTTATATCCGGTCGATAGCAATAATATGTGCCCGATGTATACAATATACATATAAGTATAATATAGCATTACCTACACCCCAACTTCAGTGAACTTTAATTTCATCTGTACTGCATCTAATTCCCACACTGTCTAGATGACTTGCCGAATCCGGTCATGCACAATACTTGCTAATTATTATTATCGATACCAACTGCGAAGCGCTTAAAACATTGTGGGAAACTATACCAACTCCTGTATTTAGAGGTAACAGTGCGTTAAATGATTTTGTTTTACTCGGTCCGTTACTCGTTACGTGATTAGTGAAGCTGAATGGACGTTATTAATCGACAAATTAATGATAATGTATTTTTTAAAACATATTAAAAAATTCAGTAACAAAATATGAAATATAAACATTTGACGGTATTAACAGAATAAAAAATAAATCAAACTAACTCACTATTAAATAATTTAAGATATGAATTACTTAAAACAGTATATATTATAGTAATTAGTACGCGGGTAAAAAGTAGTAAGTCAATTTGACCGAATTTTGATTGTTATGTAATATGGCATTTTGTAGAAAATACGTATCTACCTTTTTACACAGTTATCCCAATCAAAATATTTGTTAAAAATTATCTGTGAACAATAAAAAAAATATAAGTCAATTCAGATTTTTTTCGCTTCCTAAAAATAGCGATTTTGACTTAGGTATTATCCCTTTTAACCGCGCACCCTCACACTAACTATACATTGTTGTTTATGTTTTTTAAAAAAAAGGCTTATATAATAACTAATAAGCTACAATATTTGTCTAGTGTGTACTCCCTTATCATGCACTAATAATGTATAATATTATATAATTAAATCGTGTTATAATTTGAAATAATTTCTAAGAAGTGTTATTATGTTATAAATTATAATGATGAAATATCGTTAAGAATTGTCACTAAACTACGTTGTAGCCTACGCCACGCAGACTATCACCTACCTTTCAATAGTTTATAATGCTTATTATTTATAATTTTCATGATTTAAATCTCAAAACTACAAATTACACAGATAAGGGATAATTACAACTAACTACAAAACACGTTTAATAATCTCCAAAAAAAAATTTATTGATATAATTATCGAATTTTAATATGAGTAGTATATTATTTAGATACCCAATTCTATATTATTCTAATAATTAATAATATTATAATATAAAAGATATCGCGTGTTTTTTTTTTATCTCCGTCTTATACACAAGCTATATTATTATTAGAATGCTGGTGGTGTCGGGGCGTGTGCATCTCGTCAATCCTCGGTCGGTTCCTCTCGTTACACAACAAACACCGGCGATGATATGCGTTCAACATATACCCACCCAAATGAGCATAAACATAATAATGATATATAGTATGTAATAACATGTAGGGAAGAGATAAAGGGAGGAAAAATTGTAACAGAATACAGTTATCTTACGCAGTTTAAAGTGGAAATAACATTTTTTAGTGAAATGTAAACATCAGCCCCCCTTTGGACATGGAGTAAATATTATGTTTCTATTCAATATGGATTACCGTACGAGCTCGGAGCTAGTGAACTGTACGCGTTATCTGAAATAGGAGAGTCCTATGCGATAACTGATAAATGTTTAATGAGGGGTTAAACTGTAATCTGGTAAATTTCTCGGTTAATATTTTCGTCGTTCCTTCGAGAAAAGAATAAAATAAATATTGATACCGTCGTCACCAGGACACGAATTACACTACCAATCCTTTGTTTACCGCTGATGAATTTACGAGTCCAACCTGTACACGTCATGAGCGGTTTTCGGTCGTAAATATTCGTTTTGGGAATCACTCGAAGTATGGTGCTCGGAAACGCTGCACGGTGATCGTAAAAGCGAAAAAAAAATTGGGATAATAGTTGCGGTAACATAAAATAAGGTGTACGGACCATTTAATGGGTTTTTTTTATACAGCCGTTTATAATGTCCAATATTTACTTGTTTTTGTATTCCTACGTATGTGCAGATAATAATAATTTTATTGCTTATGCCTTCAAGTCATAATAATCATTTTCGAAATACATCTCGTGTATATGGGGCTTCCAGTGTTCCACAATCGGTCAGACAAAGTAATCAGATAAACATTGATTTATTCGCGGTTGCTGCGGCATGCAGTTGATCAAAATGATGAGACTGCGTTCCGGCTGGACCTCGTGAATTTTTTCCCCTTACGCCGAGTTTTTGTTCAACCACCTATAGGTGTACCAGTGTAGCGCATTAAATGTTTTTTTTTTCCTTCGTTTTGTAATTCGCATTCACTAATCGTGTAGGCGTGTCCCTAGCGACAAATCATATTTAATTTAATAATAACAATAACGACGCGTGTGCGTTTGCCCAGGTACCTACATCGAACAAACAGTTTTTACTTGTGCAAAGTTGGCTGATTTATGTCGGGAGTTTGCCCATTACGTAGAAATAGTGTACGGAATTCAAATCCAGCGCTATCAATCACCGCAGGACTACAGTATTATGTCATTTGATCGGCAACATGCGTATTATTTCGGTATACATACTGCTCCGTTTACATACTAACTAGTAACTGCTAATCGCGTATTAAGTTTAGCCAAACAGTGTTTTACTTCAAAAGGGAGTAATATAGTTCTACAGCCAATACTAAGTCTACAAGTTATTCCAATATTTAACGGTATATTATATTAATATATTCTAATTGCTGGTTTGCATTAACATTGTATTGTTTTATTTGACGATTTGTCCAGAACGAAGTTATACGGAAAATTAAAATCATACAACAACAATTAAAACGGAAAATTCAACAACAAACAAATTAATCAAAGTATAGTTTGTTATCTTAATAATAATTGTTATTAAATTTTGACCGTTTCCCATTAGTTCAAAGACAACAGTTTGTAGGTAATTGTATAACACTATAGTGTACGTTAGTACGCTACAATACGAAGTACATTGAACGGCTTTATAATAGGTATGGCCTAAAGGTAACTGGTAAAAGTTAAAAATAAAATAAACGTTACATAGTTTATTGTTTTATGTTTTCGAAAAACCGAACTCGAGTTTGGTCAAAATAAATAATAATAAGTTTCGTAAAAAAAAAAAAAAAAAAAACTGTTTAAAATATTTTATATTTGTTGTGAAACAATATATTACAATATATCATGGGCACATGCTTTTTTTACATGGGATTTTTTAGTAACGCCCGGTGTATACTTCCGACAAAATATTATGTATACGCCAGCCAGTAAACAGTTTTACGATGATCGTAAAACAACGCAAGATGCACTGCACACGGCAAGGTATGATAAAAGGTATAAAACAATAGCCGTGCAACAAATACGAATAATATATATTAATATATAATATAACACAAACGTCATCCGAAGCGCGTGTTTTATGTTTTCCCATATTTTTTGGTACGTTTCCAGTGTTTTCTTTATGCGATTGCCGAGGAACTCATCAATCATTCGGGCTAATTAAGAGCGTACCACACTACCACCGCGCAACGGCCAGTCACGCCCAGCACGTAGTGATTTGTTTCAGACATGCGCGCCAGACCGCCAGAAATAGCACACACTATACCGTATTACCATCCGCTTTGGCGGGATATCCAGCGGACAAATTGTTTGCCGACACACGATAGGCGATCGTAATAATTATATTAATATCATCGGCGCGCGCGGTATACACCCGAGAGACACCCGCAGCGAACCGGAGGAACTGGCAGAAAACCGCGACGGACGGTGAACGACGTAAGAGACGCACTGATTTTAGGGAACGATTGGGTTTTACCGGAACAACGTCTCGCGGCGCGATCACGGATTTGCCGCTCCGGTGGCTTCAGCGTGGCCTCCGCACTTGGCGGTATCGAAATTCGTGTACAGTCGCGATCTCGGGTCACACGGACGCACGCTGAAATCTCACAATGTGTGCGCGTAATCCGTACATAATGCACATTGCACGCGATATGTGTACCTATAATGCACAACATGCATAATATGCAAACTCGCAATGTAAAACAAATGATTATATAAACAATTCCAAATGGAAAAAAATAAAATGCTCGCCGTGGATGTAGAAAAAAGAGAAAAATCCTCTATTGTTTTATCGACATTTGAACTAGTTGATAATCCAAGAACATCGTTAACTCCCCTTGTCTCCATGACCGAGTAGGATAATAATAATCATAATAATAATAATAATAATAAATATACTGTATATAAAAAAAATAATCATTTTCTGCTTTCTTGCATTATGCAACGCTGTCGAAATTATTTATTGCGTTTGGAATTTAGTTTATATTATTATTATTATTATTATACTATAAAGTTGTAAAACCAGGCGTCCAGGCCTCGGCGAGAAACTAATAAAACACTAATAAAATCAACTAGCATTTCTATTCCAATAAATTGTTGTATGTGTACCAACTTTTATTATCGTATTGGAGTTCATATAAGCTTGGACGTGTCATCTTAAGAACTCAAATATTGGTCCAAGGTTCGAGTCCCCCTCGACAAAGGCGTCAGACGGTAAACATTAAGTTTTTCTCCACACACGCATGCTCGTACGCAGATAAGGTGTAATATTATGAACACTATAATACACACACCGCGACCCACACAAAAACATGTAATATTATATATATTACCGTATGGTACTTATGTAATTGTTCAATTGAGATGGTCTAATTCTAAGAGAGAAACGTACGCGACATACATAATTCATGTACGTCCATGAAAAATATCCACCGGATCTTCGAGTTTAGACAATAGTATAAACTATAATTAAACATTATAAATAGTACTTTTTAATAGCTCTATACCGACATCTAAGAAAAAAAAAACAATCAAGTGGACGGAAAAAGAATTAAATGAATACTATACTTAAGAACAGTTATTGCCTCAGTTGAGAAATAAAAAAAAAACATAAATTTTTTACAGTATATAGAATATAGATACTAGGTAGGTATACAGACAGATTTGTCGTGAATTTATCTACTAGTAGACTTGTACGTCTAAGCCATTTCAGTTATTGCTTATAGAATATTTAGACAACCATGTTACTCAATAAGCTATGGACGAGTTTATTCCCATTTCAAATGACTCGAAATAACAATTCTAAACAGTGATTTTTACATCTAAACATTTTATCAATAGTTAAAGTAATCAAATTTTAAGTTTTATTCAATCGAAAAAAATTACTCATACTCTTCAAAATATTTATAATCAAATTTTAACGAGTTATTTAAATCAACCAAAATAAACTAAATAAGTATTAGGTACCTACTTTAAATTAACCAAAATATTAAATTTATAATGTTAGATAAACATTTTGAATAAGCTGGTTTCATTTGTTCTATGCTAATTAGTAACTTTTAACAAGTTGTAAATATAGTTACGATAGTAATTATAGACTTATTTGTGGATATTAGTTTAATAATCCATCAATAACTGTATGGTGTACATTTTTATACCTGACAATATTGACACATACAATTATAATACACATTCAATACCTGCGTTACACACATTTTCAATGTCGTTTTTAAAATATTTGTAACATTTAAGGCACGACAACCTTTTTTTTAAACCCAGGATAACAAAAAACTAATTATTATAAGTATAGAATTTTTAACGGCATATTTGTTGAACTCAGCCTACACCTACAAATATAACGATAGCTATTATTTTTTTTTGCTGTAAAATTAATACTTCAATAGAATCTAATTTTATTCTAGTAAGCAGGACACTACCATCGTTAAATTCAAAGTTTAATGTTAAAATAATAGAAATATGTTTGGAACAGCTTTCATTCATAAACTATAATGAGCTATTCAGGCAAAACTAAACGGTACAAATATATTGTACAATAATATAGGTACTTAATTGTTGAAGAAAATTAGTTTAATTTTAAACATAACATTCTATGTAACTTCTAATAATATTGTTCAGATCATAAACAGTTTTTAAAATTAATACAAAATCAATATTTATTCAAGACTATATTAATATCTAAGAAAAAAAACCGGACAAGATTCATTGAACGTTGGTGTTAGCCACTCGTTCCACTTTGATCACTTTGCACACAGTAATATATATACTGATTTTGATGTGCATAATCGTCACATTTGAAAAATGATTTTGAGCTAGAGACATATTTTGGGAGTTTTTCTTGTGGTAATAACCATCAACTATTGAAAAATTGAAAAATCACTTTTAAAAAAATACCTACCGACCATCCAGATAAGAAACTATATTATGTTGAGACAATATATTTTATGACTTATGAGAGATTAAATTATTATTTTTAGGGAAGAAATGAGAATAATTCTTTTCACCTATTCTGTGTATTGTAATTTAGAAATATTACACATATACTATCATATTTTTACTGACCACGCCTGACTTCGATAACACATATACATTTTGTTTATCTTTGTTGAGCTATGAGAACAATAATAAATTGACGTGGGGTGTGAAGTTTGATAACGTCCATCTCGTTGACACTTCAGTCACTTATCTCGGTTTCCTAAACGTTAGACAGCAGAAACATTATTAGCTTAGGGAATAGGGTTACAATCTGAATAAGTCTAATCGGTACCAAATGTATTGATTTCTGTAAAAAAAAACAACTATTTCCTCTAAAATATGTTCATCATAATTGTGTTTAGTGTGAAACGCTATTGAATACATAGTTAATAAATAATACTTAAAGTCTATATTATATTGTATAATATGTAATATAAATACTAATATGTGTACCTACATAATATTTAATAAACAAATAAGCTTAAGCTTGTATATACATTTATTATATACATGCGAATTTTAGAGAAATTGATGAGTATAATGTTTCAACATTTTTATAAAAATGTAATTTACGTTTTTTATTTAACAGTAAATATTTAACATATATATTATGATATTGTAATTGTAAATAGTATAATATACAATCGTTAATCACCAAAGAAACACTTCACCCGAACATAAAACAAACGGTACACTGAGGAACTTCAGCTATTGAGTATATATTATTAATATGAATATTATAACATTCATCTATAGTCATTAGCCATATATCTATAAACATAATATACCTAATACAAAATATGTATTTATTTATTATATTAAAGTTTGATTTTTGCATAGTTGTATACGTTATATACCTGTAAACCATAACATATTAAGTTAAAAAAAAGAACGACACATTTTTCAATTACATTTTTTTATTATAGTCCATCATAATTATAATAACCATCTATATTCCTATCTGTTGATTACATTTTCCCTCTAACAAAACGCTCTTACCTCTATTTATATTCAAAGCTGCGTCTGGCCAGATTTTAATATCGGAAAAGAATGCTTTGCAATATCGGGAGCTTTCGGCGAGTTTTTTTTATGCTTTAGACTTTAGTTGATAAAAACGTTAAATCCTTTGACTATTGAGTAATAATGCACTCACTATGAACGAGAAAGGGTATCCAGCGTTTATATTATTACAATATTTCAAAACAGTTAAAAAATAAATATTCTTATTTGAACATGGAATAAGATACCATCTAGTAGTTACTTTAATATATAGTATCATAATTTATACACATGCACTAGGTATATTGTCACGTCCAAACATTATCATTCATTCGTATATCCGTAAGATTTGAACCCAGTGTCAGTTTTTAAATTGCCTGTTTAATTTTTTATCTATTAGTTTTCAAAAATATTATAAGTAATCGATCACGACCATAACGTGGATTTAAAATTCAACACCAACATAACGTGTCGAGGCAGACAATGGTTACGTTGGTGGTTGGTTGCAAATATATTTATGATTAATTTAGTGTATGATATTAATTATAATTACATAATTATTCTTATAATCAGAATGTTAGGCAGAAAATTAGATATTTACATTTTAATTAATATTATATATTTGTATGTAATTTTGTGTCTAAATAATTAAATACTTAAAAATAGTTAATGTATTTGTCATCGATGTTTTATAAAAAAAACTAATTTCAATAGGGAATAAAATGAGTCTATATAAAATATTTAATGTTTTTTTTTTTATGCTCGTTTTTAGTTTTTAATTTGAACTGACCTCAGATAAACACGTTAATAATCATTGTCCAGTAATTTATAGTTATCTACACCAATTTAATTGTAAATAATATATAAATATATAAACTGCCCATTATATGATAAATTGATAACAATTATAATTATTATAAATTAATGTCAATGATTAAGCTATATGAAATATTAATGTTCAGCTATAACAAATTTGGTTGTCCACTATACTCGTACAAAAATATCCTTAAATAATATTTTTAACAACGCTAGAAAGAACAACAGTCTCATATAATATTCATTGAATATAATACTATTTTAACTGTCTCGGCGATTAACTATAAATAAAAGTATTTGGATAAGTATAATAGAATTACTTGTACCTAAGTAAGTGTGTAAATAAGGGAGTTATGAACAGAACCAAGATGAAACAAATGATTGAAAACCCAATAAATTACCAACGATTGAAATACGAACGTCGTTATACAATATATTCCATACATAGGTATAGCCGTATAGGTACATAATTCGTTTCTTGAATAAACATTTAGTCACCGAGGCAGACGTTGGGTGGTTTCCGGAGTTATTTTATCGGGAATTTGAAATTCGATAAGTAACAAAAATACTAAAATATAGAGACCATAGAATAATATTATATTATAGGTACCTCCTACACATGTACACCTATAAATACTATTATGTTACCTAAACGCTACAACTATAATATATTATATCAACCATGCTCGCCTATGTACGATTTTACACGGAACAATAACATCGAGGGTTACTTTTTTCGTTGAAATGCATAGTTATTATCCTTTATAGGCAGCGTTCGTGATGGAAAACCACGCGAGAATTGATTTTGAGAAAATAATCAGGAAAGGTATGAGTAATTAGTATGTCAGGAATAATTTATGGAACAATAAAATTAAGATACCGCGTCCTTCGAAGAACAGAATGTCATCATGTCGCGGGGAGGGCACGCGAAGAACGTTTAATCCGAAATAATAATAATATAATATTAAGTGTCGCGAGCACGGTTATTTGCTAGAGATCTATAACCGTGGTCGCGAGAACCGTGGGACACGTCGGTATTATATTTCTAATTTTGACAGGGTATGATGTCGTCGCTGTGGTGCACGCGGATGTATTTTCGAATCGATTACCTACGAGCTGAAATCAACGCGACGGGATTAGGACGACGGGAGTTTACGTAAAATTAGAAAAAAAACATCGAGTCGAGGTGTTTCGAGATAGGCATGGAGGTATTGATTTTTCGTCCGTCTTCCGTCATCGGAACAACCTGCAGCACAGGATGCGCGTATCGGTAAAATAATAAAAAAAATCGTAAGGCTTCGGCGGATATTCTATTACCGGGTTGATCAATTTTTTTTTACACACGATTCTTTTGCTCCACGTCGTTCCGCATGATAATAACATTATATTAACTATATTATAATCACCCACAATATAACCAGCCGGACGGTTGTGCCATTACACGCACGCGCCACGTAAAGGCGGCCACATGTACTACAGGTACGTATAATACTGGCGACAGAGAGTAATAATATTGACGGCCGCCGCCCGTCCGAAGTGGACGAATTCATTTGGAATTGCGCGCACGCAACGATCGCAGAACGGAGTAATGACGGAGACGGTCGGGGGAGCGAAAAAAAAAAAATAAAATAAAAATAATGGATTGAAACGCACGCGGCCGGACATTAATAATAGAATCGTTAAAACTGTGTACGAAACGTCTTTTTGATAACTATAAAAATTCATGAAGCCTGCGGATAGGAACACCGACGGCCGCATTAAATATTAATTTATTACTTCCAGTTGCGATGATCCTTATTGTGTAGGTACCTACGTGGGTATCGTTAACAATTTTTTTTCGCCAAAGACGTTCCTAACGAGGCACTACAACGGCAGCTACGGTAATAACAATAATAATGTTATAATGACATCCCGGTAACATCGGAAGACTTAATACCATAGGTCCTAGTATAGGTGTATAATGTATATAATATGTATATAACACGTATGGGCACCGCATATTAATTTTGATTTTGTTCACTTACGTTTCGCCGTGACTTTTTCAACTGAGACTAAGACGAGACGGTCTTCTCGATGTTCAACGACTTTTCATCACACTCGCAGTTGCATCCGTAAAGTGAAATAGTTTTGTCGTGCGTAAAGGTGCAGACACGAGCCAATTAAAGTAACGAACACACGTCGCGTGAAAAAAACAATATTTTTCGAATATGAAAACGATAAAAAAAAACTCTACTAAAAGATTATATTACAAAATAATAATACGTCGTTCGATATCGTTAGTAAAATCGCAACGTTAAAACAGTTAGAACGATACGCAGTAACGCGACGAGACGGTTAAAATCTGACGTTGAAAGAATTTACGCGAAAACGAAAATAAACAACCAAAACACGCGTCGGGACACGATCGCGCGGACGACGTCAAACACGGACTAAATGGTCTGTACGCGCGCGCCCGGACCGTACACCGGTACCATATGCTCCGACGGCGCGGCGGTCTTGTACGGCCGACACTTGGGGGCGTTGCCGGTCGGCCTCAGTGGATTACGGCGGCGGCGGCGGCGAATATCGCGTTAAATAATCAAAATAATAATAATAATATGTATATTATAATATTGTACGCAAACGCACTAATATTATTATGTACGACGGACTAGAAAAACAACACTCCGTATGCGATACTTAACACGTTTTTTATGTTACGGAATATAAATATTTAAAAAAAAAAAAAACACCCAGGTAGATCGATACGATAACAATAATTGTTATTAGTATTATTATTATCATCGTAGATCTGCACCCCGTAGTTGTAACCATACTATCTAGACTCGTCAACTTGCGGGCTCGAAACTAATACGGTCATAGGTAACTATATTTTTTTGAAAATCATCTTTTTAAACGTTCGAGTTTAATTTTTTATGGTATATAATTAGTATTATGTAAGTCACTATAAAAAAAAGTCAGTGTGTTATTAAAAAAAATACAGAGAACTAAAAGGTTTATAAATCTGCCGAAATTATAAAAAGCTGTTTTTTTTCACGCCTTCTAAATGAAACTTGTTGATTCTAAAATAAAACGTAAGAAACAAAAAAATATGTCCTAAAAACCAAACCACGATTATGTTAAGTATCAACCATGTTACATAATTACAACACAATAATACTATGAATATAATTATTGAATTATCAAACCTCTCTTTATCAACCAATACAAATATCCGTGTAAATGTGTAATGTATCATACTCGGTATATTTTATCCAAACTGTATAGTGGTGAAAAAACATGTCACCATACATATAGTGATTTTTTAGTAGGAATTCGCAATGCCCAATGGCTAAGAATTATATAAAATAATTAGTTATTTATCAAAAATATTATAATAATCCTTAATTTCATTAAAGAATAAAATAGATCTGTCAAAAAAGTATTTTAAGTACTTTCGCATTTTTGTATTTATAATATTTATTATATTATGAACATTACAATATAATATAATCATGTTCCTCATCATAGTTATACTGAAATCACTGAAAATGTATAGTTAGGTACATAATATATTTTTTACATTTATTCCAGAAGAAACATTTTCTATAGTTACCATCATGTAGTATAAAAATATAATTACAACTAAAAAGTTGTGGTATAATGGTATAATACCAGCATGTTGACTTCTAACAATTTAATTTGTTACCAACATTACCATAGTGTGGGTATATCTATTAATTAATTGTACCGTACAATTTTCCTGAGTAATAATTGGAACCACTGAGACTTCAAATTATTCTGAAACCACGTTATGGCAGGTACTGGATTTGTACAATTAATATAAATCATATATTATTATCTTTATATATTTTTAAATTTGTAAAAAGAAAGACCCACCGTGACCGGTTCGAACTGGTGACGTTACAACATCGGCACATGCGCCAATATTTCACTCGGCCACTCCGTCATCAGTCTTGGGTATTTTAGTAATAATATTATATACTATAAGTATTATAAGTGTATAATATTGTTAATGTATGACTCTACACTCTACGCTAAAATAGTTTAATGCAATCTTCCGCAAATATGACCTATCTGCATCAGCTGTTCAGCTATAGCATATTTAATAGTTTTTGAATAACGAGCAAAATTAATTTCACTGATAATAAACATAAAAATACACTAACATCATCATTGTTGACTTGTTGACCCGCTAATAAAAGAAATTAAGTTGATAAGTTTATCCTAGAAAATATCTAATGCGAAGAAGTAATTCAAATACGTATAAATTAACTATTATATTTTACACGAATAGCTATTTTGTTAATTATACCCATTTATTATTTTTATTATTATTATTTTATATAAACAACTTATCGATTATAATGTTTACTGTTGATAGCTGCAATTAAAATATATGTACTTCTGAAATATGAGTAACATTTCTAATCGCCTCATACGTATATAGAAGTGCTTAATTGTTATTTTATTACTATTTAATTATTTTAGTTCAACATTTTACATATTATCTTGGCTTGAGTTTGTCATTTTAAAAGTGTCAATCAATCAAAGACCAAAATATCTATCTATAAGTGCTTAAACTTTATGAACAATGTTTTTTTTCATATACGTCTTAAATATTTTTTTACATTCAAAGTTTTAAGTATTAGTATTAACATGTTTGAAGTACACTATAGTTATTGTACTCCTTTATAGCTTAAAATATTAATGGTACACTGCCCATGATCCTAAAGAAAATAACTGAGTGATACCTAACATTGAATATAGGTTAACTGTTATTTGTAATAAACATATAAAACAGTTCAATTAAGTTATAAAGAGTGTTAAAAATAAACATTTAATTACAATTAAAATACTGACCACATACAAAGGTGCTATTATTACTCTGTAGTCGGTAGGTATAGTACATCAAAGGAGTCTGATATTAGAAACAACAGTTGTTATCTATAATGCATCTGAAATAGACATATAATACACATTTAGATGATTGATTAACCTGATTTTATAAAAATTCGATAAAAGTTCAATATTAATGTACCGAATTGAAAGTCCATACCATAAAGCGATTTTGAAAGTTTGCTAAGTTAAAACCTTATAAATGAAATAAATCATCATCATAACTTATCACAGTAAATACCTATATATAGTATCTCATATTCTCATTATCTAGTAGTAATTTACTTAAAATATTTATACATTAAAATAGAGATACTAAAAAACGAAACGATGCAGTGTGCATATTTCACATAAATATTTTACAAGTAGACAAATGCATAAGATCCTTTGAAGGTATAGGTACCTGTATATTATATTTAATATTACATCTCATCACAATGTATCATATAATATTATATTGTTATAAATAAAATACTCGCATATGATAGATGTATATTGTATATGTGTAGGCATTTCAGAGTATAGGAATAAAAAAAAAAATGAAAAACTCCGGCTTTGAAGTAATGTATATTATACACAAAACAGTGTAAACGTTGAAAAAAAATGCAGTCGGAATGGTTCTGTGTATAGTGGAAGTCCTACTGTTTCGCTACATGTTTCTGAGGGCCGAGCGATTTGTACGCTAAAAAGTGTACACCAGTAAAAAGCTCACTAGGTTTATATGCGTGAGTCTACCTATACGTATATATATATTTCGATATCGCGGGGAGGCAGTTTCTGAGGCAGCGGGGGTGTCGTAATAAAACAGCCCAAAAGTAGCTGCAATGGGATTACGCGCAGTATGGTGGTGGTGGACCAGAAATGTGTGGTTGTAGAGAGAGTGGGAGAGAGAGAGAGAGAGAGAGAGAGAGAGAGAGAGGTTTTTGCGATAAAAATGTATCAAAGGCTGCCTTTAAAACCGGCATTTGACAGCGGTCCCTGGCACTGGCAGTTGCACGCTATCACACACACACACACACACACACACACACACTTACAAACGATTGGTGTATATTATATATATAAGCACAGTGCAGTCCGTTACTCCGTTCTTAACGGTCGATTAGCCGAATGCGACATGCAGAAATGAATTGCTGGGCCGCAGTTCGAACACAAGTTTTATTGTGATTAAACTTTGTGTGTGGGCAATAAGAAATACACGCAATAATATAATAATGATAACGAGTAAAGTTGGACGTTATTGGTCTGAGCGTAAAAAAAAACCCGAACTACAGCATTAATATAGGTAGGTTACATTCTACGTAAGTCCAATGCCACGGAATTGCATACACAGCACAACGCACAAACGATCATAATAATATATAATATAGGTTTGTTCATAAATCCGATGGTCATCGTCCCTCCACGTGACTCGGTTCGCAGGCACCTAATTCGTAATTTAATAATATTATTTCATATTCTCTACATTCATTCTGCACGATGACACGACGGTCGTTTGATTTTATTATCGTTATTGGTGTTGTGGATGGTTTTGACAATCGAATAATAATCTTATTAGTCATTATATGAACATAATATATATTATGTGTATACCTACCTACGTGCGTTAGAATATGACCGCTTTCGTATATTATATATATTATGTTGCATTGTATCTCTACACAATCTTTGTCTGGTGTTATAGAACGAAACTCGATTCACTTATTACATTACTTATTAGTTATTAATGTTGTTCGTCGCTAGGGTGTACTTGGGGTGTATAAGGGATTCCAAAATGTTCAAAAAACATATCAGGGCACTCAAAATAGTAAAATATATATTTATAAGTCTCCTCCGCCCAAGAACTGTTCTCTGGTTACACTGACTTACACATATATATATTATATATATAAATATGAAAGTTTTTATATTAACATCACTAACAGTACAGACGACATATATATACGGGCATATGCCTAACCTATTTTTTTAAAACGCCTGTTTTTATGGATAATAACCGAATTCGGTGCTTATTGGCATACCCAAAACCCTACACGGACTGCACATGCTTTGTATTATATAAATATTATAATATACAAAAAAAAATAAAACATTATATGCAGCAGTCGTTATCGCCAAAGTACAATATTGTTATCGACGCACGAGACGGCTGCCCGGTGGACCGCATAATTCCCATTGAAATGGAAACATTTCGCAACTATATTTAACGAAGCTATACAGACACACCGGACCCGGTCCCCCATTTGCGCCCTTCGAGTCGAAATATTACGGAATATTATGTGTCAGTGTTGCTGTGTATGTGTGTGTGTCGTCCTCGACGTACCTACCTATGTAACAATATAATATCTACCAGTTTCGCAAACGTAACGAAATCTCCGCACACCCCATCGTCGAAAAGGAGGCGACTGCAGTACTCCTCTCAGTATTTTTTAACGGCATTATAAAATATATATCATGCTCTCTTTTCATCCACTGAGCAGACACGAAGACGTCGGATTTGTACATAATAATATGTGAATAATATTGTATACCATGGCTATTTTCTAAGTTAGAAATCAAAACTATTTCAAATTTTTTTTTATTATTATTAATAACTACGTACTATAGTACGTACAATACATTACATTATTATTATATTGTACATACCGAGGTATAGTGCACTTAAAGTATTCGTCGTGTAAGCAAGAATCACGTGCGAATAAATAAAGAATGAAATCTCAAAAAAAAAATATACAGCTATAATGTAGCATTACCGGTGGCAATGACTACTAGAAATGAGAACGTCGTGAACAACGCCGTATGGGAACTACATGAATTAATAATCGGCGAGTGCAAAAATATTACTTCATATGTGTATACACTATAGTACTATACACACTACACTGTATTATATGGTTATGGACGAGAATATATCACGTATGTACGTGAAAAAGTTGATCTTTTCTACAAATAGAAATGAAGATTATGTTTCCGCCTATACGAGCAAATTCGTATGTACAGTGCAGGTATATATATATTATTATTGCATATTCGAAGAGACAACGCAAAGGAAACATATCCGAACAGTGAATGAATGTGCCTACTTATTATATATTATATTTTCAGAGATCGAGTATTTTATTAACATTTTAATACAATAGGTGCTATGTTATGCAATAGTAATCATTTTATAAAACTATAGGCATATCAATATAGTATAAATATTATTATTTTTAAAATATAAAATAATATGGCGTAAATGCATATTATATATAGTTTAATATACAATGAACAATATTACAAACTCTTTATAACTACTTAAAAACCAATTTATATTGTTCATAATATGTACAATAAAAAGGAAGGTGTATATGCAAAAATTTGCACAAAATAAATAATGCCAAACTCGAATCGCTAACCGGTTTGTGTTGAATATAATATTATTATAATAATATGTTATTACTAAAATTATATTCACTACTTGTTTTTACAGTTTATTTAAAATATATAACGAATGCGAAAAAGAATTAATACAAAAGAACAAAATATTTCATCTGCAATCAACAAGTTATACAAACGTGTATTGTTGTTATATGGTATATACTATTGTATATGTACATATATTTTCAGTCAGTAACCACTTGACTATTTTAAAATTAACATCAACAAGACAAGTAGTTTATTTAGTATTCGACTATCACATGCATTATATTGTAATGCAAAATAAAATAATTTCTTTAGAAAACATAATATTAGTTATAACTTATATGATTTACAAATGTGTCATACTGTCATATAATATATATTATAAACTTACATACTCTCACTGCTACATTCCAGACACTTGGCTATAACATAGGTACAATATAATATATGTACCTATGTCCTATGTGTGTACAATGTACATAATATTATATAGCATGTGAATCCTCTATTACTGCATGCGATTGAAAACAAATAATTTTTCTAGGCATCAACATAAAAAAAAAATTATAACTTAAGATAATTTTTATTGTGTTATTATAACGTAAACAAATTTTAATTGGTCATCGTCGTGCGATCGCTATCTTAATATAATATAATATGTGGTAGTCACTACTGACTAGTGAGTTTAGATTGTATTTATATTTATTTTTACCTATATACGAAGAACAATAAAACATGCTGTAAGAATGACGCGTGTGTGCAAAGTAATATGGTTTTTAACGATTTTTTAAGTATTTGAGTGTAAAAGCTCGCTTGAGATTTGTCGAAAAAAAACACACAATCGTCCCGAACGAGGCCGCCGCGTCGCCATTAAAACGGCGACGGTGGACGTGTTTATACTATATACGCATTTTACACGCACACTAACAAATTTCGACGGCACACCTACTCCGTCGACCGAGTTAACTATAAGGTTGTGACAGAAAATAAAATGTTTTATGCGAATGTAAACGTGCGTGCATATTTTCCGGCTCCCGGTATACACCTATATAATATTATATACTATGATATATTATACAGTGTATATGTATATAATATTATACTATACATAGTGTTGGTGACTTAGTGCCAGACTGTCGCCGATTTGACCTAACCCGGCCGGCATATCGAACTCGCGTATTATAATATAGAACATCGCGATCGCAGGTCAGCTGACCCGAATCGACTTTTTTTTAATCCTTTATAGTTCGTTGGTGGTTCTTTTTTGGACTGCAGTGTCTATCGTAATATTAATTATTATACACATAATACTCCTCCAATCTTGTTCATGATGTGCAGATAGAGGCGTGCCGAGGATCGAAATTGACTGTGGGCAGTGGGCACGCTTATTATTTCTAACTCAATGTTAAAATATTTAGGGAGGTAGCTAGAAAATTTAATTTTCCAGCAATGGTTTAGCGTCCAACCCCGTAAACATATAAATGTCTGAATAACCCCGACGGAGAGGACCCATATTATATTTTCCCCTCCACTGATACACATAATTATTGAACATTAACACAATGCGAATACAATATATGATTAATTCAACCTTTTATATTCCACTTAAGTTCCCTTAAATACTATCTATTATGTTCAGAGAAAAATGAGATTAACTTTTATTAGTCTTAAAAGAAACGTCGCTACATTCACACTCAATCGTATTTGTATAATATATTATAGTTCTATACTTCTATGGTAAATAATTTAATACCAACCAAGTCAAGTTTATATCAGCGATTTAAGTTGGGGGGGGGGCAGATATACTCAGTCCCCCTATCTCTGACGGTCGTTAAAAGCGTCCCCTTTAAAAATGTAGTATTATTTGTGATTTAAATTTTACATGAAATAAATTACAAATTTGAACATTATTCAGAGTTAAAAATGGGATGAGTATGTTTACACAACCACTGCTTATACATTAAATATAGGTACATTAGAAATTAAAGATACAATTATAATATATGGAACGCTTAAAACTATATGGATGCATAATTAGTCCTCCCTGGAATTTTTTACCACTTTAAGTCCTGGTTTGTATTAAATTAATATTTTTGTCTGAATTACCAGAAAAAAAGCTCATGTGTTATTAATCACAAAATATGTGTCTAACTCAAAATGTGATATTTTATTATAAAATTAGTATCATATAACCAAAACTATTCTATTTTACCCCTTACACAAAATACTACTATAAAAGTTACAAATATGGATATTTTTTGCACAACATTCAGGATTTTAAAAAACACACACTCAAAAAACGCAAAGCTTTTCAACCGGTCTCAGGTAAATCTTCAATCTGCACTCACAAATTAAAACCATTTTTGCGAAGTGGCATTATACATCATTTTGGATTGAAACCATTATAATATTCATAATATTACATTACAAACAACAAATCCTGAAATTGCCTGTCTTAAGCCCAGTTGCATGTATAATTATATAACAGCAGACGGTGGTTAAGACATCCTGGATACAAGATTTTTTTGTCTTAGTTTGATTATTTGACACTTGATAATTTTGCGTTCATGAGTTGCAGCACATTGTCTGCACTACGTCCGATGGTTCTGCCAATGGTCACGAAATTGTGTTACACTATGTGACTATAATAGTACTATAGTAATAAACTAATAAATATTAAATATAATAATACATATTACATATTATTGTCGTATTTAATCATTTCGTCATATTTGTATTGCAGCAGTTTGGTTTAGTAGACTTCCAAGTCTCAACTAACTAGTTGTTAGTAGTTGGCGAGCTACAAAACGATCAAATCGACGACGGCGACAGTGATCGTGATGTTGTGACTTGTGACAATGTGACACACGGCGACGATAACGATGAAATGAATGGTGCCACGACCGGTCTCGGCCTACGCACATTTCGCCGATATATCGTATAATAATAATATGTCTTCCGACAACTGTTGTAGTTGTTCTGCTGATGGAACTGGTAGACACAAACAAATAGACTATACGTGAGTTAAATTCATTTCATTCAGTGATTTTTTTTGTTCAGAAAATTTTTTAGTTCATAGTACCTACAGGCTACAGTAAGTTTTATCCAAAAGTAAAAAATTTTTGGACTAAAATTATGTTTATAGTGCACCTATAAAGTAGTTATATTAACATTGCATTACATTTTTTTACATATAAATATATTATTGCATTTTGAAAAATAAAATTGCATCGTAAATTATTTTTGAATAATATCATAGAATACGATCTTATATAAATAAATAGAATGGTAAATGTTTAAGGTACATTTTTTTTAATCTAAAACTACAATATTAAACAAAAAATAATTTTTCCATAATTATGTGGATGAGACATGATAATTTGGTCTAAAATTATACTGTAGACAATACTAATTGAACAAAATCTTTGAAACCAGCTACAAACAAAGTATCTACTGTATATGAAATGATTGCAATTTAATAAATATCTTTAGGTAATACATAAACTTAGCACTTATATTTAAAATACTTATTGGCTACTCCCTATATTTCAATTGAAAATAAAAAATATTTAAATGTAGATACAATGAATTAAAAAGGTATTATACAGGCTTATATTATGATTATTATAATCATTATTTTGAAGACTGCATTCTTTTCGAATATCAAAGGAAACTAAATAGTCTGTAACCCATATTATTTGATTGTTATAATAAGAAAAAAATCCAAAGACTTCTTAATATTATTCTACGCCATTACCATGGTTAACCATAGACCACTATGAATTTTAAGACCGGTTTTTAAGAGTCTGATACTATATTGGTCTATATGTAATAAATTATATTGTATTATATATTTATATTATTATAATATTGTATTATGACGCTAGTGAATGATTGCAATAATTTCCTCATAGCCGACGTGCCACAGATAACAAAATATGTAATTACATGATAATATATAAGTATTATTAATTATTATTATTATTACGAAAGTGCTTGTATGTACATAATACGTTTTCGTATAAGATGACGATCAAGGATCCATACATTACGACCGGAATCATACGAACGCAAAAGTATATAACTGTTTTAATACATGCGCTAGGACAATTTAATATTTAGTCATATTATTATTACAATATGTAGGTATATATGTGTACTCGTAGAGATACGACCATTAACCACGTTACCGTTTTAGCAGAAGAGTTATCTGAATATAAATCATATATGATTTTTTTCCGTTTTTGTAGAACGATTAACATAATGTCTGTTTATTATTTTTTAATAAATAATAGTAATGGCCAGGACACAAATAGCACAATATTATATACGTTATTGAGAAGAGGCATAACCTTAGCAACTGGAACTAAAAGGCGCCCTTTTATATGGGGGAATGAGCCACTGCCCTCCCGGGAATTTTTTAAAATTATATTTAGTAATTTAATATTATGTATTTAATATTATATTATGAATATCATATAGCTTATAAAATATTTTTGAAATAAAAATGTGTATTACTATATTATGTACCATTCCGTTATATTAGAAGAGAGATACTATTAAGGTACCTATGCCAAAATAACTAGCCAAATTTACTAATTTAGCTTTTGAGTGTATCTCTTCATTGAGTAGTTATCTTTAACTTAAATTATAAATACCTTCTTATCCGAGAAGCTTTCAGTAATCGAGACCAAATATGAAGCCCATGGGCCATGATCGTTAACTCCTTGCCATCTACCTTGCTGTAAAAAATGTTCCACACATTGTGGAAGCACGCCATTCTATATGATCTTCACACAAGCATATCACCTTCGTGGCCCAGTATAATAAAATTTTGGTGCTCACCACGTAAATTTCGACACCGGGATTTTATCTCACAGTTCTCTGTAGAATATAGATATTAAATATGTCCCAGGCAAACAAAACAATGTGACCGATGTTCTATCTGGAGTTGAAACTCTCTCGGAGCCATTAGATCACCCCGCCTTGGCCACATCGCAGCAGAAAGACAATAAGTTGAAAACTTTTTTACAAAGCAAAGCAATACCGGCCTCCAACTGTAGAAGGTCCAATTTCGAATGTCTCAGTTTTCTGCGGTATAACGACGCTGATTGCCCGGCCTTTCGTCACACTTATTTCCATGCAACGTGCAGTTTCCAATAGAAGCCGAGAATGAAAAACCAGCCGCTTAGGCCACAGCAAGCACTGGACGAAACAAAGTGTCGTTGCCTTTATTGGTCGCTTGTATTAAACTTTAAAGCTAAGTATATATTTATACTTATTTTTTTAATTAAATATAATATGTCAACATTGTTTAACGTCAAAACCACAAAAGTTTACCTAACCTGACTCGTTGTAATAATCAATAATCATGTATATAAAATATAGTGTTGTAAAATATTTTGGCGTTAACTAATAATTATTCACAGACGTGTTCGAACAATATCGAGTGTATAACTATAGGTATAGTTGTATATATAGATTCTGGACATTAGCTAATAACATAATAATCATACTATTGTTTGTTGTTTGTTGTTACACAAAGGTAGATGTGGGTCGGATTATCTCGTATATTTACTGTACATGGCAGGTACATGGCTACATCTATAGGTATAAAGTATACACTATACCTAGATATTTACGTCACAACGATTCCGACGAAAACAGACAATTGTCCATGTTATATACTCAGGAATATACGTAAATATATTATAAAACGTACGCGTATGGTATTATTATTGCAGAAGTACATTCGCGGGTAAAACGTACTACCCACGTCCCACATATACCATAATGGCATAATATATTATTATATAATATTATACATAGGTACGCAATTTCGGTTCCGACGGTGTACATACATAATATATATTTAATATTGCACGGCGCCCTGTCATCGTTTCTCACCGGTCGCTGCAGCAGCCACTGTAGAGTTGTACCTATGCGCGCCCCGTGTAACGCCCGTCCAAAAATACGTCTTATTAAACATTTACAAAATAATTTCAAACCGTGTTTTCAGTCTCCCAGGCTCTTGGAAACATTAATTTTTCATACCCAAACTCGAGGATATCGAATTTCTGAGCGATTCGTTTCACTGCCGGACGAATATTTCGCTGAGTCGCGCGGGGCTAAATTCAGTCGACTCGGCACCATGCGCAGGTATTCCCGTGAATAACTTATGAGAAATTCCGAGGTACGAAAAACACGCGGCATTCGTCCGTTGTAAAAATATAGCGTTACATTCACGGGTAGAAAACCGTTTCTCACCCAAATATAGATGAGTTATATAATAACTTTATAAACGATTCTTACATTTCTATTAGCTATACCTGCTTATATTATTCAATAGTTACCAGTTTATCACATATTATCACAAATGGATGTGATATAAAATATTAACTAATAACTATACATATTTTATAAATAGGTTAACAGATGTTTTCTTCATCTCTCGACTCTCGAGCTTTTGAGGATTTTTTTTGTCTACAAGGCCTATATGGCTATATCTACAGCTACTGCAGGTCCTACCGGACGATTGACGACGATAACGACTTTGAATCCGTTCACGTTTAAAGTTTCACACAACGCACTTGTTAAAATACAAAATAAATATCAGTATCACACAACAAAATGATTGAAAAATAAACAGATGCCTCGTTCTTTGTATGTTATATTATTATTATTAAATTATGATTGCACTGTATTGATAACAATAAAATTTTGTTCACATGTAATCAAAACAACAATAATATTAAATGGATATTATATTACATTATTATATCGCCATACACGCTTCGCCCGTATTACACGCATTAATAACACTAATGACTGAAACATTGTTAAACAACGGTTTGCGCATCTGTTTATTTTTAAATATCCGTTCGTACACGGCGACGGGGCGGCCACGATTCCTAAGACCGCGAGTCCCCAGTGACTATATACATAATAATATAATATTATATTTTTTAATATAATACGACCACCAGCCGATAAATACGCTCTCGTACTTATTACAACACAATGGCTGAATGGCGGGACACGGCCGTAATAATTATTATTTAGACCGCCACCGCAGAGAGTGAAAAAAAGTTTATTGTTTAAACTATTATACTACGGTGTATAGGTCTGCACTACATAATAATTATACATGTACATATTATAAATATACGAACGGAAAAAAAAATTGAACTGATCGATATTGAATGGCGCAGCAACTATTCTTAACATTTTATGTTTTCGTTAAGTAGGTATAGTATGGAAACTTTTTTTCAAATAGATTAATTTTTCATTCTATCTTCAAATTCTTTACGACTGATAAATGTTACAATTGTAATAATATTCTCGACCGGATAAATTAATTTCACAAAGGGGACTTTTTTACGGAACTTATACAGATCTACATACCTACCTACAACGGTAAAACTATTATTTTTTTTATTCCGAAACGCAAACTTTTATTTGACTGAGCAACGTTAAACAAATTTAAATATACATTAATATTTATATAATATTAAATATCCATATGAATATTTACTTTCAAACACTACCTATGTAGAATCGCATTTACATAAAATAAAATATATATTTCGTTAAAATGATCCTATACAACATTAAAACACATTTATATTTTTTTTTCTTATAATTTGAATTTTAAAGTTGCCTTTTAGATTTTATGAGATTTTATGGTTTATGTTTCATGGTTGGACTTAAAATGGTATTATTAAAATGGTTTCGATTTATATTTTATCATCAAATATAGGTATTAAATTTGGTTGGGAGTTGTTGATTACTATCTATTTCAAACGTCGTACAATCATATTTTTAATACGTGTTACATACCAATATACTACATACTTTCAACGAAGTATCAAAAATAAAAACCTAAGAATATGAATTTGCTATATTGTTATAGGTATGTAATGAATGACTAATTACAAAAATTATTGACATTTGAGTTTGACGACTAATGTGAAATACGTAAAGGATCGAACTAAAACATTAAACGAGTTTTCGAGGATATAAAATGTTAGGACACAAGAGCTATTATTTTGTCTAAAATTATCTCCAGAAAGAAATATAGTGTCATTTTTCAGAAACTCCCTTTTCTACAATTTCCAATACATTGTATTTTACACTGGGGAACTGGAAAATGGAAACAGAAATATAACCACTCGCAAGGCGGCAGTAACTAATTGTTGGAGTATTAGTCTGTTTTAGTTAAACTATATTATTAACCTATATTCTATACGCCATACAACAAGCATCTGGATCTTTTCATATGGGAAGTAGCAATATTTGTATTGCCATTTGAAACAGTTTTATAGGCCAAAAAAAATAATAATTTAATGTCACAGTGTCTCACACTCACACATACGATGTTTCTAATTTTGTTCTTCAATTTTACTATCAATATAATTTGTATAATTACTTAATGTATAGTTTATTTATTTATAAAATCAATTTCCGATTATTTACAACAAATCTATGTAAACTTGTTTCCACTATAATATGTTTCAACTTTCCAAGTGTAATATACGTGTATGACAAATCTTGATTAAGTCATATTTATATTTTATTATTTATTCATATGCTACTTAACATAATAAGTTGTATAATTTTCTATAATGTTTAAATAAAATATCTGTAACATGTGTGTAATCCTGTGGGTTAAATTACAAACTTGTATAATTGGTCACAGAGAAGCGCACTATCACTGATCATAAAAATTAATATTAAATTAGAAAGCGTTAGAATGACTATAATATTTATCAGAGTTTAGTTTATCACAGACTTTTTAGAAATCGTTAAACACTATATGATTATAATACAATTTCAATTATTTTTACGAATATTATATCAATTTTTGGGTAGGTACCTATAAATAAATTGTTTTTAAATGCAGTTTGTATTAATATTTTATAGATTCTTCACTCGTATACAATCTGAAAGTATATTTTTAATTGTGAAATAGTGTCATACATCGGAATCACGCTTTGCTTTATAGTGACGAATAATATTTGTTAGTAGGTACATAATATTATATTAGTAAATACAATACAATATTATTTATATATTATTATACCTTTAAAGCTGACATTTTATATAATACTACACCAATATAATATATTTGAGAATGTCAAATATAAGAAACTATACGTATATTGTATTTCACTTGACGTTTTCTCATACAATTGCAAACAATTCTATAAGTGACGTCCCCCCTATATATATATAACCTACACAAACAATTCTTGCATACATTATTAATTTTTATTCCTCCGTTCCTCTATACTGCTATTATACATATATATGCACGTTTAACCGAATATATGTGAGTATATAGTGTTCACCTTCATTTCGCCGTCACAAGATATTTTTCGTTGACTTTTTCCCTGCCTCTAGCACTTCCCTTCTTTTGATTCATCTCTAATATTGGCGTACACAATAGAGGTTTTGAAAAAGGGCCCTATCAACAATAATAAACCGATTCTGCGAGCACACGCACGTGTGTGTGCGCGCATGTATGTCTGTATATACATAATATATATGCTTACGTATTTTATTTTTTGTATCCACTTCTTTGTGCCTTTCATACTTCTATATTTTTTTTTTTTTTTACCTAATAGCTTAGGGGTCTGCAGTCCGTCCGTGCGCTATTCACCTGCTCTCGCGCATTCAGAATTTTTCGACTTCTGGTTTCTACACGACTGTTACTAATCTCTCTCACAGGGTATGTGGGGCGTCCCTCGACGTCAAATACAAATTATCGATTCCGGTGTGGGGAAAAAATTATTTAAAAAATTTGCTCAGTCATTGTAAACCGTACAACACGCTGCAGCAGAGGGACTTTATGAGAGAAACTCTTTTAGTTTTTATTTTATTTTTATTTTACCCTCTATTGTACTCCAATGACGAAGGACACCTCAATCTAACTCATCGAAGGGACTAAATGGAGATTAATGCATTTATACGGCACAGTCATATAATATATTATTTTTAACCGCCGGCTACAATGAAATCAGAAAACCTATACCTACTGAGGGTGCCTGTTGTACTCGGTAATTTGTTCGAAAAAAAAATTTTCATCGAGTTCCGTTCATTTATTTTGATAAACATAGTGGATGCCTTTCATAAATAAACATGTATACTTCCCCCTTCTGTTTTTTATTTTTAATATATTTAATAACAATCTCACGTTACCGCAAAAATATTTTTACTATTGAAACGTCAAATTAATATTACCGCCCATTTGTTCACCGAGAGGGCAAGGGAGGCTCATATTATGTTTGCATTTAAATAATATAAATTCCGGAAAACATATTTTTTTTTATTACTATTTTTTATTTTATTATTATTATTTTCAAAAGAAAATGCCTGTTTATGGTCTAACGGAGGAAAAAACTCGATCAGCCAAATATGACGTCAGAAATGCAGTACATGGGATTATGGGATATACGCAAGTCGCAGCTGGCAGACGCTTTTATGATTAAAAATCCACCGGCTCAGCCCACGCGCGTATGCAACATAGAAGCATGTAGGGTGTACAAAAAAAAAAACTGGTCGTTTTACCCCTCTTGAATGGCTAAATACCTTAGGAAGCTTTGGGGTCGATACGTAGTAATCCTCTTTTTTTAAACAGGGACTCCCCGGCACTGAGTCATGTTTTCTTATTGTTAGAAGCGGTTCGAGGGTCGACACAATGCTATAAAAATTACCTTCGATAAATAAATCGTATTAAGATTGTTGTAGGAAAAAAAATATGATAATAAAAACTAAATAAAATGAGTGGCCCTTAAAATGTACTTAAAAATTGAAGTTTTTGTTTTTAATCCTTCAATGTTCGTTTCAATCAGTTTTCCAATTAAAAAGTTGCATTTAATCTTAAAAGTTGTACAGTCAAACAAAGTTTCCGTTTTTTATCCGTATATAATATACACTCTTCATGTGGTCATCTTATGGTCGGGTGCCCTGGTTTATTCAAAACACACGAAAGTTTTCTTACAAACGGATTAAACTTATTAGACCCAAGATATATTCTAGTGGATCTTTTTAACGTTAGTTTAAATATACTTTTTGTATACGAGCAATACAAAAATGCGTTCAAGTACAACTGCCTACTATATTTTTCTCATAAACAGATTGCGTAAAAACGTTAATGACGATAATTATTAATTTCATGGAATAATTAAAAGTTAAAAATGCAGCAGCCACGAGTTAAACACACCGTCGCTTTTCCATTCTATTGACGTCCATTTTAATATTAACGTACGGACATACATTGCATGAATACTTGAGTGCTACTGTTCATGTAGTCCATTCACATGATTATGAAGTCAAAACTTACATTTATAATCTTAAAAAATCATTTATAATATTTGACAGACTTAAAGACAGTGTAATACAATACATTTAAAAATATTATTAAAATTGTTTGCATATATTATTATAAAATATAGATATGAATCTTAAATAAACTGAATAATTTAAAATTTAAATACATCAAAATCAAGTTTCAAATTGCATAATCATCGATACCTACTTTAGCTGAGTATACCCACCTATTTTCATATAACTTATTTATCCTTTAAATATATACAGTCACCTGGAACCAGATATATGGCTGGAAAACCGGGCGTAATATTGTATTTATTCATTTGTGCATACATCGTGTACATTTCATTTGTAGCAGCTTATACATTATACTATTATAATGACAGCTTGGCAGTGTCAAGAAAACCAAATCAAAATATTACAGCATTGAAAACCATACAAGTCAATCGTAAACATGAATTTCACATATATTTTAACTTAAAATTGTCGGAAAAAGTTAGAACTATAAAACTATGAAATAATGCTTATAATAAATTGTGAGATCTAAATATTAACAATAGTCAATTTTACTAACTAAACCTTCTTAAAAGTCAACGAATGTCCAAACTCTCGCACAAAATAGGTAACCAAACTATTTGAAATACCACATTTTGTTTAATTTATAAGATACTGCAGTTTAAAATTAAATAAAGGGGTCTAATTTATTGTATTTCGCTGTTTTATTTTTTAACATTTCAAATTGGTAATTTTTGTATTGTAGATGAGTGTATTTTATGATTAACTCTGAGTGATACAACGATAATTGTATGACCAATATTTATTTACGACATTCAATCAATGATCCATTTCCACCTGGAAATGCTGTGAATTCTGGGTACTTATTACAATTAATTATAATTTCATGTACCTATATAAAATATATTATTATAATATTTAAGTAATAAAATAAATCAATTAAAATCATATTCTAATATTGCCTAGTGATAACTGATTAGTTAAGTTTCTTGTAATTTAATCACTTCTCTAGCTCTGTACCTACTGTTTAATCGATGTTTGCATTTCGAGGGATGCTTCAATTATCTGTGACGAAATCGTTGATACGTTTTTTTATTACACAAGTTATTATACTGTATCATATTATAAAGATATAATATTATAATATACTAGGAACTAATGTTACGTAACGGCAGTATTTTCGGAACTTCACAACCAAACTACAACTGATAAAACTAGCAATAAATCCTATTATACGAGTTAGATAATTTATTTTATTTTTTTAATACATTAATATACGTGCAAAATTATAATAATGTTATTGTAGATTATATGTTATGTTATAGTTTCAAACACAACAAGAATATCGAGTATCGTGTTGATGTTATATATTAAAATAATGTTTTTAAATTTTAGAAGCTCGTTTTCTCGGATCTCAGAAAATAAAATGGTGAGGTTGCTGTAGGTAGTAGGTACTTTATAAAACATGAAATGTTTTACAACATATTTTAATATTTAAGTTTGTTAAATAAATAATAAATTTAAAATTTTACAAGCCTCTATTAATTTTAAGTTAACTTTTAGCCTTTTAGGTAAGTATTCGTACATATACATTTAATTGTTTTCGTTATTATTACCGTGTATAATGTTTCAGGTTTAAATGTTTTTCACATATTTTAAATCTTTAAAGGTGTCACTCAAAAATTAAAAATGATAATGTTTTATTTCAATATAGAATAAACTAAAATTATGATATTTGGGATTTAAATCCTGCATAATTAATGTCGGCGATTAAAAATATGAAATTACTGTCTTAATTATTCATATTTCTAATGCGTAGTAGTAACGTTATTTTTATACAGCTGCTTATACTTGTATATAATGATAATATACATACTAAGTACTTACAAACTATAAAGTGTCACAATATTGTGGGTTTTGGTACGTTTTTTACGGTCTAATAGTGTAAATAGGATTATTTTTAGATCCACAAGAGTGTTACACACTTGTTAAAGTCTTTATAAGACATTTCAAGTCCGACCACTTGTTGTAAGATTTCGTATCAGTCGGTCTCGTTGTAGAGTCACGTAAACCGAGTTTGAAAACAAAAAAGAATAAAGAACGCGACATTTTGTCCACATAATATAGGTAGTATTGTTGTAGCAGTGTAGTACGTAATAATAATGCGCACATTGACGCGATAATTTTACGGTCGTCGGTCGATACCGCAGCAGTGGATCCATTGCCCCGTTGATTCACAAAGTAATAATATTATAATATAGGTTAGGTGTACCGTGTGTGTACATCGTATGTATAAATATCGCGTGTTTATATTTTAATTTTTCTGATTTATATATTACGGGGCTGTAGAAGCGGTTTAAGAAAAAAAAAAAAAAAAACCATAATAATAATATAATACCTTTGAACGCGGCGTTAAGCCGTCACCGCCGGGAGGCCAAGTGCGAGTGTATCAAAGTTAGAACTCGCGTCTATTTGGTGCGTGAATTATGGTTTGTCGCCGTAAATCAGTCGGCATGACCATCTACCAGTGCTATACATATATATAATTTAGTGTATACTTTAAGACGGCGGCTGTTGCGTGTTATGATGGGTCTGAAATATTATTATTATTATTTATAATCACCACCGCCGCCAGTTGTCACCTATGTGCTAGACGAGTGGTGGAAACGGTTGGGGGGATCGAACGGGTTCCAAGAATAGTCCCGCGCCTAGCCGTTTGACACGTTCGTCTCGAAAAAGAAGTTTTTTTACCTACCCTCCCCCCTCACACACATACGACAGCGCACACCACAGCAACCGTCGTCGTATTTTTTGGAACGAATCCATGGACAATTATCTCGGACGCGTAAAACAAAAAAACGAAAGAAATCCGCGTTGGAGGAGGATTTACCGTCGATTAAAAGCGATAAAATAAAATATACATAATATATATATATATATAGAGTACATGGAGATATATGACATTTTCAAATGTAATTCCAGCGTAGAGTTATAGAATTATTACCAAATCCTCAAGATACATAATACGCACCGGCTGAAGTCGTTTCCTTGACACACCACGGTCGTCAGACGATTTCCTCGCATATATATAATAAAAGTACAAAACATATTGTACCTACCTATAATACCTACTGATAAACAGACTGTAAAATCTTTTGAGTCTTGACAATGGACAACAACTATGGAACCACTGCCAGAACGATCGATATTGACACGGCTTCCGTTATTTAGGTTAGAGTGAATAAAATTAAAATGTTTTACCTGCATGTTAACACTTAATTTAGTTTTTATCACTTAAATTCGTATCTTATTATAACAATTATTCGAATCTGTATACGTCACACATAAATAATATAAGTTATGAGATTTCAAAAAAATCAAGCTATTACATTAGACTATAATTTATTAACTTATAGTTCTAAGTTTTTCAATTTACTCAGTAATCATGTAAGTGCATGAAAAAACAACTGACAACCTGCACAAAATATTAAAGTAAAAAAAGTCTGTTAGAATACCTATCATATTATAATACTTATACCGAGCGCCATCATTATGCTTAATATATAATAATTATATTTATTCATAAACAATATTTGACTACGGTAATTTATAATATAAATACTATTGAATAGTATATTATATAAGTACCTAGTCCACTATACGGCAGATGTGTATTTTACCATTTTCTCGACATCTTAAAATATGATATTAATGTTATTATTATTAAATCGTGTAAAGTTGCACCCACAACGACAGTCCGACGTGGAGGCGTTCCTCATTATTCTAACGTCATCGACAGACATTACAATTGACTCGTTAGCATTTTTTCGTTTCATATTTTTACTGTATTGTGCGTACTGTTAGCATTAAGTCGGCAATATCCATAGCGTGTGTGCAACCCTTGCGATTGACTCAATTTGTAAAAACCGCGATCGAACAGAGCACACATAACATACAGCAATATAATAATAATATAATGTCTGCGGCAACAAATCATACATACAAAATGTAGATTATCTTCTATATTTCTATAGTCAATACAATATATGATAATAAATAATATTAGATATAAAATATTGTGATAAGTATAGTCCAATAATGGTAAAGGTACTCCAGGCCCGTATCCAGACCAAATATACAGATGGACGAACCAAATTTTAGCGGGGCAATAAGATGCATAACTATGATATACCACTAAATACAACATTTAATATTTGTTGTTGGGGTACCACCCTTGACCACCACCTGTGGCTGTACATTCCTGAGGTATTCTACTTATTAGTCTAGGTTTAAGACTGTTATTCTAATCAAAGTAAATATTATAATAATAATAATATTAAATGTTTATTGTTTTAAACACCAATCATGCGAGTATCGTATGTGTGTTTAAGCAGTTGGTCTCGTTACCAGATCGCTGCCGAGTGCCGACGACCTATACTTTATACATGCACACGCACACACACACACAAAATATATAACCTTTATAATATTTTACATTCTTATAATAATAGTGATTTAAAAGACAAAATAAATTAACCCTCGTGCGCGCACGTAAGTAACAATCGGATTCAATTAATGTGGTAACAATATAATAATATAGCAATGTTCGTATAAAATATAAATATCTAATGACATAATATACCTTTTTTAATGATCTACAATTATTGTCCCATAGGAAGTTTAAAACTTATTTGCATGAAATATAATTTGAATAGACTTTGAAATATATATATTATATATTGGTTATTATACCTATACATACAGGTTTTTAAACGAATATATTATTATTATATTATACGCACGTGATTATTGTAATATTATACACGCACTATTATATCCGTGGACTTTATTATTTTTTATAAAAATTATATTTGAAGCTTACATAGAATAAGCAACCGACTATACCTACCTGAAGCGATCTCTGTTCATTCCAAACGATTTAACTGTGCGTGGGTTGTTCAATTTTTGATCAATGAGACTTTAAAAAGAAATAAGTAGGTAAAATGAGCCCATATACCAAATACGTTTTATTGTGTGTTATTTAACTTTATTCGACCAAAAAACCAAACGAAATATTATGTTGAAAGGCGCAACAGTTTTTTATATATATTAGTTTTTTTTACTCCATTACCTTTTTGGTAATGTAGGGCGAATAATGTAAAAAAAAACACACTCTCCCACATATACATCTTAAAACCTACTGCTGTGGGGTACTTTTGAAAAATAGCATACGCTACTATATTTTTCCGCAGCTAAGCGACATTAAATTCGAATTGGATCGCAAAATGGCAAACCAAAATTATTATACTTTAAAAGTAATTTTTTGCATTAGCAGACTAGCCGACCATATTTTGTTTGTATTATGTATTAGACGTGTATCACTGTAAATAACTGAAATAGAAATAAAGTATTCAAGTAGATTATTATCAAATCCTAATGGCCGGAATAATAATAATAAGATCGCATGCGTACAAAAAATATCTTGATTGCTTTGATTAAAAAAATATATATGTATATATAAGAAACTGTAAGAATGAAAATCGAAATACACTTTTTATTGCATTTTTGCATGCTCATTGTTATTTGTTAAGAAGGAACTAATTTGGTACTCTTTTATTGTAATTTAATGCAAATGAAGGGAAAATTAAACGATTTATTTTTATTACATCGGAACATCAACAATCAAAAATTATTTTAAAGAATTTATAATTTATATTTTTATCGCTCAAGTTCAAAATATACATGAATCAAATTTTAATGTTTAAACTAAAACAATATTAGGTATACTTTTATTTATACTACCTTAGTTACTTAACTATGGTTTATCACAGACAAAAGAAATTGTTTATTAATTGTACCGATGTAATATGTCGGAACTAGGTATATAATATTGTTCTTATTGATTGATCTGAATTCATACATTATAATATTATATCAACGGTTTTGTCAGTAACTATTTTGTTGCGGCTCGTAACATAGTGTATAGAAAATGAATGAATGACGAGTTTGTAGCACATGAACAAACAGGTGGATAAAATGTAAAATACACATGTCAAGAACATGAAGACAGGTTGTGCGTGGGCCAAGAACCTAATGGAATGTATTTTGAATAGGTAAATCATTCGAATAATTAATCATCTTTTTCGTTCTTTAAAAAAAAATATTCCTGTAGTACAGATGGGTTAATTACAATGTTTGTAATTATAATAGGTGTCTCATTCATTTACTTCATAAATCGCATACGCCTGCAGAATAATCAATTATAAACATTAAAGGTATGTTTAATTATGTAAATTATTAGTGAGTATAAGATTACTGCTAGTTAATTAATTTAGTTTTAATATTCCAGAGCAAACGAAGTCAATATTTTTTTATGCAGTTTAACATTACCAACCGATTTCTTAGAAAATAATAATTCATTTTTTCATAATAATTCCACTCAAATCAAATATTATTTTTAAATATTACTTTTAATCTAACTTTTTCTTTTAACACTACAGTCTATAGAAACTATAAAGGTTGGTGTAAATAAAAAATAAAATACTATAGTTATGAGTATGTTACCCTGTAAGACCATTACTTGTACATAATATGGTTATTAGTTAATATAGTTAGTATTGAAGTTGTCAATAGTTGAATAGTTTTATGCCATACTTAGATATTTACATTTATCAGGTGTAATACAAATTACGACCATACAATTGTAGTTACATATTTTCAATATTTTATATAACATTGACACATATAGTAGACTGTAGTTTTTTGTATTAGCCGTGGATATGATATAAGTACCAAAGATTTAAAAATTCCATATAATTTTCGCCATAATCAGTAGGATGTAAGTGCCAATGTCAAATTATTCCTAATATATTATGACAAAATTGCCAAAGATATAAAAAGGAATAAATTATAATTTGCAGCAATATTAATATTTTATATATCTACTATGGTAGATTTTTAATGTTATGTAAAATTATAAACATGATACCTAGTACAAATTATCTATTTAAATGGTTGATTTTGTAATCCCATATTTTTCAGATATTAAATTTGACTTATTTCACCATGTTGATATTTCTTCCATTGTAAAACTATGAGATTTCTTGAGTTTGAAGGATGAGAGTTTATAAATAAATATGTTAAACTTTGTAATTAATATCTTGAGTTTGAAGGATGAGAGTTTATAAACAAATATGTTAAACTTTGTAATTTTAAGATATCAATTATTATGCGATAACAATAATCACCACATTAAGGAACACTGTTGCAGCTCATAAAGCAACATAAAATTGGTCAATTAAATTCTAATAATATTCGTATAATATCCATATCAGAAATTTCAGCCCAAATTTCGGAAAGGAAAATACTAGAATCAATGTATGTCTCTGAAATATAACCACTGACCATTTCTCTGAAATATTTATACTTTTGTTCATTAAAAAAAATACATAAAATGCCTTGTTTGTAACAGTTTCTGTGAGCCTTTACTAGATACTAACAATATAATATTATTATATTATAAGTTAAAACATAAAAACTGACGCTCTATCGAAATCTGATAATAAATTTGTCACAATGGTGACTGGGATTTTGGCCCTCTGTAGGATACGATTTATTTTTTGTTGATATCGGTTTGGCGCCTTATATGTCTTTCACCGGATAAATGAAACCGATATGGGCAATCCACCTGCTGCGGAGTAATAACTAATAAGGGCATTTTTTCTTACCTGTAACCAATTTAAAGCAGTAATAAACAAATATGCGTCTATGATTTTAATACTATTAATAACAGGTAAGCCACGCTAAAATAAATGGTTCAGTCTATTATAAGTATTAAGTATCTTAACTTTGCTAAAATGGTCAAAATCGATCGAGTGTTTTTTGATTCTATTTTAGCTGTTATCTATGGTTTCTATTCTAATACTCTTACAACTCGTCTGTGATCCCAAATAATATGTGTGCAAATTGATCAAAAACTGTGGATCAACATATGCGTCTCATTTAGATAAGTATATTATAAGCCGACTAATAATATTTGTACTAGCTGATCATCTATCTATAGTTTCTGTTTGGCTTCAGTTGACATATTCTCAATTGTTTTTGCAAAATTGATATTATTGCTTATACGTTTTGCTTCTTATATAGTATATATAATAGCTGTTACTCAATTTTACATTAATACAGTTTTATTAGTCTAAATTAAAAAAAAATAATAATATAGGTTCAGCAAATTATATATGTATATCCTTATCATAATAACTATTTAATTATCTGTAACCAATGGCAACCACATATACAAAAATATATTCAATTTCCGTGAGCTGAAATAAAATTAATGTGTGAGCCACCTCTAGCGAACTATAGGTACTAGTTGAAAAATGAAGCTACAAGTACAAACTTTCCCTCAGTCTCAAGGAATATATTGATATAATTTTTACTGAAAACGATCCAGCATAGTTTTTGAGTCTATAGAGAACGAAAAAACAAACCTTAATTTTTTTATATTCAATTTCGATTCTGAGTAAATCGATGAGTGTATGGGAACAATGAATAATCGGGAAAAACAAAAATACCAAGCACGTTAGATTTTATGAGTTTTTGGGATTTCGGTGAGTGAGGGGTCCAGACCTTAAGTTCACACTAGATTCCTAGTGATAGGGCATACTGGATTCTCTCCTTTTGTTTTCGTATATCCAACATTAATAATATATTTTTGTATTGTGTTCAAATGCCCAAATAAGGTTTTAATTCAAATAGCCAATAATGGGTGTTGAGAGCTGATAGTTATTATATATTAAAAGCATTTATACAAAACATAGTTTATATTTCATGCCTATAATATATTATGTCTATTTAGTCTAAAAAACAAACTTTAATTCTATTATCTGATAGCCTTGCAGGTACGTATTACCTATACCTATTAAACAAACTTGCGACAGTCAATCAAGGTTATAATAGATATAATTTGTGCGTATTTTCGGCACATTAAATTAATTTAATTTTTATGTTTACTGTAATGTTATTTGCATTTTATGATTATTAGCTGCCATAATAATATGTTGTATCTCAAATAGAATAATATGCAATAGTCTCAAAACACTTAAAATCTCGAAATCGGGTTTAAAACAAATACTGAAATGCAAGACTGACAGATTCAATAATATTATTTTACCACGAAATATGACGTGTTTAATGGGTTTATAATATTTAGAAAGAAAGAATAAGTGTACAATTGTATTTATTTTATTTGTAAGTGTAAATATAATAGAAAAAAACTAATTTGTGCAACGTTACGGGCCTAAAGACATATTTACTCAAATCGATCGTGTTTATTGTAGTTAATGAATATTAAATAATATTTTTTATCACAGATATAAAGTGTAGGATAATGTAAATAATTGAAGATATTGTGTCATCGTGAAAAAAAATTTTCTCGGCCGCAGTAACGCAATACTGCAATAGTCTGCTATGTGGCTGGTATATCATACACCGATGGAAAAAAAAAAAAACCGAAATAAAATACATACAACAATAAAAGCACAATATTTGTCCTGTAATACATAATTGTTAGCGACGCAGTCGTAACCTACCTATATAATATACGGACACAAAACGTATAGAATGTATACGTCGGTCAATGTTGGAACGATAATATTGTAATATATAAGTGCTACGCGTACACACGCGTATAGTATTACGCAATAATAATGAAAATAAATCGTCAAATAAAGTACACACAAATTGGCGACCGGAATGCTTGTGTTGTGTTATATTAAATATTGTGATGGTGCCGTTGTAAACGTGTCTTATAATATATGCCGAGAAAACTCGACGTAGGTTTTCTATTACACGCGTAGTGGGCACAACGACTGCGGCACGTATACAATAATACCTATACGTGTGGTATTTAACAACGCGTTATTAACCAATAACCTTATATTCCGCGAGGGTGACGTACATGTAACATAATAGTATACGTTGCGGTCACACCTTGGTCAGTGTCAAGCGCTGCGGTACACTACCTATATGTACCTAATATTAATATATTATAATAATAATATTATATATTATGTACAGAATCTGCGCAGGACACGTTGGTGGTCGGGTGGATAATTATAATAAACTGTCAATCGCACCGACATTCGCTAGGCGCATTCGCCAAACGCGTTTGCCCTTATTTTACATGTCGTTGCAGTAAGAGCGAAAGGCGAAAATAAATATTCTTTATTATAAATGAAAATGGAGTATCCGTAATGAAGAATTTATTGTTAGGTGAGGATGAATTCAAATATTTTTTTTTGAGTTTAAGGGAGTCAGCTCACTATGTGCTCTCCCTCTTTCTCTATCTATCTCCTCCATACACATCTATATCTCGCTCCTCTCGCTTCTGAATGGATGTATTTCTATCTGTATTCAAATACTTACAATTTTAAAAGTATATTTTACAAGACTATGGTGGTATACCACTGAAATGTGTGGAAACCTTATAGGGCTTAAGGCTTTTAACTGAATTTATACTTTATAATAATAAAATCGTCAAAATGATGGATCTAATTATTACATATAATTAAATAATTATTGTAAGTTGTTGAGAAAAACAAAAACATAGATATATACATGAAATACGGGTAAGTGGATGTCGCTGCGTGCTCTACTGCAGTAGGTTACAAGTGGGTCACTGTAATGGATAGTGTTAAATTTAAATTCAATGTTATAATATATGTATGAAAATCGGTTCTGAGCGGAAATTCATTATTATTTATATAATTTTTATGTAATTCTGATTGTTTATTGATTTAATTTGTTAAAACTCCGATTTTATACGCGTAATGAAAATGTTTTTCTGATGATTTTTCTGGAGGGGATGGCATATTTTAAAGGGTCTAGGGCAGAAGTTTCCCAAAATACACCCCTACATTCGTTATAGGGGCTTCTATAGGGCTAGAAATCGGTTACCGTTATTTTAAACCCATTTTTATTCCCGGTTATCGGTTACCGTGACGATTTTTTAGCTTACATAAAATGTTATATAATAAACCAAACATTAAAGATTTTTACTAAAAAAATAATATCTGTTAATTAGTAAATAGCGACTACTTGTAGTGTTAAAAGTTCTACTTATTATCCATATTATTATTGAATGAAATGTATTGATTGCGATGTATATGAATATTGAATACAAATAACATCTAATATTTATCTACGTGAGTATAATAAAAATATGCGTTTTACTAGATAACTTGATTTTATTTAGCGACATATATAGTTTTAAATGGTTCAAATGTACCACTCATTCTGCACACATCCTAAAATATACAACACTCAATCTTACAGTTGAACCAACATTCAGAAACGAATTCAAAATTATCGTGACCAATGTATTTTTTTTGTCACACCCTAGCTCCACCCTATTAAAATAAATTTAAATTGTTAATTTTAATGCACAAATATTTAAGCATAAGAACACGACGACGTAAAAACGGTTTGACCGAGAATCGGTGCAATCGGATTGCACGTGGAAGTTTGCGAGTCACGTCATTTTCGTTTCAACGAAACGTATGTTTCGTTGACTCCTAACTTAACCAAGGGTGACAGTCTAAGACGCACATAATTTCACCTACATTACTATAAGGTTTCTTGTATTTATATGCTTTTAGAGATTTACTGAGTTCAACATTGCAAAAATAATCGCGTGCCTATAACTCGCTGTTAGGACTATATTTATAAGCTTATAGGTAATAATAATAATAATCTTTATTACCGCGAATAAGCTCCATTTACAAGTAATAACATTTAGGTACAATAACTGTAAAAATATAAAATATTTGTCATAGCTTCTTATTTTATAAAATAATTTTTTTTAAAAAACGTACAAATATGAAATATCATAGGTACATGGATAATTATCGCTTCGTCTATTGTATTTATTTGTTTCAACGTATTTTGGAAATTCCTGACTCCTGTATTAATGAGAAAGTCGAGAAGAATCTTCCTTAAAAAATATTACACTTTTACATTGAAAAAATTTAATTATTTCAGAAATTCTTTATAAACTTATACTTATTCTATATATTGTACTATAATTTATACGTGCTTCTTGCACCAATATTATTAATATTATTAAACATTATGATTTGCTGACTCTAAAGCACTTCCACATAAAATTGTCTATATAAAAAACGCAGTCTTCTCTACATCCATCCCATTTATTCTCAAGCTTGTCGTTGCAAAACGTATTTAAATGGCAAACTGAATCTTTTTAAACTAAAATGAATGTTCCATACTAGGCAATATTGAGATAGAAACTGATTCACCGTCGGAACATTCACTCATAAATATTGTAGCTTCAATCATATTTTTCCAGCTTGTAATGAGGTGGTTAGAATGTAATTTATAAATATATATAAATGTAATATATAAAGTTTGACCCAGATTCATGAATTGCGGCAATTGAATATTATTTTAAATCAATGATCATATTATGTTTGTTCAAATACAGTATTTATAAATAATGATACACATAATATTATAATCAATACTTTTGAAAATATTCGCTTTAATATTTATTTATAAATTATTAATGCAAATAGTATACAACGAATATTCATGGGTGTTGTTATTTATCTATTTATTTTTTGTACAACCATTTTATTTACTTTAATCAATGGTAATCATGTGCAAGTATATAAACCAATAGAAATTCAATTTCCGTTTCCCGACACAAAATACCTTCATGAGTTCATCATTACCTGTACATTTACTAGTCAGTTGAGACATCTTATGTATACAAATAGTACAGATATACAATATAATATTATACATTAATAAATTATTATCATCGTATAGTTCGTACAAATTAATCGCGTACATGTTAAGAAATTAAATAGGTACATTATAGTTATAATTTAAATATTTCACACAATCAATAGGTGTAGTAAAAATTATATTATCCAATAATAATACAAATACAAACTTGAGTCTCGGATCATAACTTATTAGATAACAAGTTATAATGGTTAAATAATAATCATATATTATGTAAATATTTATAAATACTAACTTATAATGGCTATGTATAACATTTTTCCGTGGTGATCACCATCACCTACCCTCACAACCATCCCTTACAATGGGTCTCTAGACCCATAATATTATTGTTTCGTGGTTATAATAATGAATATGTATTTAATTAGTCACAGTGTGTGTATCCTGATTGTAGGATACACACATTTATTTTATAGTCAAAATATTATAGAATATAGGTACTATATTCATCGACGATGATCGTTCATTAAAATCATAGTGACTATTCACATTTTCGCGGATTCTACAGTCTCCGTGCCCTCACAAATGTCTAAGCACTGCGGGTCAACATTTGCTCCAGTATTGCAGAGAACACCCCCGGTCCACCCTCAATTCCGTATCCTTGTAATGCGGGCATATTATATGGTCTGTGCTTGGCGATTTGTCTATATACCTATCATATTATTATTGTGTGTGCACGGTGACAATGCGCAGCCGGGCCGTACTTTGTGCGTCAGCGAACTCAACAAAAATGCTTTGACGCGGCGTATATAATTGTAGAACACGTGTAACGACGGCCAGCGACTTTGACGGCGGTTTAAGGCGCTGTAGTGATATGGCAGGGGACCCGCAGAAAACGCGAGCTGCTCCCGCGGGATTCACGTGGGCGGCAGGAATCCCCCGACTCCGGGGCCAAAAAGCTCGCACGGGCCAAAAAGCAAACAACCGTAATTAGATCCCGTATATTATTATAAAATATAAGCGAATCCTCCGGCGTGCCAGACGTTACTGCGGCGGCGGTGCGCGCGGGATGACGCTGTGTGTTCGAAAATCCTGCTCCTCCCTCGTACTCTTCCGCACCCATCAACGCACACACACACATACACTCACCGATGCGTGGGTTAGGGGGAAAGTGGCCTGGTGGTGAGGTCCAAAGGGGACTGACAATGGTCGCTCCTGTTTGTTTAGCATACAATATATATGATTATTATTATTATTATTATCATCATCGTTATTATTATTATTATTATTATTATTATTATATACGCGCAATACACGCGTACATTATTATGTGTTCAACTCACTATAGGTATTAATGTATTATAATATATTACTAGCCATCACACCCGGCGCGCGGCGTTGCCCGGAAAAAGATTTGTTTTTTTTTTTGTATAAATATAACTTCTGGACAGTTATTAGATCCGAACTCCGTGGATAAGACACTAGATTTCAAAATGAAATAGAAATATCAATTCCGCTGTTATCAACTCACAGATTCCACCATAAGTTTCATTTTTATCATTTCAGCAGAATATTCATTAGCCGTTGAGTGATTATCATTATTTATATGGTGGGGCATAACTGAAAACTTAATCCATTCATTATTTCATTAACCATAATATATCTGACAATTTGTGAACGCACCTCTTCATCATCGCATTGACTTATGTTTTGAACACGTTAAAAAATAAAGAACTCAGAATAAACAGTTACCGCGGTCACCTACAATGGGGACAACAGAATGTTTTCCAACTTCTCCATAAACGTTAAGACTTTATTTAGCAATTTTGCATGTAAAAAAGAGTTTAAACAAAATTACAAAAATACATGGGTCTTGAACCAAAGGATAACAGAAATAAATTATATAGTTTTTTCTCCATAGCACCGTAAAACGGCCAATAAATTATTTTTTATGATCTTCAACCAAACGCAACTATTTATATGGTATTATAAAACAATCTGATGCCGAATATCAACCTTTTCTTCCTGGGTGCTTTTTCCATAATAGAAATCTGTATGCCAAATTTCAGCCCCATCCGTCCAGGGGTTTGAGCTGTGCGTTGATAACTCAATCAGTCAGTTAGTTAAGCGTTATATACTTTTATATGTATACATAGATAATAGATATGTGTACTACCTATAGAGTGATTTGACCGTTACAAAAAATCAAATTTAGGGATGTGATAGATTCGAAATCAAAAATGCACGTTTATGTATCGCGTATAAGAAAACTTTAAAAGTCTAATTTCACGTGAGTAAAATTTACTTTGATTCGATTCGGTTATAGGACCACAATGAATGTATCCCAATTGTGTACTTATACATACGAGTATATATATATTATTATTTATTAGGTTAAATAGTATCTATGTATATACAATATTGGCCACCATATCTTCAAGCCCAGAAATATAGGAAAACACGGTGACCCCATCATAGTAGTATATTGTATTATACCGGTCTGGGATTAATCTTCGGGTAGACTCGAAACAATTTCCAAAAGTATTCGACGTCGAGAAACGCTCTAAAGTACCAGGCTGCCTGATATTCCGCATCCTATAATATTTTGTTGTGACACACATATTGTTCTGCGGACTAGCAGTTGGAAATACTTTAAATGTGTGCCGCCGCGCCGGCTCTTGGCGTATATAATATATATTATACACAAAGACAGGCCACACATTTGTTATACTTCCCTTAATAACGGCACGCGGTTATGGTTTTGCGCTTTTGTCCTTTCGACTCTGGAACTTCACAATGCTTTTAAGGAGCTAGCCCGCAGAGATTTGCTTTTTCTCTCTATAGTAGTTAACATAAATCGTCGTTACGCGCTCACGTTATACCTACCATGACGCCATATTATACAGTAGTACCCATATGGATACAATATATTAATATAAATTATAATTGCTTAATTATATATGTATAATGTATATAATATATTATAATATAAAATGTTATATTACCTTATGTTATACAATAATATATAAAACATACATGCGTAGAACTTATGCTGTAGCCTGTAATAGTAGCAAAGTAGATACGTATATTATGTATAATACAAAAATAACACATCACTATATAATATGATTGTAACTTAGTGTTGTTGGCTGTCAGTTAATTTAACAAACAATCGTAAAATGGATATAACTGCTGTGTGGCCATTATAGTGCGCGTTTTGAATACTTCGGAAGATTCAGCCTGCCGTCCCGTGTACATAGTTTACGATATTATAATGTAATATATTATAGTTTATAATGTATAGTCAGCCATAGGTATGATATTATGTTATCCTTCGCTTTCAAGAATAACGAGTTGACAGATAATATTAAACATTATAGTTTGTGCATGTTCACGATGCTATATATAATCATAACGATTTACAATAATATGCACAATTTTATACATATTCTTATTTCTCTTAGAAAATAGTCTTGGCTTTTTTGGTCTCGAAAATATGAACTATACTAGGCAGAAGGTTTAGCTATTGTCACTACTGTATAACGTATATATGAGGTAGAAAATAAAATATAGCTCTTAGTATAAACAAAAAAAACCACAAAAATATTATTATTATTTTTATTATTAAAATATTGTATTATATATTATAACAAAATCAGTTAGGTAGGTACTTATAAGTTATAACTTTATAACCAATTTTAAGCTTTCCTTAAAATTTCCCTTCACTACAATCAAGCCAGCAAAATTATATTTAAATTAATACTTAGTCATAAATTATCCAATAGTTTTTAATGACCATATATTTGTATTGAGATTATTTTCGTTTAATTTATACTGATTTCAAGTGTTCAATTTTGTTTTACTGTAGGTACCTATCTGTATGATTTAAATTCTTATGCAGAAGTGAAAAAGTTAATGTCAAAACATTGATTTATACTTATATTATGTCGTCATTAACTTTTTGATTGATATTGATGAAGATGATTGAACAAAAATCTATTATCTAATGAAACAAATTACTTAAAATCTAAACAAATGCAAACATTATGCCCGTATGAAATTTGCGAATGGTTCATGGTTTTGTGACTGTGTATGTTATTTATTTTTTATGTACATAACGGCTTATCAGTTTTAGGCAGACGTTTGAAAATCCTTACAAAGGTGGACGGCCCTGTGCGGCTGTACAAACCATAAAGTAATAACATATTTAAATTTGTTCTTTATTAATTATTATCATACTCTTGAAACTGCGTATAGGCAGTAAGGTTTACATTACTCGTGGAATTAAGTTCACATAATGCCCCCGTATACGAAATATCGAATAAACAAAGTATTACACTACAATAGAATACACTGAGCTGTATCATGGTGTACAGTAATATGTGTAGTGTGTACCTACACTTGCACAGGCCGATAACACAAATTGCATTGTGTAGCCGGGGACTACATGGACTACATGGAGCTTATACTGAGTTATACCTATGTACCCATATAATATTGTAATTTTGTATTGTGTATGTGGTCTATATGAACGTTCGTTTGAAATATCGCAGTCTTATAATAGTCATACGCCTAAAGCTTAAATCGTATTGTCACGAATTGTGTTATGGTAATTAATGTTGAAAGTCTGTATATAGCTCTGTAATGGAAAATGCGTTAAACGAAATCGTTTAAGTTTCGTCTCGTAATATATTTTTTAATTATTTCGCTTTGCACTCGTAATTAAACACAATTGCAAGGTACCACCTAATTGTATTCGAAAATAGGTACAAATTATCAAATAAAAGCGCTTTGTCTGTTATTAAATAAATGTCTTCCTTATTGTTTGCTGAACATAACACAATATTATATTATGTAAATAATATGTATATGCAATATTCTATTTGAAATAATGAACGTTTTGTTTAGTGTGTAATTAAATTTAAGTGATTGTATTTTTCTATCTTGTGTTACAACGATATTGGTTTATTAATTCTATACAATGTAGATAATATACATATAATAACATGTTTGTAAACACTCGTATTGTAACATTTGTGAATCTTAAAAAGAGAAGATAATAAATCATTTTTTTCAATATTCAGTATACAGAGCAAATACTCGGGAACAAAATGTATTAAAAATTAAAAATATAATAAGATTTTCTGAATATCCCGGCCTCGTCCTTATGCAGTTTTTTTATAGCATATACCCTATAAATGTGTATCTCGGTTTGAGTGTACTTCAATTTTAGTGTACCTTAGTTCACAGACAAATCGGCATCGGTATACCTCATTTCACGGACAAATCGGTGTCAGTATATCTAGCTTTGAGAAATATTTGACCTAGATGGGCTACCGCAAGTCGAACTAGCACATTTTTTAACGTGGTTTAAATTACTTACTCTTTAAATTTTTCTGATATATCTAAAAATGATCTCTGAGATTTTCGTCAATTCAATTGAGTAGTTTTTGAGTATATACTACATACATACATTTGGTTTTAAGGTATAGTTTCTTTTATGTAGGCCATGTAAACGAGACGATTTGATACATGGTTGAACCGGATCTGAGTAACCAATAGCGACAATTTATACACAAAAAAAAGTACTAATTTTTACTATTACTATTATAATCTGCAACAAATAGTAACCATTTAAAAAAAAAGTTTTTTAATTTCCACCGTAAATCTAAAGAACCCTATTTTACAACCTCTTTAAAATGTGAATTTCGATTTTCGCATCCTTTCTTATTGCAAATCTAGATCATGAGATGAACCACTGTTGCAAATTTCAAGTTTGAAGTTTAGTAATTTTTGAAATGTATAGCAATGAGTGAATGAGTGGTATTTACCATTTAGCTTGTATATATAGATAAATTATTTTGTCATGGTACATATAAGTTAGTTCTTATATTATATCATGATGTATCAGATACAGTGATACCGAATACATTATAATTTATAATTATTCATTCGATCTGAGTATTAAATACATTTTTTCTTTTATAAACATAACAATTTCGTTTATTAAAATATATAGTTACCTAATGAAAACTTTAGATAGTTAGTAATGTGCACATAAATTAAGTTCAAAACGAAAGCGTTTATATGGTACGTGTGTTTTCATATTTACCCCTTATACCTACTTAATTATTATTATAATATTATTTTCTATTGGTACCATATGATTATCATGTTTCTTTTAAATAAGACTTATTAAACACTTACATATGCATCATACATACCATTAATACACATACGTACAATACCTATTCAGAATAGGACGTATCTACACGTCTTATAATCACTTATATTTAATAGAGAAAGAAGACAATCCCATCTGCATGTGATGTGGCGTCTCTCTTGCAGTGTTGACATAATGCAAAATATATACGACAAGGAGAAGAGTGACCGCCTAAAAATTTAGAAACACCGACAGCCAGGGTGAATCATTAAACCCAGTGCCAAATAATATCTCCAAACTCATACAATTCTTATCGGAAACACACCTTCTCAACCAGATGTATCTCAAACATATAATCGACAGAATACGAAAACATTGTATTACTATACGATATTGTTTAATATTTACTTTATATTATTTACTACATTAACTAAATTATTTCAATTATCGTTACTATTATTAACTATGTAATCTATGTGTATTTTACTCAACCTATATAGGAATATAAAAATTACTTACTGACGTAATATTATATCCATTGGCCATAGATGCTTGATGACAAATTATAATAACAATAAAAAATATGAATTCGAATAATAGAAAACAAAAATGTCTTAATGAAAAATAAATTATAATTATAATGAATGTAAATAGTGTGTATCATATACATCAATACATGTTTAATGTGCTAGAAGCCTAGAGCAATATAGCGTATTTCCTATATTTTTTAATAGTTATCGAAAGTACTATTGAACAGCCACCGCCTGACTATAATATGTAGTCGAGATTCAATGATTTTACTGTACAGTACCTATATTTTATATGTATTTGTTTCATTACAACAATAATTCAGGAATAAACACTACCTAATACGTTTTCATAATGCAACTGTATGGGTAACGACCCACGGAGAAAATATAATATTGTTATTTAATTATTTGTTTCCTAAAAATATTTTATCTTCGGTATGAAATGTAGGTACCTCTGTTACCCTGGCACACCAAAATCAAAATGTTGACTTGAAAATTGTTTTGTAGTTTGTTATAATTATAAGGTAAATATTTTTAACCAAAAATAAAAACATGTTCTAACCACAGTACCACACGGCAGGGGTCCTTTTTTTTGGTTCCTTATTGTTAGATAATATTATTAATTATTAACAAAATACCAAACAATTATTCAAGTAAATATAATTGTAATAATTTAATGATTGTGGATGTTGTGGTAACGTTACTTTGGTGCACTCCGAATTTAAATCACTGTTTGTCAGGACCCCGCTGTGGTTAAAAATGGTTGCATAATAATTAACAAAATACAAAACAATTTTCAAGTCGACATCTTAACCTTTGGATTCCTAGGATAGCCACTTACGAAATGTTTGTTTTTTAAATGGACACGCAACAAAATGTTAAAAGTTGATAATATAATATACAATAACGTATTGCATTTTATCAATTCATTTTTATTCTATACTTTGACTTAATATGCTTACTATTTTTTTAAAATTTTAATCTAGTATTGAAATCTATTATTATACTGTATAATGTGGTTAGATAACTGGTACATTAAAATTTAATATATATTTTAATTGAATAATTTGTAAAAATTAGCTATACTAATATGATTATTTTTATAGATGCATAACTTAATTTCACCATTTTTATTTTGTTTCAAAAATAAAATATTTAGATAATGCCTATTTTATTATTATGACAATATGGAATAATTTTTTTCTTTTATAATATATACACTTAACATACACATTTATAATAATAAAATATTCTAAAAATATAATTTGTATCGATAAAAAGGATACAAAATTTACAGGTACCTATGCTTATATTTTATAAATTAAAAATAAAATAAGAACTGCTATTTTGAATAACATTTTTTTTAGGTACCTGGCTATGAGTCAGAATCGTCACCAAAGAAATTCTTCCTTCATTAAAAAAAAATTTAGAATAATAATAAACATAATCAGGAATTTTTTTTTAGAATTAAGTGTGTAAATATAATTGGCAATGTGGATTTAGATAATGAGACAAATTTGTGCCAAAATATCACACATTTTATGGCTTTTGAAGATTTAAAAAGTATTAGTGAATATTATAATTTAATAGGTGTTAAAGTTTTTTTTAAATATACATTTTAGTAAAAATAATATTATTTAAGTTCGAAAGATACCATATTGTAACACCTTAAATAGTAATTAACCATGTCCTGTAGATACAGAATTAATATTACTCGTTCAATATGATTTACCCAAATTATTTAAGATGGTTCTATTATTGAAACACTTTATCACTTTTATTTGCTAGTATCTACAAATTACAATGCTATTTATATAATCCTCTAAACCAGAATAAAATTAAATAACAATGGGTGGTTTATTATTTGATTGCTTGATATAAAACATTGTGTAAGTTTTAAAAATATATTTCTTATGTTTTAATAGACGGAAACGTTAATAACATTGTTTTGGTTCATGCGCAGTGTGCACGCAGCGTTAATAAAAAGGCAATTGTATTTTGTATGACAAATATATTTCAGTGGTGTGTTTTTTGTAAACGTCAAATATAAACCATATACATTATACAATTTATCACATTTGAATAAAAAATTCATTAGATTTAGACGATATAGTAAAGAAATATCAATTAATTCAAAATATAATAATAGTATCATATGGTTTAGAATTTGCGTCATACCGAGAGTTAAATCTCTACCATATATTATTTTTATATAATATAATACAATAATTGCGCATGCCACGCAACTATTCGTTTAATTAATTTGAATGACGGGCATTATCAATATATTACAATAAGGGGATTAAATATATTATATATTGGTTCCTCAAAATTAAATATTTCCGGTCCAACCCCATCCTAACAATATCATGACGAATTATTAGCCATTTTCTACGTTTTTATCCCATTAACGCACGGGCACTCCGCACACATCTATACATAATATATATGAAATCACATACGTCATTGTCACTTTCCTCTTTTGTAAACCTATCCATATATAATATAAGTTCACCCTTAACCCTCAACTCTTTTTGATATTTATGATTTTAACCCTTTATATTACATTACCATAACAGTATAACACACTTGATGGGATTTTCTCTAACTCTGCTCATCGTATATTTTTTTTATAATCTTCTGTATCTTTGCATAATACCCAAAAATCTGAAACTGAGCACGCAAAACGTGAGGGGTACAATATAATATTAACACCATTCGGTATATTTATAGTTTTTCGGGTGGATATAATATATTCACATAAGCTACCCATTATATGACCTTTATACAAATTTACCTTTTATATTATTCAATAAATATTTATTTAAAACACTTCAATAGAAATCCTAAACATTTTCCTTTAAGAGACCCCCTCACGAGCATTTCTTGTCTCCGTCTTACAAACGTACAACATGCCAAATTGTACGTTCACAATAACACATTTTGCTCGGTAGTTTCTAAAATTAGAGTGAATTTACTTATTATATAATTTAAAGGTTAGAATATTATCTAGGGCATCTCTGAGGATTTTATCGATATAATTATTTTTAAGTAAGTTTGATAATTTTAAAATGTACAAAAAATGTACAGTTTAAAAATGGTCATAATTTGCTTCTTAATACAAATATCAATAAAAGCAGCCGAGATGCCCTAGACAGTAATTTTACCTTTACATTGTATAAGAGGTAGATTCACTCTGATCTTAGAAATTACTGAGTAAAATGTGTTAATTTAAATGTAAAATTTGGCATGTTGTACGTTTGTAAGACGGAGACAACAAGTGTGGGTGCGGCGTAAAATACTTTTAAAATAATTATTTCGGCTTTAACTGAACCCTAGCTTTTGTTTTTTGTAAATTGGTTATAACTAATTTTCAATTTTTTTTTTTAATTAAAATTAAAAATCGATAGCATTTGTTACATAATTAGTGATATTTTAAATGCCCGTGTAGCTCAGTGTCATTAAATTAATATTCTTGTGCATTTACACATAATGTATAGGTATTGTTAAATTTGTATCACTACTGCCACTGGTGCTGTGAATCCGGATGTATCCAAGATATTTAAATATATTATATTTTATAAAAATATTAAAATGCATTTTGTTTTATTTAAATGCATATTTTACGGGCAAAGTAAGAAATTTGGTATTGTGCACAGTACAATTGCCCTATACAACTGCAGTATTAAATCACTTTGCCTACATGAATCCGGGCAGGGTACACTTTGCCCGGGCAGTCTCGTACAATGTCCCGCTAATGTATGAATAAATTGAGCATTCAAATTATCATTCTTACATTGCCCAAAATGTTCGGGCATTGTGAACAGTGCCCGGGCATGCATAACAATGCCCTATTTCCTACTTCACCCGTAACACATACATAAATATGCACAAAATAATGTTTATTTCATTGAATTAAATGTGGTACCTATTTGCTACAACTTAGCTTATAATTTAGAAAAGAAAAACGTAATTTGATAATTATTAGGTATTACCAATCAAAATAAATATTTTTAGATGTGTTATCTTGGCCATCCTTGATAGCTGCTACATTTGGTGAATACAGACATTTTTAAAATACAGGACTATTTGGAATTCGTGTACTCGTTCTTAAGCTTCTTGAGTCCCTCGTCTCCATAAGCCTCGACTATCTAAAGCTTTATGTAACAATGTTGGCGGTTCTTGTCTGTTGGTAATCAGCAGTGTGGTTTCAAGACTCTTAGGTCTACTGACTACTGTAGATGCTATAGCTTGTTAGCTTATTAAACTGATTCGGTCATTGTAGGTCGTTTAAATTTAGGCGACAAACGGGTGTTATTTACATGGGTTTACGTAAAGCTTTTGATACAGTTGACCATGACCGGGTTTCTAATTTCTAAGTTAAGACTTTTGTCAAATGGTTAGCCGTGGCCAGTGAGCCATAATATCTGCTTTAATTGCGACTACACTGCCGAATAAGAAGATCCTCATTCCACTAGATTATTGTTCATAATACACCACCACAGGTCGTTAGTATAGTCATTATAATAATATGTCGTATAATATAATCATTCATAATAGTTTCACTAGGTAGGTACAAGTGTATAACAAAATTTGATTTGTATTACATGACAGAACTATAATTTGATATTAAATACATTCGTAATTATTTTAGGTAATCCGTTTATTTTTTTATATAAATTATGACACATGTAATTTATATTATATTCATTGGGCTTAAAAAATGCATTACAATTAAGTATACGAAAAAAAAAACAATGCTTGTTCCCCGTGTCCCTTCGTAAGGTCCACACTGTCCTTGGCTCATGGTACGTATTTAAAAAAAAAAATAGGGTTTTCATACATCTTATTCTTATTTCTTACCGTCGAGGCTAAGAATACGCAATAAGTGTAATATTGATCGGAACCCGGTATTTCTCGAAAACACTTAGTTATAATATATATAAGCAAGCAAAAAAAAAATGTATAAACACTGCCTGATATATAATATTATGAAAAAGTGGCGCGTACTTTTTAATATAATATGTAGGTACTTATATATACAATATAGGTATATTGAAAAGTATAAAAAGAACGACGTTTCATCTGGCGCACAGGTACAGCGCGGGTGGGTGTGTGTACGGATAACGAATATTATACGCATGGTTGGTGTGATAATAATATACGCTAGACAGCGATCTAAGATATTATTCCTTTTGGCGTACGTTACCGTTTTTTTTTCTGACGCGCAGCGACACGTTTACGCTGTTTTCACGACGGAAAACTACCGATTTTCCGAACACCAATATTTTCCGCGGTTTCATCTCGCACACAGAATGACGCCACGACGGTCGCAGATATTATGGCATGACACGCGGTACTCGTCCATAAAAGTATTGCGTTGTAACGATTGTTACATCATTAATATATTTTATAAACATAATAATGTGTACAGTGGGCATATATTATACAAACATGTATGTTATATATGATATGTACCTATTATTTACAATAGTATGCTGACTATATATTAAGCCCCTCCTGTTTTGGTACCATATTTATATTGTAAGGCTACGACCAAATATCTTTATGTAAGGGAAACCAGTCATCCGCAATATTACCATCACGCGCACTCGATGAACCCCGAGACCGTCCCACATTTATTTAAACTTTGTTGGTAACTCGTAAGTATAATAATAACATTTTTTGTATCAGTAATTATTTGGATCAATCGTCATTTATTTGTAATATTAAGATCCTAAATATCATTCGTGCTCCCGAGCTACGGTTAAAATATATTCAAAAGAAACTAACTTGTTCCCTGAATATTCTATATTTAACTGGTCATCCCCGACCACGTTACAGCGTGTTTCATAAGCGATTTGATAGCGGTTCAATATCATCGTGTACCGCGGTGGTATACGTGGCAGAAAATATTATTGTTCCGTGTTCCGCCCGTCCGTCGCCGGTATAGAGGTACACTTGATCGTATAATAATGAGTCGATTTGCCCGGCTGGGTGCCGTCGCCGATCGCACGGAATTCACACGCGTACGCACAAACACACGCCGGCGGTGGGGTGATGGGGAGGGTTGGTTGACAATAGATCACGGTCTTTGTCGCATTGTCTGGGTGTACAAGTGCGACCGCTCGGCGTTTCGGAGAAATGCTCTCGTCAAAAACGGACAGTTTCCAGTCAAAACTTCGTAATTCGCTCACACACACGCGCTACGCGACAGCGGGGTATTACGTGTGCATTACGAGTATTAGTGCACGCACACGCGCGCTTATTTAATAATAATAATAAAACGCATACGGGAATAGACAGCCATTCGGGGCTGTCGGAGGTGTTGGCTGGAGCTGCTGGAGCTGCTGGATCTGGTCGAGGGGTTGAATGTCACATACGTATATGTTATACCGCGATAACCCGGGTGCGGTTGATGGAACCGCGAGGGTAGGGTATAATGGCGGTGGCGCGGTATACGCGTATTATATACGTAGTAGTGGCCACCACGCACACACACACACACACACACACACACACACACACACACACACACACACACACGCACGCACGCTCCGTCAATTTCTTAATAACATCGCCGTAAAATACAATATAATGCGTGCGTGTGCGCGTAAAATATTATACATCCGACACAAAAGGCTTCGGATGATTGATCGACCTCCGTCGGCGGCATCGGCGGCGGTTAACCGGCAAGGAAAATATGTTTTCGGATTATTCTAAATTGAGATAAATCGCCAGCATCCGTATATGTGCGCTGTACCTAGGCACGGTGCAGTATATACGCGTAGAAGCGGCCGCCGCGATTATTCGGTACGCACGCGATAATAATATATTACATCGCGTCGCCGTCTTACATTAAATTGTTATAATTATGTCATAATATACACTCTCGTTTACCTTATCATATAATATACGTTACGATTTCGTAACGATCGAGTTGTAATATGAAATCTGTGTACGGGTAATATACCAATATATTATTACCTATACCTGTATTTTAATATACACATATTGTGCGTATACCTATGTCAAAAATCGTAAAAATCACTGTAAAAGCAGAATGAGTTTTTGGATTTTTTTTAGAAATATGTAGTAAGAAACACAATCCACTATTTTTCCAAGGATTTTAGTTTTCTTTTATTATTTTTCGGCAACATGGGCCATTGGGCTTCCAGAGAAAAAAAAAATAAATTACATATATCGTGTACTAAATTTAAGTGCGTTAAATAAATTTTGGTTTGAAAATTGGTGGCTGTGATGAATTGGATGATGCTGGCCATGGAATGAGAGTGATTGTTTAATACTTCGGCCAGTGATTCGGACAGGTTGTTGCTTGTTCGGATATTGTGGTACACTTAATTACTTTGTCGTATATGCCGATCATAGACCTACACAAATAAATGAACAATTTAACTATAATAAGCACTTTTATTAAAACTTTGACGTAGTCACACGATCACCACCCACTGACCCTCTTTCTGTCTTCACATATTCTTCAAATAACAATTTTACAATCGAATCAATATCGATAATATCGGTACTAAGTTTAACCTAGTTACATTATACTTACTGACTATGCTTAAAATTATACTAATTGTTATTGTATTGCATAATGTTACATATGATTGTTAACTTAACCTACTTAATAGTTTTAATTATAATATTTTTTATATATTATGCTTATGCATGATACAACACTTGGACATCGCAGGATGAGCACATTGGGGGTTCTTCCTTGGCCATTATAGGAAACCGTGGGAGATTTGCGTGTGTCCGATTCCGAGTCTAGTTAATATGATGTACTGTGAATTTCTATAGGAAATGTCCAATTGTGGGTATTATGTTATTTCCGAGGATTATGAATGTTAATATTGTAACTGTTGTATTTTTAACAGATTAAGAAGCGAATAATCTCGTAGTATAGCAAAATGTTATTTGAGTATAGACTATAGGCTAAACTTTTACCTCCAATTTAATATATATTATACATATATTTGAATGTAGATTGACTGTGTTTACTTAATTTTAAGTATTTTTTTTTAGTACTAGTTTTTATACGTCTGATTACTATCATGTTCATTTAATTTATCACTTATGTATGACGTATTCTTCCACGAACGGAGAAATAAAACATTGGCAAGTTGCAACGAATGACCAAAAAAATGAATGGTAATATCCCATAGGGTATGGCCAACATACACTATGAAATATTGCAAACGCTCATCGCAAACACCTCCATGAGCGATAATGTAGTATATGGTCCCGTGGGACTGCGATTCAGCCACCTATTAATGTAAAACGTTATCAACGTAATTTTTTGTGAGTACCAATATTATTAGTACGAAAGTCATTGTAAAAACAATAAACAATAATAATAGTATTGAGTATATTATATTTTTACAATATATCATACTCAATGATAATAGTAACTAAAACCAGCGAAACTTGATCCTCGTTACTTAAATATCTGTTAATTCCTGTACTTTTTGTATCAATATTGTTTATTGAATAATAAAAAAAGAATTAACTATTAAAAAGAATTTAAAAACCTAGGAGCGGCTCATACTAATGGGCAAATTATTTATTTTTTTCCCGTTTAAAACAAACTGTTTTATTTTTTTATATATTGGTTAAATGATTTGTTTCAAACAAAACCACGGTTGAATAATTCAGATGTCGAAAACGTGTTGTGACATGTATTTAACACGTAGTTTAAACGGTAGACGGCGTATAGTGCATACAACACGTCGTGTCTTGACATGGTCTTAAAACTAAAATCAAACGATGCCGCAGCCGTCATAACGTACAATAAGCCGCGCGTCGCTTATGCAGGCCACTGACGACACTTGTTTCTCCGTATACCCGCTTGTTGGTACCTACCTGTTTCCGCGTTTCATACCGCACGATATAATATCTATTTAGATTTCGTACGGCCGCTTAATCAAAGCGTTGATGTAGTCGTGCGGGCTGACAGCATGAAATATTCTTGCGCGTGTCCGGTTACCGAAATACATCATAATATGCGCCTACACACTACGCCGATGGATTTGTGTGTGTGTAACAAAATATATGTATTATTATGTATTAAGTACCTATGGTATAAATTTGTATGTATGGTCCCAACTCCCAAGGCTGCGTTTAGATTTTTACGGGGGAAGATATGTACTATGTAACTATAATAGTAATTTTAGACTAACCTCAAGTTGGATATTTTGGTTAAAAATATGACGAAAACAAGATTCGTATATTATAATATTGGTACCTATACTATTATGTGATAATGATGACAATATTATCTTATTAGAAGGAACGCATAATGATAATAATAATGTCATAATATAAAATAATCATAAGTCAGTTTAATTGTAATTTGCAAACGACCATATTGTATGAACTATCGAACTCGACAATATGGTATGTTTCTTTTATAGTATTAACATTAGTTCAGTGGGGGGTGGGGGGTTGATATGAGGGTGGATAGAACCTCTCATGACATTTTTTGCAATATTTATTATCTTATAACCATAAATTATATTTTTAATGATCAAATAGTGCACATTAAAAAATCAGTCACGTCTTCCCACCCACCACATGACAAAATTATTTGACCACTACTTGATTAGATTATGGGTGTATGTAGGTATATGCGGATGACTATAATTTTATGTTCAGTAACGATTATCACTTTTTATATATTCATATACTTAGTATATTATACTATACTTAGTGGCTTAGTAGTTAGTATTACCTAAGTATGTTTTACGGTTTGTAATACTGTCACTCGTCATGGCACACCTTTGATCCGTTAAACTAGTACGAAGAACTTGTGAATAATATTATACATCAGTGACTGATGTGCGTCTCACCGCTCACATATAACGACTTCACCGCCCTCGAAAATTACTCGGGAAATAGGTGACGTGGACCGGAAGTGATGAGGCTCAACAATATTATTCATATAATATTATGGAATTCTATGGACTCGTTACACCGAAATGACGTCGCAGAGCGCACGCACTCGCGAAAACGGTTCGATGTAAGGCGGGCGACGGACGCGGTAAATAGGCAGTCGACGACCGCGTCTTTCTGAGACTGACTAACCGACGACGCTTGAATTATCACGGTTACCCGGTCACGAGTACTGAAGTTCACCAGTACAATGTTTGACCATTAGTCGGTCTCAAAAGAATTAACGAGGGTTGGACGGCGCGGGGCCGAGGTGGTCTGACGTGGAAAAAAAAATGGCAGGCGGCCACCAACGATTTTCTTTATCACTCACCAACGGAAAATATCGCGCGATTACCAGCTCACGATTAACATAAACCATATATGGACCGCGGTACACGTTGCACGTAATATGGTATACACGTGGTTGTGGTTATTATTTCATTCAGTCGGTCGGTTTTTAGGAAAACGCGATCGTCAACGGTCTTTTTCTCTGCTTCAGTCACACGCGACGTTTGATTTTCGACAATCTTTACGTCGAGTGCGTATTTCATATAAATTTAGTGCCTGACGCGTCGCCCGTGATGTGTCCAACGAGGTGCAATCCGCGGTCGTCGTCCCTTCGTACACCGGTGGTCTCGTATTTTGCGAGTAATAATAACTGTTTCAATTGGTAATCACTCAAACGTTTGAAAGCGTGAGAGTAACGGAACACTGACATCAGTAAATGTAAATTGTAAATACAAGTATGACAAAAGGGAGAAAGGGTCACAATAAGCTGCAGTTCACCCGTAGCTACCATAAATCGTATAATGGACCACAACAATAGTCGGCTACTTATTACTCATGACATTGCTATTGTCGAAGAAGAAATAATTACTAAACGCGTAAAAGGTATTATAGTCGTAGGTATTTATACATATGTAACAAAACAAAAAGTGTATTTATTATTTATTTTTAATTTCGATTTTGAATTTGTTTTTCTACTTATTTTTAAATCCGGACTGATTCGAGATAATATCACGGAAATAAAACTGTTGTTGTCGAAAATATACAGGGGAGGGGGGGTGCCTATATACCACACCCTATTCGCATCTATATGCAGTATAATATAATATGTATATGTGTACCGGGCAATAAAGATCTCCAAGACGTTTCGCCTCGAAACCGTGAATGTGGCACCATATAGTCACAGTGCTCGACCGAGATTTCTAATGTCTAATATTTTGTTTGGCTCCTGTCTGGGATTATATCGTCGCTGCGCAGCTCCACGCACGATGTTATATGGATTACTGTGGCGATATAATATGAGCGTCCCGCGGCTTTGTGCCCTCGTAACGAAAACCGGTCGTGGCCGTCGACGGCTACCGCTGGTCGGCCGTAAAAAATATTACAATATAAATATTATTACATTATAATTATTATTATTATAAAATAATAAATATAGAACGAACGCCGCCGCCGACGACGACGACGACGACGACCGTTCACCCGACTCCACCGCGACATACGATGCTCTCAGATATGTATACAGACGCGTATATTATTATGCGCACCGGTCGATCGATCGGACGATTCAATTTTCCGTTTTCCATATATTATCATTATGGCATTCAAGTGTCGGACGACTCGTTTACAATAATATATTATTGTGTGTTTTATCGTCCGACCGTCTGTCGGTCTCCCATCTGTGAGATCCACGAAACGCGACACTATTGTGCTGACTACTATATAATATTATTACCGCGGGACGCGTAAAGTGTGAACGCCTGCCGGCCAGAGCTGGTATATACCCTAACCGTGGTTGGGCGCGGTCGTCGTTATAGTACACTGCACTGTATAGTAGCCGTTGTTCCTTTTACTTTGCTCCGCGATTCCTATTTCACTCGTGTAATGCTCGTATCGAGTTTTGTATCGATGTTGTCGTTGATGATAAATAATATGCTTTGGTCTTGCGGATCGCAAGAGGAATAACGGCAGTCCGACTGAAACATACCTAACATAGTATTATATATTGTTATAAAAATATATATTTGACATCAAACTTACTTATAGGTCATCACATTTGATATCGTTGGAAACCGATAGCAGTCTTTAAACGTACGACGTTTCATCCAAGCGGGCTATATGGCTCACCATAGTCTCCAACACGAAAGCACAACGCAAAACATGTCGGGGTCACATTATACCAAAAATCAAAATAGAACTTGGAACTCACGAAAGTTTCTTCATGTACAGTTTTAAATCCTTTTTCATTGACTCGTTTAAGTATTTAATGTTATCTTATTATATGTTATTATTATGTTTTTTGCTTGAATTAATAATACATGGCACACGTATTGTTTGTCTCTTTTACCTAAATATATAGTGTGCACAATATTTTACTAACATATGTAAACAATTTTGAAATTACTGAGCAATTAAAAATGTTCTTTATTTAGGAATGAGGAAATGAACTAGTTTTAATCCTTTTTTAACAACATGAACGTGAACGTGAACTCGTCTCTTTTTTAAAGGAACTTTCCGAGCACTGATAACGAGTGATGTGTACTATAATAATATATTATATTATGTATAATATGACGTATAGGTGCGTGTATAGTATTAATTAATTAATAGTGACTGTTTTTACGGTTCAGATGTCTTGTCGTTATTGATATTAAAATCTTCGTTGGAGATTACCCGGCAATGTTGACGGATTAGTTGATAGTAAAGTTTTCTTCTTGTTGTGTACAAAACTATGGAGAAACACCGCGCGTACTTATACTTCAAACACACGTGCCAAACGAACTATAATCCTTCTCAGACCTTTGTTTCAGCTTACTCTCTCTATTTCTCTCTCTCACCCCCTCTCTATATATCTATCTCTATCTTATTTATATTTACCCACGCGCGTTATAGTACTGCGTTTAATGAGATAAGGTAAAATTCATGGCTTGTGTTTCAAACTTTGTTTCTCGGAAGTAGTATATAGGTATATTTATTCATTATGACTGACGTACATACGATTTAAATATCTAGGTGTGTGTCGCATACAGTTTTTATTAAATTTTACTGACGTGGGTCATTAGAAACTTTTCACATATTATATACGTACACGCATGCGTTATAAATAATATTATTTAGTAAAGAATTGTTCATTCGCCGTACCGTCAGAATATCGTGTTTCAAAAAACACCTAAATCTGAAGATCAAAGTCTTAGGCATTAATAATTATTTACAAAAAAACAATAAGATACCATGGAGGTTATATGTACAGTAGGTATAAATGTATATAACACAAAGTACACCTACACCGTGGTATTAACATTTTATCTAGACACAAATAGGTTTGAAATGATCGAAAATCACCGAAATAAATCAAAACAAACGATCGTGGACTATTGCAGTGGTATTTTATTACGCACCGGGGGAAGTCGTAAATATCTAGAAATGTGTACTTGGATTTGCTCCTCCGCAGACTAATGAATATGCAATCGCTGACAGAACAAAAGGCACAGTAACTTAAATACCTACCGCTAGGCGCTAACTCCAGGTATGTTGATTCTGTGCGTATATGTATATAGACATACATTTGATAATACATATATACTATAATACAAACATATAGGTAGTATATATACGAGTAGACGATAAAAGTTTACTACGTCGCCGGAAACATAGACTAATAAAAAATGTGGTTTGATGGGGTGAAGAGATATCATCATCGAGTACCGATGAATGACAGTTGGGGGAAAAAAGAGGAATAAGAATGTTCGTGATGGAGTGTTATTAAAAAAAAAAATAACCACAAATAGTATCCGAATATCTCTATTTGAATCTGATTAACATTGGTGAGAGTGTAGTATTTAAAAAAAAAAAAAAGTAATAATAAAAATAAATACAAATCGTTAAATGAATAGTTTTACGTCCAACAGTCATGCTATAATATATTTTATTATATAAAATATTTTACTAGAAAATTGACCAATTATTATCCTATATATGTATTCGTACCTTCACCTACGTCGTCGTATTTCATTTCGTTAATTTGGACGGTTGTATTAGGCGTATCCTATATATACACTGTACTCTGTGATATTGTTCGTTCCAACTGCATAATAATCGTATTCGGTTTGAAACGGATTTTTATCCATCCATTAAATCTTATTACCGCGACTCTGTAAACCGTATATTATAGTATAGAGATTATAGTCTACACTCTATACCTACACTTTGAAAGTGAAACACTGGTTCACATTGGATAATGTACCCGATTTATTGGACCTGTTGAACTTAGCCAATCTTACAGTATGTAAACCAATGATATAGATTTTAAAACGTTAGTAACGTGTTTTTATCTATGTAGACAAATGCTTATACTCTGGGTATAATATATTAATATAGTATACCATACTATTGTCTATTATACATCCAGGTGCATCTAACGCAGTATACAAATATCCATGACGAGTAACAGACGACAGTGCGTGTATATTTAATTTAATGCCCTAAAAAAATAAAATAAAATATATGAATTTTTAGTTTTTGGTAGTTAAATAAACAACAAAAAAGTAGTTAGGTAACAGTTTATAATTTTACTAGAAAAAAGAAATAAAATAAGAACAAAAAAAAACACAATTTAATAATATTTATAAAAATTATAAACATATTTTACTACTTAAATCACTTTCTCTTTTTTTAATTCGTGTATGTATAAGTTTAATGATTCGATACTTTTCTGATAATCTCTAGATATTTTAAGTTATTAATTTTAATTAAATTAACCTATCAATATTTTGTTTATTGAATGGTTTTCTTCCGGTTTGCATACAATTTTTCTCTAACATTATTAGAGTTCTACTACCTATCTATTATTTCTATTAATAATTTTTATGATTTTTATCGATTATCTACTCATATATTATTTTATTTCCAGAATTGTACTCCATATAATACAAATGAACTTTAATTATAGAGTTCGTCTTCCTTATAGGATACTATTTCTGTGTCTAACAATAATAATCGATTTATAATATGCTCATTGCTCAATCGAATAATTAATAGCATCAAAGGGTTTTTTCTATATATGATTAATATTATGTTTCTAGGATGTATATTAAGCTTTGGTCTAATTTTTTTGAAACATCCAATTACAATAATTTAGATTAGGCATATGTCCACGGTTTTCTAATAATACTGAAATAAATGAATTTTTTTTGCATATTTTTGCATATTATTTTAGGTGATAACGTGTAATTTGCATGTTTTATGATATATTTTAACGTAATTTAATTTTATATAATTTTATAATCATCCGGTAAAATTTTTCCATAAAGAATTTATCAAAATGCTGTATTAGCCATTAGGTAACGAAAAAAATGTTGGTTTCTTAAAATTATATCTTATCTAAATACCACAGTATTTTTACAGCCATCGAAATTGCATTAGATTGATTATCTATAATATAATCAGGAAAATAATTAAGAACCTTTTTGAATTTCTGTAGCGAGTATATGATAATATTTTTGCACAGTATTTTGTATGCTTTTTATGATGAAAAGTTTTATTTTGTGTTATTTGTGACTAAGAAGAACATCGAATAAACGGTTTCATGTAACTCAACATAAATAAACAATTTTATGATAGAAGTACTACTTAACATCTTGCTAATGTAACTAGAAAAGGAATGAATAAAGAAAAGATACTTTTTACGATTAGAATTTAGAATTTTCACTCCATTTCTATTTTGGACCAAGCTTCTGATGTTCCTTTATGGAAATTAAATAAACTTTGAATAAATATTTGATAAGTATATCAACACAAATATTCCGAATCAACATACTATTCGTGAAAAATGCATTCAGTTATATACAATGAAACAATAACCGTAAAAAAATGGAATAGAAACCATTTTATTTTAATTGACGTTAACTGTATAGAGGACGCTAATGAAAGGTATACGTGCTCGTAAATATTTTAGTTGATATTTTTCACAAAGTCGAATGTTTGAAGTTATCTTTATTAACTCAAGAAGAACTAACAACATTTAATTATAAAACTGTAGGGAAAATTATTCAACGATGTTTTAAAAATACTAGGGCCATTCGGAATTAAACTGCACGACCAAGCTCCAAGCATTTTAAATTTTTAACGAACGCCGCACAGGACATGGTGAAAACAGTTGTTTTGCTATCATTTTGTTTCCAAATATGATGCATTTGACCTTTGTATGGCTTATGGAATATGAGAATCTATAATTCTCGGGTACCTGTAAAAAGCTTAAAGTTCCGTAAAAGTATTTTTAAAAACTCTATGCCATGTTTTAAAATGTTGAGAATTACTATATTACTAAATTAACACTTACCTTCGCAACCTATATTAACGTTTTGGGGTACACTGTATCTTATCGTGTTATATATATCGCTACTTATCATGTACACAGACACAAAAAATAAAAAATAAAAAAACACACATCATTGTAAAATCAATACATTGATGATTGATCGCTCTGCTCAGAATCTAATATATAGGGGTCTGTGTTTATAAGTCATTGACTATTACAATTTGAATTTAAATATATTTTAGTATACTTTAGAAGTTCCAAGTACTCACGAATAATATTATAAAATTACAACAAAATAACTAAAATCGTTATTCTTGGTTATTTAATATGTAATTTCGTCCGAATTTGATCATAAAATAAGTATAAAAAAAAACTGTGTGTTTATATTTTTGGGATTTTTTGGTTACGGAATAACATACATAGGTGGAAACTTATTTTAAATTGTCAATCCTTAGCTATACAGGTTGAACATTTTATCAGTCTCTAACTACAAAATCATTTTTAAATTTTAAATTTGATAAATGTTGTAAAAAATCGAAATTTAAATGCTCATAAAAAAAAAATTTGACTATGTATTTTAATATTTTTCAACTACTATTGTAACAATATATCAGGAGACTTGTATTAAAATTTTAAGCTTTTTGACCCAACAAATAAAATGTTAGTGATATTTATAGAAGAAAAACCTAAAAAAATTGTGAACAGACTATATAGTCCGTAAACTGCAGTTCAATACCAAACAAAATATTTTGAAAATTAAATCGTGTATAGAAAATGATAATATAAACTACTATTAAAAATATCATGTATCTACGTATTTTTTTTTAGAGTTACACCAAAAACCAAAATCGATTTGATCTAATTCTCGGTTTCCCTTAATTTTTTTTGTTTTTCTCGGCGCTTTTGATAATTACTGGGAATTTAAAATTTTGACCTCCTCAATGCACCAACTAAATTCACTTTTCAATCGAAAAAGATACTGAAGTTGAAAATTGAAGCAGTTTTATAGCCTCAAATGGTGATGATAGACATTAAAGTAAAAAAAAACACACATCATTGTAAAATCAATAAATCCATCTCTCCGCTCAGAATTTAAAATAAACACACTTTCATTGTTTACATTTAATACATTTTCTGGATCTTTTTCTGACTATCGATTGTTTCATTTTGTAGACTTTAATTGTAAATACCTTATTTTTTCACCAAGTTTAAATTTAGTTTAGTTAAAATAACATGAAGTTATCAGCTGTTCAAACAATATAATTTTGTCTTTTAAAACTATTAATGACTATTATGTTAGGAATAAAAAACTGGTATTGCAAAATTATATTTGACGGACGAGTTCTCGTATTGATAAAAATGTGTGCAAGTCTAGACATTCATAACCACAGTCATAATATTATAATATATACAATATATGCGTACGTGCTCAATGGATGTTTTCAGACTCATTTGTTCCATTAAGAAATGACATAAAATCCGGTATTAATGTTTACTATAGAAACTTCGTTGCGTGCACATAATATATAATAACAAAATATAATTTTAAATCACCAAACAACAGAATTTATTTTTAGGAAAGAATTAGTCGATGATTAGTGGTTAAAAATGTTTTTCTATTGAGTACAGTTTCTCTGCAAATATACCTCAACACCATCGGTTTCAGGTAAAATATATTATGAACATAAATTTATACGTCTTATGTTGATATTATTTATTTAGCGAAACGTTTATTTTATCAATTCCGTGCTTTAACTTCAACAGTACCTACCTATTATAGTACTTTTTTTTTAAAAAAAACCGACATTAAATTGTATTGTTTAAATTATTATAATAACTACAAAAATATATAGAATTGTGTAATGTGTATGTCAGTCTGGTTGGTCATGATTTTATTTTTGCTACCCCGAAAACTAGCCTACCCAGTCGATTTGTAGATTTAATATTTTCTTTTAATTACTGGCATTTAGATTCACTGTTTCGCAAAATTAAATCCAAACAATGATTCTATTGTAAAGTATATAAATATTAAACATAACTAAAAATTACTACGAATTTTATTTATGAGAAAAAAATGTAATCGTTTAACTTTCCCAGGAAAATGTTCTAGCAATATAACAAATTAGAAGATGTAAAATAAACGAATGCATTTCAGGGTAAAAAAAAAAAATAATGAATTTATTTTAATAAACCATTTTTCTGTCTCTTCGAGATATAAATGTAAATTATTCGATTAAAAACCATAAAATATTATTTTAAGATTTTATAGAGGTGCTGCCTACATAATGTATTTATGTCATTATATATTATTATGTCGTATATAAACAAAATTGTTAATATTTTTGTGCAGCTTTATTTATTTCCTCTTGATAATGTTTCGTAGCGTAAGATTTATAATACTATACATCCGTTTCTGTTTTAAATGCTAATTAAGTATTAATTTTATAATTTATTTGTCTAATCGACGGAGCTTGTCAACCGGAGATACCGTTATAAATTCAAGTTAAACAGAACCGTGCTATATAGTTAGTATTATTTATTTATTTGAAATGGTAATTATTTAGAAGATAAAAAAAACTCAGAACCGTGAATTTCTAGTATAATTATTAATATCTATTTTGATTATTATAACTAAAAATAATTTGGCTTTAACAACATTTCTAAAATAATATACAGCTTATAACTCGGTATACACTCTATAATATTACAATATAAATTATTTCGAAATAAAATGTCAATACTTACTCAGTATAAGTACTTATTAGTCGTCCATAAGGTCACTAGGTGAATGCAGGTCAAACGAAAAATAAAATGCACAATTCAAGAAAATAATAATTAATAATAATGCGGAAAATATATCATTGATAATAAATACATAATTTTATAAATTTACAATATACAATTTGTCTTTATAAAACGTTTCATTTTGAATAAATATCCTATAAGACCTATTATATACTTACTGTTATTTATAATTTCTCGTCATTCAGTCCAATGAAGGTACGTATAATCTTATTCAAATTCAAATGTATTAGTGTATTACGGTAGTAATAATAATATCTTGTTCGTTTTTTCCACACGAAACAAAAGTATCTAATTCCCGTATATTATTTAGTGACGTGAATAATCATTGTGACTAAAACCAAGAGATCAAGTTACGTCGTAGGACGATTATTTATGAAATTATAAAAAAACACGGAATGTGTTTTGACATAAATTAATTACTTGACGAATCGAGTTTAAGTTAACTTAATACTAAAATTTCTAGACTTCATAATTAATGTAATAATACAATATGTACTAAACAATATATTATTTGTTAAATACAATAAATTTAAAAAAAGAATGTTGTTTGAACTTTGAACATTATGATGACAGGTAAAGAAATGATAGTGAAACTAATTTGAGGAAGGCGCATATGGAACAAACTAAATTGCATAGAAATTTTTTTAAAAATATAAAAATGGTCAAGCCGTTTTATTCAGTAACAGTAAAGACAAAATAAAATAGTATGGTATCACACAAACAAAACGTTATAGACGTTTGTCTTATTAAACGGCGTTGTGTCACATACTAACGGATAGAGCATTATGAAAACGAAAACGTGAATCTATTACAAGAAATTGTAAGTACAACGGAAGTATCATCACAGAACGAGTTGGATATAATAAGTATGTATTTAGTTGCAATCCACTGCAGTCCGGTCAAAAAAAAAATTAAAAACTAGTGCATAGTATTATATATTAATATAATATTATATTATCCAGTTGTCTAATGTATTCCTTGATTGTCAATTACAAACTGAACAATACCTACCAACTACGTTATGATTTTGGTATAAAAGTATATGAGTGATGAGTAACATGGTTGAAATTATAAAATAAACTAAATACCTAATCTCCGGTGTACAATGATTATTTTCGTTTATATTTTGTATTAAAAATAGTTCTCGGAAATTTTAAATTTCAGATATTCGTGTTTGAATAAGCTGCAACACACGTTTGCTCGTGTCCGCATAGGTCCATTAAAAAAGTTCGATATTTTAATTAAAATCAGATAAACAAATGTTTGTTTTTTTATCTGTTGTATAAAAAAAATGTATCTTTATATATTATACTCGTGTATTTATATACACATATATATCATTACGTCGTATTATGTATAATAATGTATATACAGTCGTAAAACATCCGAGTATAAATAATACGAATTACTCCGATAAAAAAATTCAAAAAACGTAAAAAAGTTTAAACAAAAATGTTTACCTTTTCGGGTTATTACAGTTTCGAGGATATTACATATTTTTTACTACTATACGCCACGGTTCCTAGTGGCCGCGTCCAAATGTTTACGTTCCAAATAATACAATATAATATACGCATTCGTTGCTCGAGGCTGTTATTATTATGCCACCAGAAGCTGAAGAGCTCAAAACTCTAAATCGTTTATTTTCCTTCGTTTTATTTTTACACGGATACTTCGATCGTATATAGGTTAAAAACTACTACACTAGACTTTTGACTACATCCTGTGATCAATTAATTATATACAATCGTTCTCACTTATCAATATTATAATCGTGGTCAATATTCATTCATATACGTAGTTACCTATATGTATAAATGAGCTATTGCTCGTTGAATATAAATAGTATTTATATTTTCTTCCAAAAATTTAAAATCATATATTAATTATTGTTTGAATATTAAAATTGTATTTTTTAATTGTTTTAGACATTTTTTATATGAAATTAATTGAAACAAATTATTTGATATTTTGTATTCATTATAGGTATATAAGTATTTATATAACACACTATACTCCTAATATTAATAACACGAAAGTAATTTTAAAATTAACGATAATTTGTATATTATATTTTAATTTGAAGTTATTATAGTTCTAAATTATTATAAAATTAAACTTTTACGATATTTTATCACAATGATTTTTAATTTATTTCATATTTGATATTTACCTTTTCATAAAGATATTTTATAGAACAATATTCTTGTCAAAAAATGACTGGTACTTTTTCAAAATAATAAGAATGTAATAATGTCTTATTTCGATAATATGCAGGTGGACTGCAATAGTCTAGATTTGTTTGGTTTGGGTTTTGTTGGAAAACGGTTTCTTATTTTTGGAAGAAAATGGGTATACAAATGGCCGTGTATAATTTTCTCCCTGGTGTTCGATTGTTATTTTTCCATTATCAGATGCTAACTTTTTTTGAAAATATCAAAACTAAATTAGGTAGGTACCTGAATGAAAATTGAAAGGCCTAGAGTCATTTAAGTTTATTGATGTTACCCATGTTAAATTATAGGTACATAAGAAGATCCTATAGAAGAGGTAAGGTACCTACTAAGGTTAATTTGAAAAGCAATAAATATCATGCAACTCTATTGGTGTAATGGTGTTATAATTCGGGTGATCTAATAGCATCTTGGGTTCGCTCATTACCAAGCGAAATTTCAAGCAAATAACACAATCATAAATCGGTCGCATAAGTCACATTCGTCACTGTTAGTGAATTCCAAATACTATATTTATGGTAACCATAAAATCATGATATTATCGCGTATCTATAACAAGTGGGCGCAGTGGCACGAGAGAGAATTCGCGTCACACGCTATATATAGGTATAGTCAAATGTCTACGCGTCTTGTGTGCGAAGACTTTATGTTTTTTAATAATTTTAATTTTTACCAAACAACCTACCTAATCCATATTATGACATAAAACCTCTGAAGTTCACTATTTAGTGTTCTTACAAAAAATTAATAAAGCTCATTACAAAGTATCATCTAATTCCTATTACGGGGCGGTAGTATACTTTCCAGAATATTTATTCTCTATTCTCTCCCAGTCATACCCACTGTGTCCGTCTATCACTAGGTCTTCGGTCGGTCCTATAGAGTTGGTGGCGGTCGTCTTCAGACATTTTTAAAATCAAATTATAATATAATTTAAATATTATAATTAATAACCATCTCTCTGTATATTTCTCTTTCTCTCTACCTTTGTCTGTCTCTCTCTGTCTCTCTTCCTCGTATTTCCCCTTCCTCCCCACCATCAATGTTTCACTTTCAGTAACGGCTCCACTATACTCCGTCGTAATCAATCCAATTGGTATTCTGTCGGCCGCGTCGAGCAAAATAATTTCGTTATATACCTATACTTAGCACACGCCACCACAACGATGGACCAACTAAGTCCGACTAAAAGCACGCGTTCCCCGCCCTTGCAACGCCTGTATTATACACAGACACAAAAAGCATGAGTGTGTAGGTGCGTAGTCGTTAATCGGAGTAATTGCGAACCCTTTGGCGTGTGGTGCAGTGTAGGAATCCGAAACCCCGAGACCGCGTTACCCTTTTACGCGCTACTGAGTTCTTTAACGCGAGTTTGACGTGCTCTCCGACCGCCATCACCGCCACAGAGGATCACAAAGCTCGTCCCGTGGCAAGTACAGCGAAAGAAAAATATCGTTTTTAATGGCGACCGCCACCACAACACGGCTAGTGTTATTATTATTATTGTAATATAGCGATACTGATCTTTGTTAGGAAACCCTTTGTTTCAGCCGTCTTTTTGTTGACCACGTATCGGAATCAGCTGTATATAGACGATGCATAAGTAGTTTTCAAAGACTGAAAAACGCACAAATATTTGGTGAACTTCGGTAAACGAATTTCTACACCTTTGATCAACCTCCAAAACGCCCAATGTATATACATTATAGATGCAGATTTATCAATAAAAGTACACTTCTATAAAAGTACATATTTTATATTATATATGAACCCATAATTATGACATCATCAAATTGACTGGTAACCTACATTACTTAAATTCTTACAGTTTGTAGGTACCTACAATAAACTATATAAATACGTCTTGAAATTTAATTGTACTTAAAAAATCCAGATACTAACATTTTTTTACATATTGATTGTAGTAGTGGTTTTTTTTTTTATCAAGAGTGATATAATACACCAATAGCGGTAAATAATCTTGTATTCAAATTTCCATTTTATGATTATCATTTCGTAAATATGCATGGCATATTAAAAACATTTTTTTTTCAACAATTGTTGTAAATAAAGACTTAAAATTTCTTCTAGCTCAAACAGAGACAATATATTTTGAAAAGTATACCTACCAGTTACCATGTATAGAGGATGATAATATTTGGTGAACATTTAAAGTAAGTAGGTACCTACGGTTATCTATTAGTTTTTTAACCAACAAAATACAAAAAAATAAGAAAATCGATTTTCTCAAAAACTGGTTTTACCTAATAATTTCCGTTTTTCTTATTTTTTACCCCCATTATTAAGAATACTACAAGGAATTTCTTACTTTTGACCCTCGAAAGTATTCGGACCTAACCAGAAAAGATATTTCAGTGGAAAACCTAAGAATTTCCATTGCTCCGAAAGGTGATAACGAATAACATAAAAAAACACACATCATTGTAAAATCATTAGCCATGCTCTCCGTTACGCTATAGTAATCGCTACTATTAGAATCTATAAATTGTATACAACTTTCTTCGGAGTAAAAAATGCGTAGGACTTATAAAAATAAAAACTTGTAAAATACCAATTATTAAAATAATCAATGCATATTGATCAAGTAAATATGATGGTGTTTTAGTGTTTTAGAAACAAGTATTAGTTGTATAAACTAGGTAGTATTAATTATAAAATTAAACTGAAAAACAGAATCAATGAGAAAATTAATACATGTAAACAATAATTTTAGTTATCTATTGTTTTTGAACATCATGTTTTCTAAAATATTTACTAATAATATCCGTTATACGTGTTAAATATTTGTGTACTGCTAGAAATCGCGTGATATAATACTGTATACGATATAAATATCTAGTTGATTATTATAAAAAAATAAATCGATATAGGGGGCGAGAGAGAGAAATATTATGTAGGAATATTATTTTACGATATACTGGTATCTTAGAAAAATAAAATGAATGATAACTTCTCTCAACTTCCAGGGTTCCAGACAACCGAGATAAAACGTTGTAAGCAAATTCTCATCATCGCCAACCGGAACTAACTTTGTACGATAAGAGCAGACTTTTCGTCCAGGGTATGTGTTCTGAAAACGTGTATAGTAAACAGCACGTAGGTACATCAAAGTCATTGCTGCAGCGTAATATCACGATACATAATATTGTAATATCCCACAAGGTACTCATACATAATATTCTTATGTAGGTACTTTATGCTTTAACATACTTATAATATATAATATATCGACTGCCATCAGAGCAATGTAGTTACGACTTGATCGATCTCCCCTAAACGGCATCATTACATACGATTCGATTATATTACATTATTACCTATATTATAAAAATATAAAAAAATGTAGGTATTATATAGTAAAATATATAATATTATGTATAAAATATAATATGTTTCTTCTTGTACCTTTGAATATAAACTGTAACACATATTTGTGTGACACGTCTATATAAGGCACCGGGCACGAATTCTTTCCTCGGTATTATGGTAAAAATATCTCCGCCAAGAATAATAACGGACACTGTCTGTGAGAAATTTCAGACGGTCGTCCGAGTCATATAAAAGGTGTAAAGTGAGTCCACAATAGGTTGTCCCTTACTGATATTTTAAAAATGTTTGCCATTGAAATGTTACTGAAGATTAGTACCTATAATACGAGTCATATGCCTACAATATATACGTAAACAGAGATTTCGCTCATTCACTGTACCTAATAGTATATACAGTGTATACAGTTCTATAAATATGATATACATTTCCAGATATAGCTTCCGACGGGATAGTATCATTCAAAAATTCAATGTTTTCATTTATTAAAAATGTTTTAAACTAATGCGTTAATTATTTATTTTACTGAACTCCCTGCACCGGGGAGGAGTTAGCATAAACGTAACGCATGCCGATTCAAACAAATTAAATTAAAACTTTCTTTGAAGTGAGCGATTGTTTCCCCGTGGCATGGTGTTCCCATTTTAAAATGTTTATACACCGGTTATCCACCACCGTGTTTTTAATTTTAAATTTTTTGTCCAGTGCGTAGGTACATAATAATATAATATCTACCATTTTAAAACAATCGTTACAAAATATTAAAACCACCTATGTCACGTATATAGTTATACGCGTGCACTATTGTCTATTTATGGACAGTACTGTACCTATGTATAACATTTAATATTATAAAACGTCAGTTAAACATCGCGCGATGTTTCAAAACGCTCTTATACCTTTAGGTAGGTACATAACATCAACATAATAGAATAGCATTAGAGCCGCTGCAGCTTGTTATCCTATACCATAATACTGGTATATCGATTTAGTTGTGCATTTTAACTAAACGCCCCTAAACGCCATCATTAGATACGATTCAATGGGCATAATAATATATACTCGTATACATACTAATATATTATATGCACACATATCTTGCAGTATTATTTCACATACGGTATATCGCGTACATCATAATATTGTATTCGATTTACTTGTGCCTACACACACACACACACACACACACACACACACACACACACACACACACACACACATATATGCATAATATATATGATATTATATTATACTCGTTTCGGTGGCGTATCCGGTGGCGGAGTGTGCATGACCGATGACGATGTATATGCATACGCGCGTCATGCCATAAATATTATTATATAATAATATATTATATCGTAATATGTTTTTCGATCCAACCACTTTGGACGCAAGCGGGTTTTGCCAATTTCCGGCCGGGCGTTTGTCGCGCGCGCCCATCTTCTGTCCTATGGCCCTATGCATTCCCCTACCCGCGAACAAAAAGCGGCGGCCGGGAAAAGTCCCTCTGCCCTCCGCACCCGCCGCACAGCAATACCCTCCCCCGTCCCGCCGTGACGAGTTATTACGCTACGACACGGACGGTTCGGCGGCGATTTAAATTTAGGGTATTTTTTTTTTTCGTTTTCATTTATTTTGTTTTCGTAAGCACGCACACGCCGCCGCCGCTGAATTATTATTATTGTCACTGTAGAAATTTGTTTTGCGCGCTCGGAGAGAGCACGTGCGCGCGTCTCGTTGCTGCATCGGTGCGCGCATGCTGTACGCAAATATCGTAATTTTCGATCCGGTTCCGAGATAAAAAAATAAAAAAAATAAAACAAAAACCATCGTTCCGAACTCCCAAGCCCGCTTGTCGTTTCCGCCATTTCAGACTATGTGTGCAAGTGACTGCTAATCGACTGCGAGACAATGGAGACAATCAGATGATAATAATAATAATATATATATAGTATATACTTTCTGGCTGAAGATTCGATAACGCGGTTGGAAATTTCTACCTTTCGTTCGGGCTGCTTTAAAATAAATTGTTATTTTACTGTAGAAGTGGAGCTATATTTGATGAGAGATGTGGATCATAAAATAATTATCTTGTCAATCGTGTTTCAATAATAAACGCACTTCGAAATACGAGAAAATTTAGAAAAAAAGTTAGGGATAGGTACGTTATAAGTGACAACACAATTCATTGATATTTGTGGCATTGACGAATGGCTATTAAAGACTTTATAAAGACGGATTGCATTAAAATACAATTTTTTTATTTAAGAAATGTGTTTTACTTTATAAACAAACTATTTCAACAGCTTGGTGGCAATACTGAAGAGCGTGCAAATTGTTATTGTAGTAACTTCTGTGTCAGTCTAAAGTCTTAGCCAGGACCAGAGAATACTTTTGATGTTTAAATTGGATTAAATTAATTTAAAAAATTAATCTTATCTCAAACTAATTAAAACTTTAAATTATAAAAAAATAATGAATTGTTTGAATTCTTAAATGCGTTATGTTACTCGCTACTATCAAAGATAAATGTATTTTGCACCGAAATCCACACTTTAAAATTATATAACACTATCGTATCGTGTGTTATTAAAAAAATTATGACTGTATAATAATATCAACCATGAATATCATACTATCTTATATAATATTAAAAGATTTTAGTTGGACAGTCAGGTAAACAGTGGATTACACATTTTTACAAACTGTTAAATGTTTGTTTTTTCGTCAGTTAGAGATAGTAGGGAAGTAGATTTGCATAAAATAAAATGGTATTATAAAATAATAGGGTTGCAAAAATAAAAGACATGTAAATTAGGTTTTTAATTTACTTTCTGCAGCGTAAGTGGTAAGTCCCTACAACACCCACGCCATACGTGTAAATACGCTACTGTAAATTATATATTATAGTACCTACAAACACGCGGTCGTGTTAAAAGGTATATTACGATCAATATATTATATTATTACACACAACAATTGTGTAAACATGCGTGCGTGTGTGTGATATTTAATTGAAATTATAGCTTAGGTGTACACAAAATACCAATTCCCGTTTATGCACAGCATAATAATAATAATATTATCTGTGGAAATCCTGTTGTGGTGTTACCCATTCGTCGTATTAATTTAATTATCCATGGTAGCTTTAGGTATACCTGCATGAGCATTATTCCATATAATACTTACGCAGTGCAAACGATATGTATAAATCATAATATTATAATATTATACAATATTATTATACCTGGGGGGTGGCCAACCAAAAGGACCGTATTCATAAGTGCTATGAGAGTACAACCTGCAAAAATTGTAAGCCATTATTGTAATTTGTAACTACGTTGTATACTTTATAAAATCTTATATTTTAAAACATATTTAACTTATTAATTTGAACCAAATTGACCATGTTAATTTGATATTACATAACACAACCATATTTAATCGACATTAAAAATTATTTAATTTCCAAAATATTTAGAATTTTGGATGATAAAATCGAAAAATGATGGTACTTATAGTGATGATCGACACACTATAACAATACATTATAAAATAAATAATATTTAATAATTATATTATTCGTTATGATAATTTATTAATATAGGTTATTATAGGAAGGTGGGCAGTCTTGTAAAGAATACTTTTATTTTGTATTTGAAATACTTATTCGAATAAAATAAAAAAATATATTCTAAATACCTACTCGAATGCTCAAAAAAGTATTCGAATAATATAAGCTAATATTTGTCAGTTTTGGAATGGTTATAAATTAACTTGGGTAAATATAAATATTTAAATAGAATAATACCATTGTCTATAATTTATTATAACCTGCCCGATTTTTAATAGAAAACTTTGTTTGGTCACAAAATAAGTATTTTCGAGTTCAAAAAAAGTATTTCTTAATAAATAAAAAAAATATTCAGAATACCTTCGTATTCAAATAATTTGTTCAAAACGTATTTAAAATAGTACTTGAATAAAAAAAATGTGTTTGAAAATACTTTATTTGAATACATTTATTATAACACTTTACAAGACTGCCTACAATAGTACCTACTATACTATCAAAGTATTGGGCAAAGTCAATGTAATTTAGAATATGTAATATGTATTTTTATAAACTGTAGTATATGCAGCATGCGTGGTTTTTATAACGTCGTCCGAAACACGGGTGGGTAAGTACCCACCATCGCCGCTAGTATTTCGAATATTCAAATATCAATATTTGAATGCCTAACGGCTAACCCTAATATAATAATAATCCCACAAAATTATAATCCCGGGACACAGGTAGTAAAAAGGATTTCGGAGCGATTGCGCTGATTCGACGAAATAAAATATAACTGCGCCATTATCTCGTATAAAAAGAAAACCTTCAGTAATTTGGTTAGTTACATTTAATTTCGCCCGTAAAATAAACCAAAATTGTAAAAACACACGAATACGGGGTTTGGTTGTATCCCAAGATTTTATCTATCATTCAATTTGTATACTTTTTAGTTTTTGCGAACCTAATGGTAATGATGTTGTGGGATTTAAGATACATTAGCGCCCGTCGGCGTAATCAAAGAAATGTTTATAATTTAATTATATACAATATGCAACCTAAATTTAAATTTTATTAAGATGTAATTTTATTACATGTTTTTTATTTTTTATTTTAATAATTTAACCAAACTATGATACTATATACTATATACGACGATATAATATAATATAATGTACACGATTGTGTTAGTAAAGAAGTTGAAAAAAAAAATAAAAAATAATTTGGAAATAATTATATGACCCACGCGATGCAGCGTAGGTAGGTATAAACTACAGTATAATATGTAAAAGGTATCCATGCTAATAAAATGTTTCTTAAGCTGTGAGTTAAACTGCAATGTCTATATTTATATTGATCTTCATGCTCACAGAACCACAAGTCACAACGCCAGACAAGTTTTTCCTGTGTAATATTAATATTGATTGATATTTAGATAATGATGCAGGTATTCCCGTTATATCTATAACTTTACTGTTGCCATTATTGGAACCATCATTTTAAGAATACTTCAAACTAACATCACTAAATTTAAAATATTTTACAAATGATGAGTTCGTGTCATTTTTAAAAATGTATAATATATTCCTTTGCAGTTATTTTTAAAAGTGATTAAAATATTTTACGACTGCATAATAATAATATTGTAATGTATAATAATTTTTTCTGATTTTATTTATGACTTCGCGGGTTTGAATTTTTTATCTATATATCTGCAATGTATCATTATATACCTACCGTTGGTGTGGAATATCAATTGAAATATGACATAGTTAAAAAATGAATAGCTGTTCCGAATGTGTTTTGCTGAGAAGAAAAATCGTTTTCTAAACGTTTATATTATATAGAGTGAAATAATTATGTGTGCGCCTACCTATACCATGCACATATTTTAATACGAATGAGAAATCGTAGCAATAAAAAAAGTTTTGTTCGTAAAAATATAATATACATCAATTAAAATTAAATGTTGGGTCACAATACAATTATTATTTCTGTCGTTGGCATTCGAACACTCGGTTTTTTATTTATTATTATAATTTTTCAGTCGTTTTGGACCAAATAAACCGGTGCTGTACCTGCCTATATATTGTAATTCCTGACCGTAAATAGAACGATATCGCATACTCGTAAGCACCACGCGCTAATGATGCGAACAGATTATGATCTCCGGCCCGATGAATAATAATAATAAGAGACAAATAAGACGATGGAGCGGATTCCCGTGTCAGTGCGAGGGCCGTGACCACGCGCGTTTTACGCATATATTATATTATATTATATTGTTATTAAGAATAATCCGGCTAATTGGAGTGACGTAGAAAATAAAAATTTACATATTATTATAAAATCCTATGGTGCACGTATATCACGTATAACGATAGTGATAATAATAATTGGTATACTCTGTTGCTACGTACCATGATTGCATGGTACGTAGCTATAACGCGGCGCTGTATGTACCTGCCTATAAGGAATAAATCACGCTCGTTGCTTACATTGTGAGACTGACAATAATATTTATCCGCAGCATATTATAATTCCGTCGTGCGAAGCGCCCACGCTGTCCAATTTGAAAGTCTTTGATGATTTTGTTTTGCTCTACGGTACTTACATAATATGAAATCTGGAACAGGATTTAGAAAAGTGATGGGCCTATGGACGCAAGACATATTGTGCACCCAAGAGTCGAATAAATATTAATTAAACACTCGCAGTTTCATTGCTGCACCTTTTTACAGACAAATATTAATATGAACAAGAAAGGTATCTTTGAAAAAGTAGTAGTGCAGATGATGAAACTCAGCCCTTTAGTCCGCACATTTATCCATTTACGATCAAGTTTCGTGACCCCCGCGCATCAAGTAGTCGTTTCCATCGTAACACTGCAATATAACAGTGTGATCACCGAATGTTTTTCCCGTGTCGACATTAGGGTATAGTGCATTACTCTATAATCGAACTCGTCTTCGAACCACTGCACATTATACACCTATATATTAAACCTAGATGATGGACACTTGAACATACAGTTCAAACCTATGCGTATATAGGTACGCTATAAGTTACGGGTAGCTGACTTCAGACCGAGCGCAGACTGCGTTTGACGTCTTAGCCTGTCAACTGTCACTGAAGTATATACCTATGTATAATGTATATATTATATAAAATTCCTATCTGCCTATACGCCCTGAAGCTACCTATGTATATACCTACTCCAATTATATGTACACATATATACTTAATGTACTACACACATATTATTATTATGTGAACGGAAGCTAAACCACTGCGATGACATGTTGTCGTCGTGCGAGACAAACGGCCGCCACCCGCCACCCGCAGCAACTATACCGCTAAGATGTCGAACAAAAAAAATTAATTAAATAGCGCCTCAATCGGACGGGTGAAAGAATAACCACTTGTAAAATGTGCGGATCGCGGAGTGTACTACTCAACTGTGGTGTAATATAAATAAATATTAAACTGCAAGATGCTGGACGAATATTATTATTATTACGGCGTGGTCTAGTATGTATTCAAATCGACGATAAGACTTAGAACCGCATTTTACGTAGGTAAGTATGGGACATGGGTAACAAACTATAATGCTTGTGGGTTATAATCTCTGCGAGTTTCGCGAGGATAATGTATTAGGAGGTATATTGCATTTTATTCTACAATACATTATTATAACTATTTTGAAAGTCTTGCCAATTTTTTCTGTTTAAATAGATACAAAATAAGAATGAATTCATACACGTTCTACAAAAGTCAATAGATAATAATAAATAAATTATACATAGTTATCAGTCATCCGTTTAAGATAATAAATTGGACACTCGAGTCTCGGATAATTCAAATATACTAATAAATCAATAATAAAAAAAAAATTGTTAAACTAAAAATTGTTGTGAAAATTGTTAAATGGTTATAACCTATACAGTAAGAGTGTAAGCCGTTCTCAATGTATGGACACAATAATATGCTCTAATACGAGATAATTTAAAGTAAATCCCCACGCTAAACTAATACATTATACATCATTCAATTCGAAACTGATTACATTAAGAGCTAATGGTCTAATTTACTTTTAAACTTTACACTCTAATAAGTTAATGTCTCGCTTTGTTTATGCCTGATTGGATCGTTGCAAAGGGTCTTTGATGCGCTAATATTTAAAATCGGTTTAACGAAAGTGGGACATATAATCGAGCCCACTTGACGGCTCGGGACCCTAAAAATATACATAATATATATATACCAAGCGTTACGGAGTTCAATAAAAATTAAAAAATAACTGTATTGTATTTTACTAACCAAATATCAGTATAATATTGTCTACACTATACAACAACATGGGCCCTTCCCAAAATCTTAACTTTGTGGATAATAATAATTCGTATTATATAGCTATCGCGTCGCAGTAGAGAGGGAAATCAATAGTTTCAGGCGAGATACAGGAATTGGGTGTGCCACTGGGTCGGGATTGTCTTTAAAATATGAAAGCAATGATACATTATTGTATTTGAAAAACGATTCTCAGCTGAGTATATACCTACATAGGTACCTTTACCCAAAAATTGTCAATATTTTGTTAAAAACTGGCATGGTTGTACATTTTTCTGTCACCGTTTATTCACTGCAATTTTTCCAAACTTACTTCAAAATGTTTATTACAAAATTAAATTTGACATGGATAAAAATATTTTCGAATATAACCTAAAACATTACTCTAAGGAACCAAAAAACCACCTAAATAATTCCCATTATACTTAAATATTAAAAATATATTATTTTATGGAAATCCAAATAGAAGTACAATACTATAAATATGGTATTAATTATGTTATTGAAGTATTGAACACCTACAAGTTACAATTAAACATAATATCCTCATAATATATTGTACTAGGTACATTGTATTTAAACTACCTACACTGACCACTAACATAAAATAATTTGGTACAATAACGATAATGCCATATTATAATAAGTAATAACTTATAATATTATAATCAGTTATTTGTCATTTCAAGATTGGCATAAATACAATTCAGAACTAAAAAGTGTTCACTTTAGTAAAAAGAAAATACAATCACAAACAAATCAATGACTCATCGGTAGTACCTTATCTGGTTCTGGAAATAATTTTCTTAGATTATTATTTTTCAAGCCTTCAGTTATAGATAAATGAAACTTGTATTAATGTGTATTAATATTATACAAATCACCTTTCTACTTTTCTTGTCTAAAAACGTATAATAATAAAAACGACCTAACGTGATTTACAAAAATTGGATTAGTTTGAACACAAGCGATGGATCCTTTCATAAAACTAATAATTTTAGATTTGAACTATTTGGTTCCGACAGTTCCATGCCACCGACACGTTCGCATATTTTATAATATCGTCGTCGATTTCAATTGTATGCTATAATAGTGTAATATATTATAATACGTATACTATAGCGAGTATAGCTGTACAAGATGAGCCCTGCAGCAAGTGTAACTTGGAAATAAATTTTGTTAATAATAAGTATTGTGACAGCAAACACGCGGACGATACAAGGATCGGTGGTTATAATTTGTAGATGAAATATGTGGACTAGAAATTTCGTGAACGATTCTTTATAATAATATATTACTGTATAGAGAAGTACGTGGTATTATTATAGCGTTGTTGTAGACAAACATGCAAGGATCACGGTGATTAAATTAGAAAATACCGTATTGTAATCGGCTTAACGCACGCATGTCGTGTCCCGGTCGGATGGTATATTTTCCGAATTTTACCAACTTATAACAATAAAAATAATACGCCTTAAACGCGTTTTTTGAGGAAAATAAAAAGGAATGGATACATAGGACACCCCGCGTTGTTATATCTTATAGGTATATTTTATAAAATAACGAATTCCTGGGCACGACGAGCTGCGGTGGCCGCCATTGGGCTCGGAATAAATCTCCGTCGGTCAGTGCAGCGGTCGTATTCTGTAACGCCGCACAAATAAATACATTATATCCTCCGATAGTATGTACGTCATTATATTATTTTTAATGTATAGGACCTCGAAAAATACGACATTTGCACAATACAAGTGCCGTTACATAACACGGACGTGGCTGTCGATGGCGTCGTCAAAACGGACAGAACGCGACGGCGTAGAAAAATGTGGGTCGGTCGGTCAGACGGTGCAAGTCACAGTGCGTATATATTATTATGATAACAATAATAGTATTATAATATAGCGGTGCACTGCGTGCTTCTACAAACGAAAAGGGTTAGCGAGCCTAAAATGGGAACCCCGGTGACTTTTTTTCATTCGACTGTTGGGTCTGCAGCAGTGTACAATGGCACCTACTATATAAATGGTTTACGGCTTGTACGTCGCAGTGTTCTTTTCGTTTCGGGTCTTTTTTTATTTATTTTTTTTCTTCTACCCCGAGGTCCTTTTCCTAGCAGCGTCCGTCGTCCTTCCACAACGCGACGGCGCAATTAATCGATTTCACGGTTTCGACTGCAGGGACACACACTGGACGAGTCGCGTGTTGGCTCGTCCGGGTGCCTTTTTTTTTTTTATTATTCAAAACCGTATACGCAATAACGGCCACCACACGACTCCCAGAGAATCGATAGCATTGTGCGAGGAGAACCTTCTGTTATTATATATCATCTACATTCATACGTCGTATACGTGCGAGTCTCCCACCCCCTTACAGCGCGATGGTTTACAGAAGCCAGACCGATGTGCTCCCCATGTGTAGAGAAACAATAATAATAATAATAATAATAATAATTCGGGGTGGGATTCACGATATGAAAAAAACGTACGAAAACCTCCCTCGGCGCGGTGATCAGCGTGTAATGGATCTATAGTTAAAAAAAACTCTTTATATAGGTTTTTATTGTTGTTATTATTGTGTTATAATACGATTAGGTACCGAAAAATATTCTTCCGAATTTTTCGTATAAAAATACGATAAAAGATATTATATTAATCGTGTCGCATGCTGTAACCGTTTTCCGTGACGTTATTTTTTTATTTATTTTTCTGACCGTTTCTCAGCATCGGGTGTCGTATCATAAACACGCCGCTTATCCAGATTACAACCAACAATCCCCTGCCTCCTCTCTCCGTACGACCATCTATTCGATTTCTTGGAAGACGATACTACTCCATTATTGTTATTATATGTACGGTATAAATCTTCTAGTGTGTTACAAAAAACATACAATGATTTTATGGAACAAAATTTATTTCAATTTCGTGGGAATTTCATTGTAACCCTATATGTATTTATTATAATTGAGAACCGTGAAATGTGTAAAATACAGTCATAATAATATTATGTATCATGAGAATAATTTTTTAAATTACACATTAAAAGAGGCATAGAGGCAAGAGTGATAGTGGCAGATAAATTGAGTTAGAGGGTGAGTGTGCCGGTGAAAGGGCATTAATTATGATTATTGCGCTCATAAAGGGTATAAAAAAATATTTTTATACGGAGAAGTACAACTTAATTAATAAATTGAAAAGGAACAAACATATTAAAACCACCAAAACACAAAAAAATATGTTGCATTCAGCATATTTTAAATAACGTGATTTTTAAAATACTTCTTAAGCATAAAAAGGTTTTTTTTATAATTCTACGCATTATACCTACATTTTACGTAATTTTAATTATGAAAATTCTCAGAAATATTGTATTTAATCACGGTACATGTTATTAGTTAAATTTGAATACCTCTATAATGGATGTATTTTACTATTATATCATTATACATTTTGTGTTTAGAATCGAACATCAATGAAATTAGTATTTAGTGATTATAGTTCCATATCGAGTTGAGTAAGTTTAATTTTTATTTCCATTAAAATGAATTAGATATCAATTATATAATATCATGTTTCAGTATTTAGGATAATATCCTGGTTTATACATTGATATGTATATAATATTATTTAATTGGTATTTAGTGATTATTCAAAAACAGACGAAATATAATATCAAAAATTGGTAGCGTATGTTTCAAAGTAAATCGGCATAATATTATAATATATTACTATTATCTTTATTTTTTTTACCCTCGAAATTAGGGTGGCTAATAGTATATATGCAAAATACATGAAGAAATTAAATTGATATAGATATATTGTATATGGTCGGCTTTTTGTTGCAATATACATTTATATTATAATATATATTTGTGCACGTCATTATATTATAAAATATTTTGATAAAATGGCGAAAAAAATGAAAAATGAAAAGTTGAATAACAAAAACCTTTTCTAATATAGTATGTTGTCTAATAATATATTATTCTTATTATCTGACTGCAGCAGTTAATTTTACCGCGTGGCAATGAAATATCAACACCATTCGCAAAAACTGAAACAAATAGCCGTACCCGAAATCCCGAACACTAGGTATATAATATTATAATTTATATTATTATTAATTATGACAGTACAGCAATGACTCGGTTGGAAATATTATTATTCATTTTATTATATACCGCTACACCACTAACCCCCTCATTCTGACTAAAATATAGCTGGCTGTAGAAACTGCACGATGTTAGGTAGATATATTGAAAATTGAGGATTTTGTGTCTTCCGGTCGCTTGGTCGATTTTTCGTTTTTTCATAACACTACAGACTATACTGTGGTGGGAATAACGAAAAAACAAACCACCGAAATATATTGACTTGAAACTTCGTATTAAAATGTACGGTGTATCATATGCCGTATAGCTATATAGGTACCACGTTTAATATTGTCCAATAATATAGGAAAAAACAATAAAATATCTAACACATCACAAGGGAAAAGTAAGTATGCAATATGTATGTATATTACAGTATAGACAATACTTTATGTATATATACCATAAAATAAAATATATTTATAGTGAGCACGTTTTAAAATACAACTGTAGCGTATATACGTATAGGTAGTCGTCGTATTTGATACTGTAATCTATAGATGATGCTGCTTTGTAGCACCTGGATCGGGCTGGATATTATGCATATTTAAATGATGTTACTCAACATAATATACGTTATAATTATTATAGTATTTTTAGCCACGATTTCTGTTTAAAATTGTTAATATTGTAATTAATAACTGCTAGTTTTTGATTGTATATCTTTTTGGCACCAATGGCAATTACCGATCATGTAATATGATTGAAACACATAATTGTTATGGACGAGAAAATAATATTATAATTCACACAAACACCTAATATTGCTCTCTAGATTTATTAAATAATGTTCAGATATAAGGGAAATCGTAACTAATCTTTTGTAAGCTTATAGAGTTATAACAATAATATTATGATTTATGGCATATGTCGTATAATATTATATCTAACTCATTAGGCTACATTATGCCAACTTATTTCGACGGTTTCTATTCGAATGTATAACGCAAAATACGAGAGAAAATAATAAAAAAAATTATTATTACCGAGACCCGCATCATGCACCCCACGATTTTTGATAAATTTAACTACAACCATTTATAATATTCTGATGTCGTGATGATCCAGACCAATTTACTTATACTCTCAGCTGCAGTATACGTTTCAGCGATAAAAACTTTCAACGTCAGCTGCTGTGTGCTTGGCGATGACATCAAAGACGAATCGGTGTGGTGGTGCAGGGACCCGAGTATTCTTTTATATTATATTATATTATTATTATTTATACACATATTGTACCGTTTACATTATGAATACACACACACACACACACACACACACGTATATTACGTTATTATCTTCATTGTAATTACTTCCGGTCTGCGAGTGCCGTTTTTAGTGTGTGGAGTAGAAATTACGATTTATGAAGGACCGACCGCTTGTTCAAGCGTGTGTTAGGTTAGAGTGCGCGGATGTTTTGATCAATTATTGCTGTGGCCGTGGTTCCGGGATATTTGGCTGACGCCAAAGCGATACGAAAAGAAAAGACGAAATATTGTTTTTACAGACGACCGTCGACGGTGGGTTGACCTAAAAATAAATAAATTACGGTTCGGTAGATCCAAAGAGCCTTGACATTTCTTCGGAAAACGTGAATTCGTTCGCTTACACCTCCCCCCCCCCCAATACTCAACCAAAAATACATATTTCCCCGAGAACCCACGTATATATTTGTGTATACATGAACGAAGTTTATGTATAAAACCGTTTATTCACGAAAGTTTGTTAATTTTCGGTAGTTCGAAAAATGACAATCGTATACAACGCCAGAGAATTTTACCGATAAAGGCCAAAATAATACTCATGAATCAACGTACAATATAAAATAGCATACAGTTACTTTTCAGCGTTCCATTACGGCTGACTTTAAAGTTAAAAGTTGCTTGTTACGTCAAATGATGTGTTATTATTTTGTGAAAGAAATTCTATCTGAAAACATGGCAATAGACAACAAACACATCGCAGAAAGCAAACTGAATATTAATTTTACTATTTTTTCTCTCGCAGAATTTGGAAACACTAGTTAAAATATGTCAATAGTAATTAACCATACAGTATAAACAGGTTACACCTATAAAGAAGTCCGTTTTAATATTAAACGTCTTATTTCCAACAATAGTATAATACGACGTATGTAAACTATTGTCTATTAAGTAAACGCACCTGCATAGAATTTACAATTTCTACTCTTTTTAGTGTTATATCGGTCCTAAGGTAATAATACCAAACTCGTCTCTAATAAACATTACACAACTTTTTCACTAATACACATTTTTCTTTCACAATAGATTCCGTTTGGCGCGATGAATATATTAATTTTGATTTCCTATTCTTCATTAAAGTAGATATGTTATACAAAATAGCCAATTACTATTATATTAATAATAATAGGCACAAATAGCGTTTAAGATTTGTGCACTTGTGCTGTTGGAATAAAATTGGCAGCGTCTTTAACTTAAAAAAGCTTAACTGACGAAATTAAAGGCCAATAAAATTGGAGAATGTTCCAACAAATTCTAACAAGCTATCAACAATGTTCAACAATTTATGAACTATGTGCAACAAATTAAAAACAAAGTGTGTTATTTTGTTATTTGGTATGTTTTATATGCTGTGTCTTTTCTGACTTATGGATGTGGTACCAATTTTATGAGGGTTATAAAAATATATTATAGGTGCGTTTATATTATTTAATAAACATTTCATTCCTATTTATCGTGGATTTCAGCCTTTTATGAAACAGATATTGTGTTCTTGGTATATAATATCGCATTGTGTGCGCAATAATATACCTACATATTATAACATAAATATATGTACTATGTACTGTTTGTATAACAAAATAATAATTATATTCTAATTAAAGGTAAAAAATGTACTTTTCTCGTAGGTACTGTCGTGTACTCGTACATAAATGCTTTGTGAATCAACCTGTGTAATATATATTATGTTTTATAATGTCTCACCACTTTACATTCTACTTATTCTTACACTTACATATTATTTCTATTGCTTTTAAATAAATTTTGCAAGCTGTAAGTTATAAACAAGGAACATTAAATTAAACTATTTTATGCGTTTGTACACATCATAATGTCATCGAGTGTTAAATAGTTCTGTTGTGAGGCAATATCCGAGAAAATAGTATAATGTTCATTTGGGATATAAAATCATTATAATATCATGTCTGTACCCTTTTTTCCATATAGATCACAATATAATTTATGCCCGTACTATATACTATGATAATGTATGGTAACATTATAAGATTACATTATGTGCTGGTTATTCCGATTTTGTATCCAAAACGAGCGTCGTAGACATTTTTCACGGAGATAATATCAATAGAATTATTTATATACTCCATGATAATAATCGTAAATACTAAAGTATATGTTATGATACTATCCGCTTTAAAAAAAAACTTAATTAAAATCTGTAGTGAAATCATGAGTATTATGTTCTATACAGCTAGCGCATAGTTTAAACGCTTTATTTTAATCTATTCGTATACACTGTATAGCAATTAATTTCGGCATTTCGCTATCGGAACACAAATAACAGCTATAATGAATATATTATTAAATACGTACTTAATGAATTGTACTAATTATAGCTCGGCACGGAGAGACCAAAAAAGTACACTGCAGCGCCGTTTTGTAATTCTGTCTCTGCTGGCTGCAGTCGAGACGAACAACGGTAGTTATACGTGGTATATAGCCAATGTGAACACTCTTTAGACATTTGTAGAATTTAAAGGAATTTCTAGCACTAGTTTTCTTGTTTTGATTTACGACCGGATGTACAATATAATATGCTATTTTAAAATAAAAGCGTTGTGGTATGCGCGAGAAAGTTTTTTCATTGCATATTTTAACCTTTTCGTGATATATATATACATATAATATAGGTTAGGTTGCATAATAATAAAATTTGCTAAAATTAAATTGTTTATTCAATTTATTATACTGTTTTGACTTATTCTCAATTTCCGTACCTATTTTTTTATTCTAGTCATCAACACATTGTCGTCAAGTCAAAGTTAAATGTTCTAGCAAATAACAATAATTAGGTAGGAATAATAATTTTTAATTTACCACGCTTAATTTTTGATTATATATTTATAGAGATATAAATTGTCATAGTTACAATTCTAAATTTCATAAAGTACAAGTACTTAACAACTTCTTTCTGAATATAAAATATAAAATTATAATAAAAATATATGAGAAATTATATCATGTAGGTCGTAAATTGAAGGTTAAGAAAAAAATGTTATATTCATTATATCGGTATTTTTTGGTAATCGACAGTATTTTTTATAGTTTTATCAGTCAAAAGTAGAAACTATTGAAGATAATAACAATCATATTATTATCGTTGTTTATGTCACGTCTTCACTCTAAAATAGTCTGAGAATCGGCATAGGGGCAAAATATATTACTATATTTGACTTATTCATAACACTAATATTGTATATTATACGGAATACGAATTTGAAAAAGTTTTTGTAAATATCATAGTATACGATTTGTGTGCAGTTTTCACTTTTTTCATTCTATAATCTTTTAAGCCCGTTTTATACTGTAATATTATTATATTGAGAATCGTTCCCCCAATCCTCACCCACACACACTCACACACGTACTTCTGGTATTATATCACACAACACCATCGCTGCATTTATTTATCACCCCATTTCGGTCGTGGAAAAGTTCAAAAGTTAATTTTTCATTAAATCTGCCGCGCGCCCGTCGTCGGTTGTATTGTTCGCCGTTGTTCCACGCGTATTATAATATGCTATATACACACAAACAGCTGATGAATGAACGAAAAACAGATTTCCCGGGGACTCTACGGCTGCACCATTGGCAACCGCTAAACTTAATTTATATACATATTATATATATACAATATACATAACATTATGTGTTTATAACGTACGCGTTAACCACGCGTTGCCACCTTTTTGTTTTCGCTGGAATTTTTTTTCCCGTCCGCCTAATAATAATAATAATGTATTATTTTCGGCGCTCCTATCACCGCACGCGCGTCTTGTCTTCGGCGGCGGTGGCGGCAAAGTGTAATATTAATTATTAATGTCGGAGCCACACTAAACTATATATTGTAATAATAAAAAACGTGTTGAACGGCCTGCGCCACCGTTAGGAAATAATAAAAAACCACGAGAAATTAAAAAAGTCGCGAGGGGGTCGGGCGGGCGCACGGCCGAAAAGAATACGGCTCGCGTTGTAAAGAAACACTGCCACGGCCCTAGTAATAATATTTTCAGGCGCGCCCGCCCGGACGAAGACGACGACGCGTAATTTGAATCGTAATTTATCGTCTGATAATAAAAGTAGTATCATATTATTATTATTAAAAAAAAAAAGAAGACAAAAAGAAAACTTATTTTTTCGAGAAAAAAACTATAAGATATGATGTATTATACATAATATTTCACGCGTTTGCAGTCAAATATTAATGTAAAATGCACATTATTAATTTATATTATTATACTACTATTATCCTCATTCCTCGCACCATCGCGCGCGAGACGTGTCGCGTCGGCCGCCGTTCAAAGGTGAAAATTATTAGTACCTATGCCTATACATATATTATATAAATGCGTATAATATTATAACATCGTAAGGTATATGGGTACAATCCATTAAGTCCCATTATACGCGTATTGCGTTTGTGTCGTTCCCCGAGCGCCGCCGGTCACATCAAAGGAACGGGTGGTAAATCAATTTATTTGTAGGTAAAGAGCACTACGCGCGACCATTAATGCCTTATTATTATTATTACAGCCATCATCAAAAGCGCTGCGGTTTTCGACGGACCCTGCGCGGTTTTATTTTTGGTTTTATTTATTTTGATTTATTATATTATTACCATTATTAACACGGATGTGCACACGGTACACGGACGATGCAATACACGGCGTTGCAGTCTCCCACACCGTCGACTAAATTTGAGTCGACATAATATATATTGTGCATAAGGTAGTAATATGTCATTATCGATGAAGGATAATTCGTCTAAACCAATGATAAATCATACTATATAATGTTACAGTGGTTTTCAAATTGGGTGCCGCTGGGTGCACAGAGCATTCACTGAGGTTCCGTGGTCTTCTGAAGAATGTCAACTGTTCGTCCAAGAATATTAAAGATATTTGTATCAATTACACATTTCTCATTAAACGTATGTACCAATTGCACATATTTTTTATAAATTAATCTAATATAATATAATTATAATTAATATGAATTTGTAGCCCCATCAAATACACATTTTCAATTAAACGTGTATAATTATAATTCAAAACAATTTTGTCCATCTAATTATTTAATGGAAAAAAAAGGTCAGTATGCCGTTAACGTTTTTTGAAGAGCACGCACGGTGTGCCGTGATTAATAAAAGTTTTAAAACCACTGTAATATTATCTTGCCTAGTCAACTAGACAATTTAAAAAACATTTTATCTGATGAATTATATTGAACACATAAAAGTGTTGTCTAAACTATCTTTGCAAACATTATTTAGTACGTATAATGTGCAGTATATAATAATTATTATAATTTCACGATCGCCAAGGACACGTTCAGTACCCTTCGGCCTTGGCACCACAGGGCCTATGACCAAACGAACGTTGTACACAGATAGTCAATGTTACAGCACTCCGTCAGCCTGCAACAGGCGACGACCTCGTTCCCGGTTTCTCGACCTTTTTGGGTTTAACGGGCTGACGATTCAACGGATGGTGTCTAAGGTTCCGCTGTAGTGCCGACCGATTTCCGCATTCAGCTGCAGTTCGGTGGTTTCTCGAACGGCAATAGACGGTCGGCACTTTCTCACCGTTACAGAACTTCTCGATCTTCCATCCATTGCTAGACCCATGCTCCCGCTTTTGATGAAATTTCACACGCAGCAGTACCATTTTAGTTCCGTCGAACATCGGATTCCGTCATCTCGTTTGTCTGGGCTTTTTGAAATTTGGTCTATAATTTATTATAGACAAAATATTTCAATGTATTTTCCAATATATTTCTATGTTGAAATTATTCGTTTTTTTTTTACTAATGTCATTGTTACATTAATATTTTATGGTTTATATACAGTCATATAACGAAAAAGTATTTCAAAATATGAAAAGTTGTTATTCACTTTAAACATATATTTTAAGTCTTGTATGGTATAGTATAAATAATGTATAATAAGAATTTTTTTATCAACAGTATTTTCGGGTGTTTTGTGGTTTTATACAGTTTTGTTGCTATATATATAATTTTTTAGATATATGATTTGTTTATATATATATTTAGATCGTATTAAAAAAAAAAAATAAGAAGGCGATCCTGTCAATTCAAACACTGTACTGTTGTTTAATTATTTAAGAAGCAACTACTTTTACATGACGTGGTTGGTTGGTTTATTTTAGTATGATAACAATCATTTATAGATATATGATTGATCACGGTTGACCTCCACGCCAGGTAAGTATATATATATATTATATGTACTTGACACTTCAATAAATAATAAAGTTCCATTTTATATTATATCGCTTAAAGTTTGTAATTAACAATAATTTATAAAAGTTATCAACAGGCAATAGTATCATTTTACGAGTTTCACATATAGCGCAACAATACAATTATAGTGACTTCAATATTATGTTATAACTTTTTTTTTACCTTATATACCTACAGTAATTATTGAATAACTGTACAGTTTATAAAATAAAAATCAAGCTAGTTATGTGTTGATATTTTTAAGGTTATTTTAAAAATATTAAATGTTTAGATTAATTAATTTAAACCTAAACGAGTACTTTTAACTAGATAAGTTGAGGTTAACTATTACTTAGATAATAATATATATTATTACTATCTTTTATCTTAAACTAGATAATATGTTAGTTATATCGTTGTTAACACTGATCATATTATAATGATATTTGCGTAGTAAAAATAATCGGCTGCAATAAGTCGTTATTCACCACAGATAAATGTATTTGCTACTGTTGCAAGAGTGTAGATAATATTGAACATAATGATCCTGTACTTTAGTTGAATATGCAAATTTCTATCGTGTGAAACTTGCTGTTGTTCAGAATTTCAGATAGAATTTGTTTATAGCATTTGGGTATTGTGTAACAAGTATACAATGGAGATATTGTTATAATATAATATTTATTATACATTATAGCTTGGAATCGCGAAGTATATAATATTAAAGAGCATAGATTCACATATACAACCACTGCAGGAAAATTCGTATATGTAACTATGTACCTAAGTATCTATCATGTAATCCGTTGAGTAGGAATGCAGAATTGGAAATTATCTACAATATTTTCATGATTAAAATAATTGCGAGTTTAACGATAAAGGGAGACTATCGAAGAAAGTAGAATATGACTATTTATGACACCACAATTTTTATATACATAGATATTCAATACCTTCATTTATAAAACAGTCGATGAAATGAAGTTGCATAAGAATATTACAACCTGACATACTTATATCCCGATCAGCTCATTAATATTATTATATATTCCAATATTCGTGTATACTGTATATTATGCTAACGAGATTTAATTGCTGGATTAATTTCATCTTCCGATGAGTCGATCGGCGACGACCGTCACAAAATAATTAATCTATTTCTGATATTTTCAGCTCTTATTGCACGTATGTTCAAGGTGTGTCCCATTTAATAATTATTGTGAGCACTATTGACGCAACGCTTATCAAATTCCGTCACGAAAAATATTTTCCGAGAGGCATACCAGGGGTCATCGTTATTCGTGTCTTTCAACGACTTACTTACCAGTGTTTTTTCCTTCAAATAGGTACTCAAAATGTCACAACTATTTGTCACTTGTCACTTTTGAGTTATCACTCATATGCCAAAACCTATAAGCCAAAACTTATATACATTTATAAAATTGTTTAAAAACTAGGTAAGTATTTATGGCTAAAACATTATATAATTTGGATCATTTAAAGTGACTTTAATTTACATTTAAGAATTGGAATTTTTTATGTAAATTAATATTTTTATTTTTAACATCAATTTTGTTCAGACAATGGTGGCAAATGTTTTAAGGAGCTCAGCATAGGCAATATAATCTGGGCGCATGCACATAAGTAACTACTAGTAGTTTATATTATATAATATCTAGCATTGTATTAATCACTGCATGGTATAATTTTTTAATATTTTTCTCGGATTACATAGGCACAATTTAGTAGGCGGGACTAGGAGGAGCTCCTCCGATAATAAAATTAGGTGCTCCAAAATTTTTTTATTTTTATTGAAGTATTAAATTCTTCATAAGTTATCTGATTTAAATAATTTCGTAAAAGTAGTTTTGAGAAATTATTTTCTAAAATTTCAACAACAGTTAATAATTATTCGTGTGTTTTCTGTAGTGGCTATCGATCCGCACCCATAGAACATAACATCGTCGTGTCCGTCTGTCCGATTGTTACCAGTAAATAGTTATGATGGTTGTTGTATTCAAAGTAAATCCATACTGGTCAATATCAAACAAATAGGTATAGGTACCTACCAAAATATAAAGGTTATCAAATCATATTTTAATCATGCATAAAATATAATAATTCTCAAGACGACATTTTTTTAAATCTTGTTAATATGGGCAGCTACGTAGTTTTTGATTGAAATATGTACAAAAATATACAAATTCGTACTAATTGCGTACTAAATATTAACATAAAAAAAAATATGAAAACCTCAAGTGGGGTGCTGGGGTAACGTACGTACCTATATTATTCGTTTATATGTCACAGTATAATGCTATTTCTGTACCTATTACATTGTTACAACGAACAAGAATAATTCATTATATTGTAAGGGCCGATCTCACAATTTCCAGTTAAGTGACGGTTAAGCTGATAACAGATTTTACCACCGGCAGAAGTACGCCGGGTTCAGCGTCCGTTAACTTTAGCCGCGGAGATGGTAAAAACGGCCCTAAAAGTTATAACTCATTTACATATAATATGATAATAAATAATAACACATTAATATAGTGTATATCAGATATCTCTGAACACGTCGAATATCGCTACACGTCCCGTCGTACGGACACATCGTCCGAAATCGAGATTCGCTCACCGTCCGCCGAATCGATCGCGATATGTACCGAGTTTTCGACGAACTGAGAAATGGCCTGACCCGCGAAATCATGTGGGTAAGTCGCTATGATCTGGCGACCAGGCGAAACAGTTCAATGCAGAACATGGCGGTGCAGACGGTTTCTGCGGGTGACGCGTCCGATATCGGGTAGCAGCCGTCTGCCGCATCGACGGTGACGATCGATTCACCGTCTTCCGGTGACTCGATGCAAACCATCTCGGTCAAGACGTCAAGTGGCCCGGCCGAAATGGTCACGGCATGTTATGCCAGTCCAAAGTTCCGATATTACGTTTCGTTGGTCAATACGGCAATAATAATGACGGCCGTTGCCACCGAAGTCAAGATCGAGACGCCGCTTGTCTCGTCGTCGCTGCATGTTCGACCGGCCGATCGCAGCAGTGCACGATCTTAAGGTTCCGCCTAGACGCCGAGGAGTTATAGTTCCATGCCGGACATCGCAGTTAGGTTTACTTCGGCCGACATCGAGAACGTCCCTGCGCGAGTTCGATCATGACACCCGAGCTTACACGAAAACAGCCGAACTCAACCTCACCCTCAGATAGAGGTGCATGCGAGTTTGCTACTTATGAGCCTGTAAATTATTGTAATCTGCCGGTGCGATGGGACATGCCAGGTAACCGCCGTGGTTAAACCCAAGCGCCGTTCAATGTGGAAGCGGACGAACTTTGTTTTCTTCCGCTTGATGTATAGGTAGCAACCCTTAAAATAATGGGCCCGGCTCAATCGGGTGTTACCAAATCGAGTTGTAGCCGTTCGAACGCTAGTTGAAAAAAACATTATAGTTAGATTAAAAAAATTTTATAGGTACCTACCTACTGCTTATTCTATTACGATTTACATAAATAAACGTTTTGGTATTATTACTAATTCAAATATACGTATTACTGATAACAGTGATAACATTTCAAATTTTGAATCGACGCGACGAACAGTTACAATAATTATAATATATAATATAAAGTACCTAAATGTTGTAATTTGCTTTAGTAAAAATATTATTAATTTTAGTAACAGGTGGATGTATTATAATATATCAATAAATGTAGTGATGTGGGTACGAAATAAAATTATAAAAATAAGTAATATATTTTAAAGGTATTTGACCAGGAGGTGTGGAGCCATGTCTTTTCCATTGGAATATGTAAAGCCCCTTCAAATAAAAACTAAAACTGCACCTATGCAGTAGTATATGATATACCTTTTTTACAGTTTCGAATTGATTGATTGACATTTCGTTTCCCTTTATTTGTTACTATTGTAATATAATGTCATTTATAAAATTAAAATACTTTTATAATTTAGAAACCATTTGTTAATCTATTTTTAAAAGATAAAATATAATTTTATCGGTAACATTAATATTGTATACTGGTACACATTATAAAATAATAATAATAATATTCTGTCAATCTATTACCATAATACTATAATAGTAATCACTTCTAAGGTCTAGCTATCTTAAACGGAAACTTAAGACTAAAACTACATTAAACAATAAATCGATTTTCATTATTTCTTCAATATTGCTACTTACTTTACAAATAGTGATAATTTATTTTATTATTAACATTTAATGATGTTTGAAACTAATAATACCGTATTAATATAATAATTATTTTCTTTTTAAGGCAAAATAATATATCTTAAATAACTATCCCAACTTATTCATTTTCTCTAATAGCCTAATGCCTTCTCTGTCATCATTGATCATTATAATAACTACAATGTAACATTTACAATTTAAATACAGTAAGTACTAGCTTAGATAACCATAATAACTAGCAATTTTGATTACTAAAGATAAATTAATGTAATTTTTGTTGCCGTCTTTTGTAGCAGTATTAAATTCGTACGATATACAATATTAAAATAATAATCTGCTGTCAAACTAATAAATTATTAAAATAGTTATCTCTTCTCAGAAGTTATCTACAACGGAAACGAAACGAAAACTATATAAGAAAAAAATCGATTTTCATTATTTCTTCGTGATAAAATAATTGCCACATTAATAATCGCGATAACATTTATAATATACGTTTATTGGCTTAAGACTGACATTTGGGAACATTTCCGTTGTGCGCGAAGAGAGAAGACGCTCCGTCACGCGCTGGTTATAATATTATTATTATTGTTTCGCTTCAAACGGCGTACGGACAGTACGAACGACACATATCGTCTCGTCACTCGCCAATAAAAAATATTAGGTATATATGTTATAATATATATATATATATATACATTCGTTAATTATTCCTTCTACATTAAATTCGTTCTCGTGAGTTGTATAGGCTCGTGCAGATGTGTCAAAGTCACCGGCGATACTCACAATCGTTGAAATTTATTTTCACTGCTATTTAACGTTTCACCCGACGAGAAACATTGATCTTCACACGGATGGCAATGGAAATCAAAATTGAAACCGTCGTGTCGGACCAAGTCTGTGCCAACGGTGCATCCGGCGCCGGGCCGGCACACACGCCGCGGAAATATTCCGACGACGTTGGTAACAACAACGGTGGCAGTCGTAACCACGTCGGTAAAGGTTCCAAGATCAACAACAGCGTCGTGGACGTACTCGACTTGGCCGTGCCGCAGTCCAAGGTCAGGCCGATCGACCGGCTGTTGGACAGATACGACTGGTCGTCCGCGTCAATGACACCACTGCTGAAGGACTCTGATCGTCCGCCGCGGGTGCAGTACGACCAGCTGTCTCATCCAGGCCGATCAGCGCCGTCGCCACCGCGCCGACCACCGGCACCGAGTCAACCGCCGCCGTCGCCACCACCGACTCGACCACCTCGTCGTGCCCAGGAATTTTCAGACAGCAAGCGACCCGTCCGGAAATCTCTGTGGAAACGCGCAAGGGAGTTGGTGAGCAGTTTCTTCGTACGTTGCTTCCGGACCTAAGGTGGATTGCTTCTGGTCACACTAAGGTTAGGTATGATCGGTAAGACCATGTACAGATATGGTTGTTAAAATCGGGTTATTTTTTTATGTAACAGTCTTCCTAAATCAGTTTTTATTTTCTTACGTTAAAAAAAAAAAAAAAAAAACTATGTTGTTTCGTTTTTAAGTACGCGGTAGGCTTACTAGCGTCAGTGTAGTGATTAGACTTGGTGTCTTTTAATCTTATCGGAATACTATACCTGTATTATCATATTATATAGGTAATACAGGTATAGTATTAAATTATATAACTTGCGAGTGTGCATACTGAATGCTTCAATCGAATTTCGTGGTTGTCCGGTATACGCGCAGTGTATTCAATCCGCGTACAATAATACAATATACAGAGTGAGCCGCAGTGTTATCTGCACCTACAGCTTCATAGCCTAAGTTAATATATAATATTATGGAGCTAATGAAAAAAAACCTCCACAACCACCGCCCTGTGTATTTAGACTCTGCGTGAATGCTGGACTATAAGCAGTGTGTCTAGTGTGTCATCCACCATCATTATTCCGTTCGTAAGATTCTTAAATACTTCACCGCTGCTTCACTCCGTACCGTATAGCCACTATATTACCTGAATAGCTCACTATATTTAGTATAGGACATTGGTACTACTTTACTGGTTTTCAACATTTATTTCAGTCGTACGTGTGATCCATTTTTTATATTAAACATTTTTATTTAAAATTGTAAATATAGTAATATTATTATCTCCCGTGTGATTCCGAGAATTACTGTTTTCAAAGCTTTGCGTACAATAATTAAATAATGTACTGTTTAATAATAACGCATAACTGGAATTATTTACTGTCTTATCAAAATGATATTCTGTCTTATTATTATCATTATAATATGAACTTTTGTGACAAAATGTTTTATAAATAATTGTATTATACTATTATCAAAACTATAATTTTGTGTATTATTACTATTATATGAACTTTTACTACACAATATTTTATATTAAATTTACTTTCACAATTATTTGTTGAACATAATATTTACATACCTATTGTTAAGTATACACGTTTATATGGCATAAATAATTAAATATATATTTTAACACTACAAGAAAATTATAACGTCTATTCATTTTTATAATACCAATGAATGAGTATATAAAATTATTATTTATATAATATAATAAAATCAATGGTAACATACATTTAGACTAGTACCATAAATGTTAACTAATTTTGTATCATGAATTTTGTTCATTTAATATATTTTAAGTTGTATAGGTAGATATTTGAATAAAACTTGAAGCTAGTATAGTAACGATTGACAATAAATGTTATAAATTATTTTTATTAAAGAATCAATATTATTGAATCAACTATCAGTATTGTTAATATGTCTTTCTGTTATACATACAAATTTGTATAATAATTACAAACAAGGTAGATAAAGAAAAGCACACGCCACAAACATAATAATAATTAATACATCAAGCTTTTTTTTATTTCCATACAGCGAATATTCTTTTAAAATTAATTAAATATAACCATAGTGATAATATATATATATAATATAATGACCTAATCAAATTCATTAACATGTGCAAAAGCCAAATTAAGCCGATTTCAATAAATTCATTTTGACAAATATTGACTGTTGTAAATGAAATATTTAGTATGCTACATTATATTATTATTAATTTTAAGATATACGAAATACTGAGGGATGAAGGTTTAATTAATTCGATGTCATTACAGTACTATATTGCTATTGATATTATATTATGTATCATGCTACTCTCAATGTTTGTAACACGCAAACACAATCCATATTCGATACTAGCTAAACGATATCCACTACCTGTTTACAACTTATTTTAACATAGAAAATGAGAATATCACAAAAATAGTATTGATACAGGATATAATATAGTAAATAAAATATGTCAAATTATTTATGTTTAACGTATTATTCCTATAGTACCTATAAAATATTATATATTTTACAATATATTATGAATATTTTGCATAGTTACACATTATTTTGTTTTCTCTAATCGGTTTTACACCTAGCTATAAATGATCTATAAATTATAGTGACTTTAAAAATGAAATAATGAACAATCAAAAGTATATAAATATAAATAAATTTCAGTGGCATTTATATACTTTAGTAGGTATGTATTTTAACATCGCATCGTGTTTCACGCACCTGTAGGTAGAAATAGTTACAATTAGAGTTATTTTTCCAATAATTTCAAATTATACTATGCACTATACCGCAGTACAGAAAATATCCATGAATTATTTAATCCTTAATTAATATCCTTAATTTTTTTTACTAGATCAATAAAAACATCGATAAGTTGGTAACTATCACAGTAATTATAGCAACAGAGTCGTTGCTGACTTCATTATTATATGAATACATAATTATGATTTTTTATACGCGAAACCTGAAACAAACAAAAATGTCGGGGGAAAGTATACGTGCAATACATCATACATTAGGGATTTTGTAAGATTCAGAATGTGATGGGAGTTCAAAGAAACCAAAAGGGTTAAAACTTAAAAACGAATATGAAGAAATAATGATTTTTTCAATTAGTTGATAAATTTGACCATACGTAGTTGGTGATCGTAACATTCAACACCAACTCACGCACACACTCATACACACACACATATACACATAGATTCATGTGAAAAAAACGTTTTCGGTGCTAATGCCGTCGATAAATGGAACCGGAAAACGGTCAAAACGTTTTTTTTTTTTTTTTTTTTTTTTAATCGATTTGAAGAACATAATAATTGTTATAACTATTGTCGTCGCTGTTGGGTAGTCCGCGTAATTTCGGCGTGTCTCAGGTGTTGGAACGGTAAGCCCTAGTGATTACGCTCCTACAAAACGCCACTGGCTCCTTCCTCGACCGGCGAGCGACCCTCGTACCACCTCACCACGTCCACGTAGCACGCACAAAAGTCTTTCTAATCGATAAAACAACGAGCGCTGCCACGCACACACGCACTCACACTTACACAGGCCTTCGCTGTTTGGTTAGCTATATATACCTATAGGTACCGGTCCCCGCGTGGACCACCCCACCGATGGTTTGATATATAATATAATATGTATAACGCGTTTTTAGTTTAGTCGTGCCACACACGGACGTGTCGTATATTGTTTCGTCGTTTGCGGCTCATTTTTTTCCTTTCTATTTTCTATAATATTTTTTCTTTGTTTTTCGTTTTTGCGCCTACCCGGATAAACTATATTATTATTATATTATATTATTATGTTGTCTGTACGCCGCGCGAACGAACGATAATATAATAATATGATCCTTTGTAGGACAACCGCGGCGACCCTACCTTGGAAAACCGTTTTTTTTTTTTTTTGTACCCTTTTTTCAAATATTTGTTTAACGACGAGGGGAACGTCCGTCATTCACTTACGCTTCCGGAGGAGAGGGGGGGTCAGAGCGTCGGATATCTCGCCGGCATCCATATTCTCTATCAAGGGACATTATATTATATACCTATAGTATATCCTTTGTCGGCTGTGGGCACCGAGCAGTTAGGTTTCGATGAAAAGTGTCGAACAAAATCGATTAAGTTCCGATGATTGGGGGCCATTGCACCATGTATAGTATCGTCGATTATAAAGCATGATTAAATCAACGACAATATATACAGATATATGGTTTACAAATGATTATGAATGATTATTATTATGGTTTGGGACTGACTTGGTTTCACTATATACCATAACCATTAACCATATTATATTATATTTATATATATAAATAAATACCTTAGAGTTTAAAACGTGTCTGCCCATTGTTATTAGATAGGCTGCAAGTTTAATTATTTTACCCAATGATGCATTGTAATCATTATTTGTAAATAGTGATACAGGTACATGTATAGTGTATACCTGCCTGCACATAATGAATTTGATATATGATCGTAGTTATACACTTTTACATACTTTTCAACCGGAAAATTAAATAAGGAGATGACATGAAAATAGCGCTTCGTGCATATTGTACTTACCTAAATAGTATAATATACGTAATAGAAAAACTAACTACTCGTTTTAAGTTTAATTAAATTTTTTGTTTTTCAATCACGCGATATGCGATATTATATTTAAATATTCTTATGATTGTTAAATTAAAATAAGAGTTTTAGCCTGTACGTACGTTACTTTTATTTAATAACTTAGTATTATTATCTATTTAGGTTTATCTCTAAATGGATAAGTGTGTTTATTATTAATATCTACATGTTAAACCTTTTGATACGTTTGATATGTAATAGTTAAATATTAATTTATAGGTAATTATATATATTTAAAATTTTAGTAGACTATTAATCTACATGAAAACAAAACAATTTATTAATATATAATAAAATAATTACACACTTTCTTAAAATGATAGTTAACACAACAATAAATATTTATATTAAATGCGAAGCTGCTTCAAAGAGGCCAATTCCACCAACAAAATTAGTATAACAAAATATTGAGTAAAAAAAAAATGCAAGTATGCCATAAAATTACGAGTATAAATAACCTTGAATTTGATTAAGGTAGAGGCGTGGGAAATTGATTGTACCAATTGGTTATATGCTGAATTTGTAGAGTACCTACCTTTTACAGTCGATAAAATATTACAATTTACATCCAATATAAGCTGGTTATTAATAAGTGAAATAGCCACATGTAAGAAATTTCAAACAGTTAGCCCAAACTAAAAAAAGTCATTGAACATTATAGTAAAAGTTTACTCAAATTACTCTTGGTATCTAGTTGGTAGAGTATATACAATTCGAAGATAAGACACACCTCAACACACAATAGTAGGTACATAATGTACTATGATAATATGTAATTTAGATTTAAATCTATGATTTAAATCTAATCATCACATTTTTAGGAGTGTTATGATCTAACACAATTTTATTTAAAATTATTGTTCAGTGTAAGGATAAATCAAAAACATGAACAGACTATATATAAATTATAAGACTATAAGTATGGTCATTGGTCATTAATTTGTCTTTAGTTGCTAGTTTATAGTCAAATATAAAATATTATACATTTATACGAGAATACGTAAGCTCCTATAGGTATTAATCATAAAATTGTCTAAATCAGACATTCAGCCTAAAAGTGAACCACTCTACAAATTGATTTAAATGACTCTATGGTTTGAGACAATCGTTTAAGGAAAGTATTCATATAAATAATTACACGTCATCAGCAATGCATTTAAATACAATAGTTGAATACGTACTAATATAAAACTTCGTGTCCCGCGTGCGTGTATTTGACTAATAATACTTACCAAAAATGTTTTCCCAGAGAATGATTAATACCGAGTTATCATAATTGGACTCGTTCACGATTTGCACACCATGAACATATTAATATATTATTATTATTGTAAGAGGGTGAAACGATAACGTTTTAAAGGGGTTTCATGTATAATTGCTAACATAAATTTGGCTGACATGACTTGACATACAACGTATATATTATGGCACATGAGTATTATAAAAAGTAAAATAAAACAGTGCTATATTTTGGGCATAATATACTTAATATGGCACAACTGGCACTTGCCTTTATCAAAAATTTGGTCGCTACCTAATATTTTTTGTAAACCCATAAGTGTCTTAACATATAGACTAAAGGTGTACACTTGGTTTTACTTCATTTTCTCGTGAAACATTATTTGTTATAGTGATTGGTGAAAATATAAAGGGTATAGTATTAGAGCTACTACGTATGATTAACTTATTGCAATAAATTTCAATATTTACACAATTATTATAATTTATAATCTGCAAAATAAGCCAGACAAGGGGATTAGTGTATTTTGTTCTTGTTATGAAATAAATTGATTATTTAATTTATTAATATATGGACGTTGTTGCTTTCAAACTTCAATAGTTTTCTATCTATTCTAAATATTTATGTGCTTTTAAAATAATATATCAGCACCAGAAAATTCTTTAATTGATGACAACTATAAATCTCTAGAATTATTATTTCCAGAATTCCGATGAAATTACTAATTTCATTTTTGTAAAAATTCAACTGCATTTTGGAAGTTTAAGAAACAGCTAATATACAGTAGTATATGTATATATATATATATATGTAGTACTGATCACCCCTAATTTGAAATGTTGCATTGATAAATTAGTATGCCAATATTATAATAATCCCAACATATTTTAATAATATTATAAATATGATCAGACGGCGTTATGGATAGTCAATTCGGGTACACCATTATCATGTGTTTATTTTCCAGTAACTAATAAAAAATATATAATATGATATTTATTATTTGGACAGTGTATTTCAATATTACAATATTATAATGATTACAATAATACATTGTAGACAGTGTCGAGAATAGATAACGAAAATTTCATCTAAATAAGATACAGACAGTTTCTAGATAAAATAATAGATGATTTTTTTTTTAAATGGCAAACTTTTATGGAGGACCATATTATGAAATTATTTGACTGGTGCGTTATTCGTCTCGAAAACGTATACGTATTTAATGGAATAGGTTTAGCGAATAATTATTCTCTCCCACTGCATAGCACAGCTGCACGTGTGACGCACAATAATATATATTTTATCAGTATGATATATTTTAAAATGATTGTCGCATTATTCATGAAACATTTGCCGGTTTTGACGTATGGTATGATTTTATTTCCTGGAATTGGTAGCGTGGTAGAGTTTATATTATTGTCCTTTATGAAAAAGTACCGACGAGCCGAATCACTATTACACAGAGAGATATTGCGATAGACATACTTTTGTAGCCAATTTTTTTTTTTTTTTTTTTTTGTTAGAAACGTAAATAATTTTTCTTTTTTCATGCATAGTTTATACATAGGATATTAAATATATTTTTGAAATTCCTTCGCGTTTCTTAACCTCATAAATAATAATAAGACCACAACTTTTTTTGTTGTTGTATTTATTCGCAGTATAGCCGCACGGCTCGCGCGAGAATCCGTTCGTTATCGTTCGTATATTATTATTCGATAACTCATTAAACGTTGAATATAAATCGAATATTTTGATCTATTATTATTTGTATTGCGTTTGGGTTTACGCAATGCGTCCGACTTGCTCTCGTTCGCGGTTTATTTGTGCGAATGTATATACCAGACGAATCATGCGCAAACCACTATGTACGCATTACTGCGCCATTACCTACCTAATATCGCAATCATTGCCGCAGTTGGTACGTGAGCAATAATAAAATAATACCTTTTATCAAGAAAAACAGTTTTTTTATTTTGTCCAAGTTATTGGATTGAAGTATAGGATCAATGGACACCAACTCCGATTAAGTCGTCCTGTCTTTGTCTATATTATTAAATGTATTAAATATTAATTGTATTAACTTTATACAGATTGTAAAAATTCTTAAAATAGAAGAAGTTATAATATACGTTGAAAAAAAAAATAGCCAGACAGTACACAATTTGCTACATGTTTTATTTCAGTGTATAAGATAGTGGTGTAGTGGCCATCTATGCTGAGGTCTAAGATTAATGTACGATGTAGTTATGTAGTATATTATCATTGGACTATGTAAGAATGTCAATAGTTATGTATATAGATATTTAGTGTTAAAATATTTTGAATATTGATTGAATATAGTGATGAGTAACATGTAATAAAATGGCAATTCACAATAATGAAATAATATATATTAAGAATTTTAAATTTCTTTAAAAGAATGTTAATGACAATTGTAATATTTTTTTTATAGTTTTCATTAGAATAGAATAATGAACAGTTGTAAGGTGTATTTCAGGTGTTAAAAAAATTTATATATACTTACTATAACACCAAGACCAAAATAAATCCTGTTTTTAGGATTTCAAACCTGAATAAATAAATATTTAATTAATACCTTAAAGAAAAAAATCAGAATCTAATAAAATGTATAAGTTCACTGAGTCATATTTTCTTGAGCATAAATATAAAATTAATTTTTTTTTATTCATGCACTGCAGTTGTTTGTGCTAATACCAATAAATGTATTCAAATTACCTCTATAAAGTAGAGAGGTATACCAAATGGATAAAACTAATCATATTAATTTTTAGAATACTTATGCTTTATTATACTTGCTCCTTATACTAAAAAAATAAATAAGAAAAGATGAAACTGACTAAAATGTATACTGTAATAAAAATATATAATGTCTTAAAAATTTGGTAATAGGAACACAATAATAAAGTAATACAGTACTAGTACTAGTACTAATAGCAAGACAATAGAAACGAAATATTGTAATTAATATAATAATTATAATATAAGGATTATCTTGTGATTTTTAAAAAAATAAGTTCAATACTTCTGTCTTATACAAATATTCGATCTGTCCATATCAATTATTAATTTATTGGATATAATTTAATAAGACGTAATGATTTAGTCGTGGTTTTGTAAAAAACTATTTAATTTGTTTGTATAATTTACAGCTGCATTCAGTATTTTAGGGAAATAATGTATTGAAGAAAATAATATATTATGTGTATACCGTTCGTCTGTAAAATATTTTAATGGGGCGATATATATATTCTTTTAGGTAAGTATAATATGCCATTTCAACGCAAGTAATTGTCCAACTAATACATTCGCAATCACTCTTGTTCGCTCAAAATCTAAAACTGGTATAGTTCCTCACTTCAGTTTTTACTATAATATTATTCTCAGCTCACTCTCCGATATTATGAAAACACAATATCGGTTAATTTACAAAGTGAATATTTTGCCGCGTTGCAGCCAAAGCCGTTTCTCTTATTGTTACACTCGAAACTTAGTTCAAAATATAAATAATAACATTCATTATTCTTTATTACGCGCGTATTGTTCTAACAAAGTGCGAGTAGCATATTATATTAAATTTCAATTTTAATATTCCGACAAACTTCAATCACGTGCGCCACTTTTAAATTACTTTTCAAAAATTATTCGTCCGATATTAATTTTAAAAACTGTTTAACGTAAAAAACGTACAATGTTTATATTACTCGGAACAAATAACAATGATATCGTTATTTCGGCGTCAGAACAAATGAAACAAGCTAAACAAAATATAATAAAAACGAATATCAGTTGAAAGTTTATAATATTGTCGTAGTTGGCGCATTTCATTAAAAACATGAAGTAATTACGACGCAATTGTAAATTATTTGTTTATAAGGGCAGACGGACATTATAATAATGATGGTAATAATAACATTAATGTCAATGCAAATATTCGCGAATGAAAACGTTCTATGACCATTGATCGAAATCGTCTTTTAATATAATAATAATAATAATAATAACGTTTTGCAGCCCATCGCACTGTTCGTGGATAAAAGGCAATATTGCACTGTATATATTATTATTATAGTCGCATGCGGAGACCTTTGAGTAATAAAAAAAAAAAACCCTATTACCGATCTACAGCGGTAGTGGTATATTATAAAGGCATAGTGTGGTGGCGTGTACCACCAGCGATTTCAATTTATACGGATCTTAAAATATATATAGTATAAAATAAAAACCAATACCCAACGTACACGGAGTTTCTTTTGTACTCTACGCGTGGTTATTGACACGGAAAAAAAATGTTAAATTCGTATTGAAAAGAATCCACGTGTACCTACCTACTAGAAATATAATATTTTGAAAAAAAACCCCTTTATAAAATTGTGATTCTGTGTTGTTGTATAGCCTGGTTGTTCAGGTATTAAAAAAGAAACAGACGGCTTCACCGCAATTTTATTCCGTAATATTTAATGAACTCCCCAGTGAATTCTCGGACGAAATAATATAATAATATATTTCACGTTCGTTCTTACGGTAGGTAAACATAATATTATAGTGATTTTAATTCACTCATGGATTTTATTTCTTAATTTTTTTCCTTTGCTGGTACACAAGCCCTAGGTAAGTGAACAGTAAAATTATTTTATTTATAAGTCATAAATCATAATAATATATAAGGATAATATTTTAAACGAGGATAAAAAAAAAAATAAACAATAAACGACATACTATCCATTCCTTCCCATACTCAAGTATTTATATAATATATATGCGTATATTTTTACCATTTAAATTCTAGAACTGCACCATAGTTTATTATAATATATGCACGTAATTAACCGTGAAGCTTCAGCCTTCTGGTTTGTATAACACTATAACATATTATGCTCTATGTCTACGCGCAATTCAAATGTATTTTTAAACTATAATGACAGGTAAATACTTCATGACGAGTAAATGTATTGGTAGGTTTAGTAAAAAAGATACCTACAGTTGTATTTGCCTCACGGCAAATAGTTATATTTATAGTTATAGTTCAGACTCGGAGATCTTATAACGAAAATTGGGAATTTAATTTACCCGTGTTTAGAAGGGTATTTTTATATTGAATGATAGCAACACGCGCGTGTTTCGTTTATACTGTATAATATATATATGTTCTCTCAACTAGAATGTTTTTTTCTCTAATAACAAACTTTTTCCTTCAGTAATTCAATTGACAGTTTTAACATTTAAGTTGGCGAAACTTGTGAGAATAATAAACACTGTCTCACGCGTCCAAGTAAAACAAAAAAGTAGAAAGTGTCAACTGCGATATACCAATAGGTCAATGCAATAGGAAGTTTTGTCGAGAAGGCCCTGCAAACGTCAGAACGATGGTGGCGCGGGGTGTCTGATAAGTGTCTGGATCGTAAATTTGAACGACGTTAATGTGACATTCGACTCGGTCGTCGAGTGCCACATTGAAACCCTTTGTTCAAAAACGAGATCGAAATATAATACGCGAATGTTAGTGCAGAACAATCATATTTTATAAGGCCTACGTCATGCGTTATTCCCATGTGAAGTGAGCGCCGACTTGATTTCAGCAGCAAAAGGTATACTGAATACCGATTACCGAAATATATATGAAAATATTGGCAATTATCTTAAAAGGGTGGATGTCATGCAAGCACCTGCAGAATAAATAATTATTATTTTTGTCCACGTGGTATATGGAAACGAACCGTGATTATATCCGAGCAATAGAGTTTAACCAGTTTTGCGTTCAACGTATTTTGTAATTCTGACTTTTATTTTAATTAATAAACTCGTTAAAATATATCTGTGATAATATACCCTTAGGTAATACGTTGTTGCAATTCTAATACATTTTTCGTCTATAGGTAGGTAGGTATATTTGCTTTGTTAGTGATGTTACCTACAACTGTCTTATTATTGATTTTTTTTTTTAACTTATAAGTATGATCAATATCAACGAAATTGTAAATTACTTATATCGATTAAAATGATCAAGTTTTAACGTTTGAAAAATTTAAGGAATCTTGTCAGAGTTCTGACACTATATTTATTTTGAAAAACTAGATAGAGTTAAGTATATTATAGTGAAATTTTATGTATCTTAAGAATAAAAATATAGAAATATTTTTCTCTGCTGGTCGGTTCAGTGCGCGGGACGATGATATTTGAATTTTGGTATTTGCTATCAACACAATAAATCCAATGTGTGTGATCTGCCTCCTTAAATGCATTATTTCTGTATAATTTTGGTTTCGTTTGTTCTGTGGTTGCAGCTGTTCTACTGTACCGTGGTGACCGTGGTGTCCGTATAAAACCACTCTTCGTTGTGTACCTTTTGATTACGTTCCGTCTGTTTTTTTGCCGGTCGTTTATCAAATCGTAACGGGTAGTATGATATTATACACTATAAATTACCAATGTGTATGACGCGCCACATGCACACATTCCCGTGACGTACGGGTGAAATTGAATTCCACAAAACATTATATTGTAGTTGCGAATAAAACTACGTGTGCGTATACACCTATAATAATAATATGCAACTTCACACACGTGAAATAAAAATAAAAATTATACATCCAATGTCTGTAGCCAGCTGTAGTAATTTTAATCAAGAATCTAACTATTATCTAATAATTAATTTACAATTTAACGCAGAACTTGTGTATTGTTTGTAAATATTATTTCTAAAGAACTTGCAAAGTTTTATAATTTGACCGATTTCAAGATTTCAAGTTTGAAGTATAACATTCAAGTATATATTACTATACCAAAAAATACCGTATTAAAATATATATATTGTTGTTGTAGTTTTTGTTTATTTCTCGGTCGAGTACGTAGAAAGAACGCTATATAGTTAATTAAACAAAAATAATCCCATTTGGTTTTCGTGACTTTTTAAGTACGCGCGCGCGCGCGTGTGTGTGTGTGTGTGTGTGTGTGTGTGTTTATATGTGCGTGTGATTAGTTTGTGCGTAAATAGCGCACACGCGCACCACGCCATTCCATATAATATACGAATACGAATACGAAACTTAAATCCAGATTTAGGACTTTGGAAGACATTTTGTTAGAGCGAATAGACAAGAGGAATTTCTGCCACTGGCTTGGTTCCATCGACGAAGGAGTTTGAGGGTTATAAAGACCAAGCCAAGTTCTAGATAATCGCGATAAACATGTCTCCGGAGAAATAATTACTTGGGGAGTGGATGGTCGTTATTAAAATACACTGACTTAAAGCGTTGGCGGATACCTTATATACATACGAGCGCAATAATATGCACTTCATTAATCCTTAGGTCCGAACCATCCGCCGAGAAGTCATCGCATGTCTCCTCAGAGGTCTCCTCTGAACTAGTAAGCTCAACTCTTTATATTTTTAAGTTCATCATGTTATAAAGGTTAATATAGTAATCATACATTTAGATTGTTGTCGTTTTTAAAATAACATACTTATTATATTTTTGTTTAAAATGTTTTAAATTTCTAATAAGATAAAATTTTTTGTTATGACTTGTAGTCAATGCAAATTGTAAATTTATGAACGAACATTGTAAAAGTTAATTGTGAACCATTAAACTATTTTTAATGAACTTTTTTAAAAAAAAAAGTATCATGACTATAGTTATATAATAACAATTTAAATAAACATTAATTTGAATCTTATCAAATTACTCTAAAGCTTAAAAATTAAAAACAAAGAATTAATTTAATATCAATAAAATATAATACCATATAATATCAAATATAATATAAATTTAATATTCAAACCAAAATGCTCAAATCCATTTTAAATCTTAACATAATATATAAACAGACTGTAGAAAACCTTCTCATAATATACAAAATTATTTTATTTATTGCCATCAATCGGGTTATGTAACGCAATATATTCCATAGAAATGTCTTATTTTTTACTTGTCAATTCAATCGGTTATTAAAATGATATAATATGTGTATAAAAGATGAAACATGCAAGTAAAGGGTATACAAAACGGGACATATCATTATGTCCTCTACTGTGAAGAGCTCAGATTACTAACGAATTAGTGAGGATTAAACGAGTTTTAAGGAGGTTACCCCTACATGTGTATTATCCTTGTGCAAAGTAATAACAGGTCCACATAAATGATAAATCATAATTAAATATAATATTAATGTTTAAGAAGAATTCACGTCCACATAGGATTATTAGTTTTCTGAACCATCGTTTGTAAATTTGGCTTTGAATATTGTGTTGAAATGCAGCTTACTATTATTAGAATGATTATAAAAAAAAAATAATAATAACCTTAGGTCATACATGATGATCCCGTAGAATATTCAAGTCACTAGCCCACGAGATTTCATCACGACGAATGAGTGATTCCTCCTGTAATAGCACAATAATTAAGTTAAAAAACTAAAACATAAAATTAATGATAGGTTAATAACTGAGACCATTAATCTGCCGACACTCCTATCTAATTTCATTAAAGGATACTCCTACGAGCTTTTACGATAATATTTTATGACAGTTTTCGTTTGTAATAAACTCTCTCGTTTGATCACTCGAAACTGGACTGTTTGTGAGATATTAATATTATTTAAATTTTTTTATTTTAACACACGTATACATTCCACCGTTTTATGAGATACCAAATTATAAATTTGTCACATGTCAATTTACATAACCTGTTAGTCACATAATTAACAATTAAACACAAACTAACTGATGTGCTTAATTCCAGTGTGATAATAATAATAGTAATAAACAGCAATATTATTTTTAGTACCTAGTTAATACGTTCATAAAAAAGAAACTTTTTCATTATGTATTTACCCAACTTTTAGAATAATTAGCCCCTGACTTAACACAATTAATAAATAAGTCACGCTTTTGTTTTTCAGATAAATAAAACAAGTTTATAACTTATTTAAACCAATGTGTTAGTATACATTGCTTAAACAAAATTCCAAATACATAAAATTTGATAAGTTTCGGTATAATACACATAATTCAAACCGATAAGTATAGAGTTTACTTAAAATAAATATAATTTCTTTTTAGATATTGAGTTAAACAAAGTTGAGATTATAATATAGTTTGAATGGTATTCTATAAAAGTCTAACACGAGTACGTAGATATACTTGTATTGTACATTGAACAATTATGTCATGAAAAAAATCTGAATTCTATAATAATATATGAGCTAAAGCAGTAAAGCCTAAAGATTTAGGTATAACTCATGTGGTCTAACATAAAATCATTAGGAGTGGGAGGTTAACGCTATTTGTTTTGTACAAAAACGCATGGAGTGACCGAAGACGACAAAAGTTATGAAATGAAAAATGCAGTAGAAAGGGAATTAATTAAAAAAACAATTTAAAGTTGTACACTTTAATTTTATATATAGGTAATTATTACAATAAAATACATATTTATTTTGGACATACTTGTTTTTAACATATTTTGTTTGACAAAATTTAAAAAATAGTGTGATAACGCAGAGGTATATGTTATGCAGTATAAAATGTTCAATTTAAGAGTAAGCCAATCTCGGGGTGGTGGTACAAATTATATCAACATTTCCAAACCATTATTACATGGGTTCTTCTCAAGATGACAAACGATAGGTATGGTGCTGAAAGAACGTTCAGTGTCCAACCCTAGTCACGACAAATACATAATATTATACGTTATAATATCATGTATACCTACAGTATATCGTACGCCGTAAATAAACACCGCGGTACAAACGATTGGTAGACGGTTGGTAAAAAACGTCCTCTATCGAACACCAACAATTATTTTGTTTAAAATCTTCCTACGCATATACAACGTTGTGTAGGCCAGATTTATACCTACAAATAGAGGCCTGTTTGTGGATTTAACGTATCAATCACTCTGGTCGGGACGGGCCTTAAATATATTAATCACCGCGTTTAGACAACTCGTGAATCTCTATAGATAAAGAGAGAGATATTAATTAATTTTTCCTTGTGTTTGAGCGGCGCAGGTTGTCCGATGACGATGGCTCTGCGATGATAGCTCGTCGTATCGTACATCGTTTTTGATCTAATCGAATTCTTCCTTGACGTATAATAATAATGACATAGTACCATCTAATTTATTCTGTCTGTTTGAAACTATATTATAATTATTCCAAAGATTTTTTTGAATTTAATATGTATTCTTGTTACATCCACATGAGTATCCCGGTTTTAACTATCTGCAAATTCGTGTATATAAAATATTATGACGGTACAGTGTGTAGTGTGTACCAATGGATAATGTGGTAGTACATACCGGCATTATATAATACTTAAATTGCTGTGCTTAAAGAAGTTTAAATGTTACGATGGAATAATTAAAGATGTATGGACTTCTCGTATAATGGTATTTAAATAAAACTAATAGTTTTTTTTTAGTTATACGTATGTAATATTATGTATATTCTAACTGGTAATTGCATCATATACTAAATGGTAGAAATATAAATTTCAAGAGTATTTTTTAATCACCTGTAGGTACCTACATGCTTAATGTTTTTAAAATATCCCAAGTATATAAATTAATATTATAATGAAAATTGAAAACGATAATTACCTACAGTCAGCTGTGCAATATGTTATTGTCAAAGTGACGGTTATAAATTCATTAGATATAATTTATTATATATTCAGATATTCAAAACTTCGAATACTCTTCTAGAATATAAACTCTGTTATTCATACTCACTTTAACATAACATAATTCATTAGTCACATAAATACCTATATTGATAATTAGCTATGTAAATATCAAGATTTTTGATCACATTCTGATGACCATTAGAATATGTGCTCACTAAAGCTAGTAAAACCTGTGTAGGTATGTTATCCAATACTACCTATCAAAGTCACTCTCTTCTCTTACAAAAATAATTTTACCTTGTGTATTATATTAGCATTTATGAACTCTAACTTTAAGGAGATAAGAAATATAGTGGGTGAAAGTTTTATTAACCATCGATTTTTTTATAAAATTGTACTTATTTTTATTTGCGCTCCATTTTAATTGAAAGTTACTAGATAATTATTATGCGCAATAGTGATCAGTGAGTCATTAGTGACTAATTAGTATGATTGAGAGGGGCTAATTAATCTGTATGTAAGTTTTGAGGGCTCTCTTCTTGCCTGCCCCAAAATTTCTACCACTGGTGTGATAGACGATGTTTACTCTATAGAGTACAAATTATGGCAATCACTAATTCACTTATTAACACATAATAATATATTATCCTAACTGTATTCATATTTATTAGTTTATTTATTTTTGTGGAGTTGAGGCAAAAAGTTAATATTATTACACAACCAGAATACAATAAAAGCTCATCGATAAAGATACTTAATATTTTTGAAATTACTATAAAATACCAAGGTTAGAGCCATCAGAGGTTTATCTATATGAAATACCACACATGCCAACCAGAAATATCAAAAACACTGTGTCTTTAAATTTGGAGAACACAATACCACAGGTCAACTGTCCAAAAAATGCGTAGTATTTTAAAATATGTTACGTATTTGCAGCTTTATCAAATCGGCTCATCGATAGTACCGTATATTATTTCTGACGCAGTGGAAACAGAAGCGAAACGGATCACCAAACTAACGCGGTCCGCGACGTTTTGTTTTTCGATCCCGACCATGCAGTATTGTAAAATGTGTATTAACAACCCTATGGCCTGTGGCGCAGAATGCACCAGCCGTTATTAAATAATGTAATAATACATACCGTACGGTATATACAGTGGTCGCAGTTTAATGCCTTTGGTCTTTGGATATCCTCGAACGGTACGCGAAATTAAAAGAAATAAAAGTGAAAATCGGGGTAAACATTCTTAATGAATCGGCGGACCCCTTTGTTTAGAGCCGTAAGTCTCGAGGGGCGGCGTGAAACGAACGCATAAAACCATACCCTTCTACCCCGTCGACAGTCACAGTCATAGTGGGGTACTATAATACGCCACTGCTTCGGTCACGGAGGCATCAATTGTTTTCAACATCCCTCAATCTACAATATTCATGGAGTTTCACCGCGTTTTCCATCTTCGATAACTTTCATTTTAATAAATATTTTTTTAATATGGTTTTGCAAAATTATTACTGTAGTAGTCGACCGCCACAATATCATAAAAATAATTTACAGCCACTTCTTTTTTTTTTACCTATGAACTCAAAATTAAAATTTTTGTTTCATATTACCTATTATTATTTTAAACGTATTTTTTATTATTTAATGTTTTATTTACTTGTTTTATTAGATAATCATTAAATAATGCCATCCAGTATTCAATTAGGTTTGAAAGTATTATAGTTAAGGCGGTAGAGTGAAGAGAAATGTAAGTAGTTAACGTATAAATATAGTTATTGGTAAATGGTGAAACATTATATTATTATCAGAAGAACATAAGGCGTTAAGGAAACTGTGCATCCATCAATATTGAAAGGCCCCTTTATTTTTGGTTTAAATGTGACTCTTAGTGATTGCAGAAATTCTCAAAAAACTATATTCATTATTTTATATTTTAAAATGAATGAAGTCTTGTGTTGTCTTTTCATTTTCAAGTACGTATAAACAAACAAATTTTAAATTTAAGTAAATGCTTTGAAAATAAAATCAGAATCTAAAATTAGTAAGTATGCAATAATATTATGATCTAATAACTTTTGTTACTTAAAAATTAAATTTTAAACCATTGTTTCATAAAATTAATCGCAAACATACTATAATGCACTAAAACACAAATTTAAATTTGATATTTTATTTTAATGGATTTTAATGTATTTGACTAAAAATGACTATTGAGTTATTTAAATCTATCTAAATGTAAATTAACGTTAAAAGCTTTTAAGTCATAACAATTTTAAAAACTATGATTAAATAAAACGAATTCGCAAACAAATAGTTCATTTATATTTTATTTTTTATAATTAGTTTTAATGATAGCCGACAGAGTTCTTGTGCGCATTATTAAAGTATGAAGACGTCAGTATGTTAATATTATTTTTCTGCTTATTGCAGGATAACAAAATTAGTAATTACCGCAAACATAATCTAAAACTACTGATGTACACAGGTGAGGCAATATATTTGTATTATAACAATTTACATCGTTCATTTAATTGTTAATTTTCACAAATAAGACATATTGTATACTACCTATACCTATTACCAATATATAGTTTCTTGTATTAAAAAAAAAAACATATTTATATTATTTAATATTACAACATTACATTTTGATATTATATTATAGGCAGTGATTTATTTAGTTTTTATATTAGGAACCCATATGTCTTATTAATTTAACTTATAGACTATCAAGTATAATATAATATCTTAAAAAACATATTGAGTGAAATTTTTATATCAATTATTGAATACTTAGGTTTGTATAAGCGAAGTATCAGAACGAACATTAACATTATTATTTATGAATTATAACTATTATGGCTCAGTAATTGAAATAAGAATCAACGTGTTTTAATAATAAGTAAAATAAGACATAAGTAATAAGTATGCCTGTAAATATTACTACAGTATTTATGATAAATATTAAGACTTTTTTACAAATACGTAATGATGTAATATTTACTTAAGGCACTTAAAAATTATATATTGTGTTATTTTGTTAAAAATAAATTAATCCTCTATAATTCAATCGTTTAATATTATATTGAATTGTACTGCAGAACCGAATAAACTCGATTTAGCTATTTCAGGCAGATTCGTTTATATGACATGGTCTGCGTTTTTCAATAGCCTCAATAGTCATCTGTACTCCCACACATGTTCAATCAATCCCGATTCCCTCACGATCCGTATCAGCCAATCGTACATAATTATATACCGTATATTTTATAATCACATTTTATTCATCCCTTCTTGAACGCACACACACGCACACCAGTTCACTTCTGAAGACCAATACTGCAATACCCGCTGGTTTATGTTCCTCACCGCAACTCTGCTCCTTCTTGTTTTCAAACCTTATTATTATATATCAGTTAGGAGGTCCCCAAACTCCCTTCATTCCGCTTAAAATCACACCGTAAATAGCACTCTCCACCACTGCCACCACTCGATCGCGATATGTTAGCAACCCTTTCATCGATCCATTATCACTACCCGGGTCATTTCCATTTCACCCGGCGAAACTTCTCCCGCGAGCTCCTGCCGACAACGACAACAATCGCTAGGTTCCATCTTAATACTCTTTCGTGTGTTTTCATGTTCTTCTGTCTGCGCGGCTGCACGCCCGTGAATCACACGCCCCATTTCCATCGGTTCAAAAAGCGCGATTTCAGATAATACACGCACGCATGTTAATAACGTTAATATATACGCACACCAAGTAAACCACCAGAACATAATATTACATCTACTAATATTATGTTAACCGTAATTTGTTTTGAATTTAAAATTTTATTTTTTATTTTTAAGTGGCTGAACTCGTGCATTTCGTTGCCCGTAAAATATGACAACTCTTAAAAAATTATGATTGTTCAACTCCTTTTGTGTGTAGCTCTCTGCAGTAAGTGAAACTCAACGACTCTGGGATGGCTAGTAGGCAATACGACTATGTCGGATCGCAGACAACGCCGATGAGCGACTATATGTGCACAAATTCGATTAACCCTTGGCAACCAAACAAATAATAAATACTAATTTCCAATAATTATTTTTCCTGTAACCAATAGCAACGATCTAAAAACAAAAGAAAATACATCGCAAATCTCAAAATCCTATCTGAGCACATCCCTGGCTTAGACCTCCCGGGTAAAAATTAAAAATTTTAATCGTTTTTTATAATATAATGAAAAGATTTTATTATTTTTAATGTTTGATTTTTCTTAAATATTTTTAAAATTATTACAATTTGTCCATAAAATATGAATGACGACATTGTATATTTTTTTACAATTAAATCTTTAAAATATTAATGTTTAAATTCCAACACTAAATTTGTTAAGAAAATGTGTTGTCTAAATATTATATAAACATGAATTTTCGTGTAATGGTTTATAACCAATGGCAATCAATAATAAAATACTAATTTCTACTAATTATTTCTCGTATAACCAATAGCAACCATTTATAAACAAAAATTTCCATCGTAAATCCCTGTTTGAACACCTCCCTGGTTGGAATTTATCCTTTTTAAATTAGCCTATTTTCTTCCCAAAGGTCTCTTCTATCTCTGTACCAAGTTTCATCGCAATCGGTCCAACCGATTATATATAATTATAAATAATTATACTAATGAAGCGTTTACCATGATTATCGATTGTGGCACCAATTTAAAGTGCAGTGTAAAATATTTTTTCTGATAAAAACACCTTTATTGGCATCTTATGTAAAAACTAAAAAGTAATTAAACTTAAAAGCTAAAGCAATAAAAAATGAAGTATTTTCTTAGTTTTATTTTTTATAGAAATTACATAAAATATTTAAAATATTCTTGATAAAAAATATTCCTGTTTTATACTATTATGAATATGGATTATCTTCTTTGATTACATTTTTTGTTATCATATAAAGATAAAAAAATGCAACCAAATTTCGAATTGGTACGATTATTCGTTCGTGGATTACATCAATATACAAAACTGATTTTGGCAAAAAAAAAATAGTATTTTGAAAATATTCCTATTTTTCAGTAAAATATTTTTCTATTATTACCTATTATTTTTTACCTTTTACACCTCAAAACACATTCTAATTTTCTACTTGAAACCACACTCTATATTGAAGATTTCTGGTGCAAAAATTATAAAAATAAAAGGTCAAATTATTGTCAAAACTATATAGTCAATAAGTTATAAGTTATAACTCTTAACACAATTAATAACATACTATGAATATTATTATTCATCATTATTATCTTGGAATCTAAAAATATAAAAATTAATCAAATTACATAAGTATTTATTAGCTGATATGATTTGATTCTGATTGTATGTTTTTGCATCAGGGATGGATATATTTATCTATCATTTAATTCAAATTTGTCACATACAGGTATACAGTACTGTGTCTCACTCAATGACGAAGTAGACTCAAAACTTACTATATAGCAAAATTACTTTTCCAGTTTTAATGGATCAATCAAAAATCTTTGGATTGCAGTAGTGGGCTAGCGGAAGGTAACACGTATTGCCGTATCGGTAAGTGGTAACCGACTTTTCTGTACACTTTACAAGTTTCATATTATACCACCGGTATTTGTTAATGGTCTGAACACTAGGAAAATCATCGAAAGTTCACGGAAATCGGTCAGACAGGTGTAGCATGTATAGGTACTTAAATTATCGGACGAGCACGTTATCTATCGCTTGCACTCACGGCGCCAAGACACAAATTACACTCACACACAAACACACTTGACAAGGTGTAGGTACACACGTAAATTATATATACATTCTGTATGAATAAAATGTATGTATTATATACGTTTTGTATGAATAAAACCACTATCGTTATAAGTATTTTATTATCGTTTTTAATAGGAGTTTTCTCGACGGAAGTTTTATAATATTATTTATTTCGGGGGGGAAAGGAAATTGATTTATGAACGCACACGTGGAACCTGATACGCGTGGAGTAGAGTAGTGGAATCTCTCTCCTCTCTCTCTCGGCGGCACTTAAGCCACCAGCGTTCGGATGATTTACCGACGACCGGCATTTGCATAGTACACTAGTTAAGCTTTTAACGTGTCAGTCAATTTTCCCGTTCCCGCCGAACTTCCAATTTACAGACTCGAATGGACAAAGTGGGCACGTGCGGGGTGGCACGGACACGAGGGGCAGGCTGCAGGCACTTCTGGCACACGAAATTTCGCGAAAACTCACTATTTTACTGCAGCAACAGCACCACAAGCTGTGCATACATACCCGAACTGCACAAGACTTGTGCATGGACTAGGATATTGCGAAAAAAATGTGATAATTGTTTTGTCCGGTCCGTAACCGAGTGAAGTTTATCCTTATTATTTTATTGGAAATTAAAAATAAAATAAAATAGAATGACAAGCTTTATATTAAAATTATGGAGGATTTGATCAGAAAACATTAGTCAGAAAAAATTATATTTTTCAAGTACGTATGCATTAAGGAGATTGTTGATCATACATGACTTTATTTCATATAAGTCAATTAAATAAATAATTCGATTGTTTATAAGGATTTGTACGTGACCAAAGAATATCGTGTCTCTTTAGACATTTATAATATAACATTTAGAAAACAGTTATTATTCATTGTATTATATAGGGACATATTTTACTACGAATCATTCGACTGGAAAATTTAAAAGTAACTAAATTGACATGAAGGTGTAAAAGAAAATAATAAAAAGTATATCGCTCTTAAGGTAAAAGTTCAAATAAAGTATAAGTTAAGTTATTTCGACTCTAGCTAAATTAGAGGAGTTTTTCAGACTTTTGACCCTTTTATCTTTAAATCCTTAAAAACAATACATTAGGAAGTTTTATGAGAATCAAACGATTATCGCTTATTTATTTATTCGATCAATTTATCGATTGTGAAACTCGCTAAGATCCGGGGGCCCATTGTCGCCGACTTAAGGTCATAATACATGATGTAATCCAAATGTAACAAATTACGATTTTCAAGAGACTGAGTTAACTCCATAATATATTAAACGACTACTTCATGACACTGCCAAAGTACCAACCGTCGTATATTTTTGAATGGAAAAGTAAAAATTCAAACTTTTAATATGCACTAGAGCCGAAATGGACCTCAAAGAACCACTTTCATCCATTCGTTAAGTCAAAACTGAATATAAATATCATATTATATATGTTATTTTATTAAATGAAATCAGTGTTTGATTGATTTTTCCGTTTCTTTGAACACATATTTGTGACTGCTATGTCGATTGATTAATTAAAGGTTTAATTTATAGACATTTAGCTGCAGGTATTACCGCTATGTAATATATTTGACTCAATGGTATGTTATATAAAAATGAAAAAAAAATATATCGCCAAACTAAATGGTCCGGAATGGCGTGTTTCTGATATTACGCATTTCGTTGGAATTCCAACTGTAATTATACCCACCTCGTTACACACTCGTAATTGAAAACAGAAATACAAGAGAGCAAAAATAAAATATACATTTCGGGATGTCATATTTTATTATTAGTTACATGATAAATTATATGTTATTATAACAGTAAATTGAGTACATTACCTATAAAATAATATATAGACTATAAGTGGGTACATTATAATATATATTATTTTTCTCTATAAAATAATATATAGGCCAACCTCGTATTATTTTAAGATCAAATATAATGTCTATAAACAACAGTAAAGCTACACCTTCGTTACCTTTTTTTTTTAGTTGGAGGTATAAAAGTTAATTTATTTATACACGAAGAGTTACCTCCTCCATTATCATGATGTATACCTACTTATATTCTTATTACCCGGTGACTTTTAGAATAAATTATGATCTGTAATGCACTTTTATAATAGTAGGTATATATCAGAAAATTATTGCCAAAATATAGGAAAGCAAAAAAATTCCTAAACAAATAATTTAAAATAAAGAGATGATTTATTTATTACGAAATGATTTACTAACAATACAATTGTTATTTATTAATACCATGCTAGTACATGTTATTAGTTTTATACTTTTATAAACAATTCAACTATTCAATATAGAGTTCAATAAAAGTATTATTTAGAGTAAATAATTTTTAATTTTGAGATTGAAAGTATAAACCGTAATATTTAAACATATAATGTAAGATACTAAGGCCAATAACTCTAGAACATAACAGTTTATTAAATTTTAATAAATTAAGAGTTATTATAACTTAAGCTATCTTTCTGATTTCTATTTAATATTTTTCATAATAATTATAATTTTATTTGAAGTTATACCTATATGATTTATTATCATTATTATTTGTAGTATACTTTGTTGTGAGTTAAATACTTATATATTTGATTAGTAGGTGTAGGTACTGACATAATTACTAGTACTAGTATCATTTAAATAGTAAAGCCATTTAAGAGTTAAGATAATTAAGGAGCTACTTGAAAAGCGTATTTTAAATAAAAAATTACTAGATATTAAAAAAAAAAAAATGCAATATTGATAAGATCATGTATTATAAACACATTTTTGTTCATTTAATGGTGCATGTTTACAATATAATACACCATATGGATATTGAAAATATAATGTTTAATGTTTAAATTTGTTTATAATTATTAAATTACCTAATTAAAACTAGCAATTTTCTAGTTTTTTTTTAAATTACCAATTACCAATTACCTATCTTGGTATATTACATGTATTGAACCAAATCAGTAAATTATAACTTATTAGTTATATCATTCATACTTTGTAACCTACCTATATGTATATCATATTTTTCTTACACCCTGGGGAAATAAAAGGGGATGGTGGCATAAGACGAATCTGAACCAAAAATCAAATGTTAAGTTCGCAGGTATATAATTTTAAATAATTATGTATCATAAAAATGGTTTGTTCGTAAAATACAAGTGTTATTCAAGTTTAGATACATAACCTTCTCAGAAAAAAATATAAAATGATACAAGTAAGTTTAATACTTATATATTATATTACAATGCCTAGGGCTAGAAAACAATAACCATTATAACAATCGATAAGTTAAATTAATGATCACGATATAAATTGAACATATCGTGTTTGTCAACATTATTAGTACTTAGTACTTTGTCGTGTCTACATTGTTGTTTTTTATCTGAAACTCAAAAAGGTAAATTAAATGAGTAATCACTATGTCCTATGTAATATTAATATAATATAAACATTCGAATCACGTTTTGCTTTTTACATAGAAATCGTGCTTAATTACGATTTTATCGAATGAAATTATGTTTTCAATAATTTATTTATTTTTATCACGAGAACACACGCGTAATCTTCATTAAGTACGTTCATTTATATCGTGTACCGTTCTTATTGATTATACAATTCATATGTTGAGAAAATGTTAGTTTAGTTAGGTAGTAATATTATTATTTATAAAGAACTTCACCTTCTTTATATTAGTAAAAATATTATAGCACTCACAGAGATGACACATCCCTTGCAGCATAATATATCTACATTGTTAATACTTAAAAAAATTATAGTTAATATTTTATTTATTTTAATAACTTAGGTAATAAATAATAATTAATATTATGCTTTTTCATAAATTGATATAACGGTAAAATGCATTTTAATAAAAAAAATGAAATGTAAATTTATTTCTTGATTTGACCCGCTGCCATTTTATTATTACATTTACGTTAAACTTACTAAAACAAATAAATAAATATTGTCTTCAAGCTGGGAATAGCATTGATGTAGAAGCCCACGGCAATATCAACGATTGATATTTGTATTTCAAAAACGGATATAGAACTATAGAAGAGGTAATAAGCAGTTTTTGGTATGACTAGCCAAAAAAAAAAAAACTAATACGTTCTCAACTCAATTTACAACAAATTTACAACTATATTATACAAAGCAATAATTTCTTATTCACTTTTATTACCTATAGATAGATGATAAAAATAATATATTATTTTCAATAAATAAATACAAATTGACATGGTATTAACATTTTAAAAAACTCTGAAAATAAAAAAGTATCTACCTATATAAAAAATGTGCTGTAAATATTTGGTGTTTAAAAGTTTCATGAAGTATAAACTTTTAAGTGAAACTTATCAACAGTTAATATTAGCTTATATAAATATAATACGCTTTAAGTTAAATTTCTTCAACTAGAATTGCTTTATATAATACCAGAATATTTAGCATTATGCTCTAGATTTTATATTTGACTTGTTTATATTTTTATCAAATGTCAGGTAGGTGCGGCTTGCTCATTTTCAATAATAAAAGTCATAAGACCGAAGCCCATAAATCTTTCATACTCGTGGCTGCTGATATAAGCATATTAAGTTATAGCACATGTTATTACATAGTATAATACCTATGTATTTTGTATATGCGAGTACTAATAATATTATAATATGCATACTATGATTTTAATTTAAGATATTAGTTGTTTGTAACTATATATAATTAAATATTATTTTCATTTATATTGTAATTGAAATATCAAATACCTACTCATAATGTCATTATAGGTTATTCGCACATTTGTAATACAAACACGGATTGTTTGTACTATTTATTTCCTACCTAAATATCTTCTATACAAAAAATTACAGAATAAGTACATACTGGTATATTAGTTCAGAAATTGGACAATTTTAACAATAAAATGTATTTTTTCTCTTAAATGTTTCAAATAATTTTAAGGGATGAAACATTTTTGTATTTTTGTAAACATGGTTTTTAAATCAATTGTAATATTTTATTTCTGGCATTTATAAATAATTTTAGAAAATCCAAACTAAACGAACTATACAAAAATGTATACAAATTATCCATTCTTATATTATAGGGACTAGGGAGTATATTACATAATTTAGTAGGTAGTTACATCATTTTATTGATAATACAAATAGCTTATTTCTCAATATTTGCATTTAAATTCGGTTTTAATAATAAAGTATTATTAAAGTTTGTGAACTTAATTTATTGTTAAATCAGCTATCATTATAATTATTTATTAATGTCTTAACTGATAAAACCACAAAATATTAATTTAACGCTATAAACATGTCAAATAACACGCAGATACTAAATTTTCAATAAAACAGGAATATAAAAATAATAAATATCATTTTAACAACAATATAATATTAATTTCTTTATTCTATTATATTTTTAAAACAAACATCCAGATTAATTAAGTTTAATCCTCCATCATATACATTCATCATTATTCAAGTACCATTTTACTAAAACATAAAAGTAATTTATTCAAATTTCAAATATGTACTTTGTACCTTTAAATTAAATATTCATATTGTCATATTAATACTCCCTTATAATTGTGTATACTGTATTTTATTTGAATATGATTTTATGATAAGAATTACTTACATTAATGAATGGAAGTATTTAATTTTTAATTTTATAATTTTATAGATTAAATTATCCATTGTTATATTTATAAATATTCGTTGAAAAAACAATCAATAATAATTTTATTCAATAAAATACATATAAAAAAGCATGTAATATAAAATGTACACCACAATTTTATTTATAGAAATAACTAATAAGTAATATCCCATAAAATATACATTGAGCAAAATTAAAAAAAAAAAACTGTTGCTAAAATCAAACCTTTGATTTTAGCAACATTTTTTTCACGAATAATATAAACATGTTTAATACATTTTACCGCTGACCAATGGCTATCATTAACAATATTGGTAATATTATATTCATATTATATCAAATAAATACATAATATTAAACTCTGGGCAGAAGATTTAGGTGTTAGCCATTTTTATGGACCATAAGAGAGGCTATGATACTTTTTAATATATATTAACACGGAATCTAAACTATTGTATTGTAAAATAGATATAAATTCAAGAATATAATTATATGCTGAACGTCTGATTTTTTCATATCATTTTTGCTTTAAATTAGTGTAAAAATATTTTCAAGAATAAATAGCTTTTTTAAAGTTCATAAAATATTTAAAATTGCATTATTAATTTTTTTTATTCATACATACAATTATAATTTATAAAATAATATAAGAAAAAATGTTTTTAGAATACAGCATAAATGAAAGTAATAATTCTGTCTAATTAATGTAAATTTATTATAATGATTATTTGGTAAAATTAGATCAGAATAAAAGCTTATTATAAAAGAAAGTTATTAAGATTATTGTCCCTAAACAGTTTAATTTTAAATAAACTTTAAATAGATTATAATAAGAAATAGTTCAATGAGATCTGGTTGAGAATTGAAGAAATGATACTCCGCATTAAATTAAATATGATTTTAAATCTTGAAATGATTACATTTTAAATACTATTCTGATACAATTATAACTTCTGAATTTCTGTCATACCACTATTCTTAAGAAAACCATATTATTTAACCATATTGGAAAATGTAAATGATCGAGCTTTATATCCATGAATAGTATAAGTACTGATATTATAATTATGTAGTAATTATAATTTATTTTTTCATAGTTATTAAAACAAAATTAAGTACAATTATTATGTTATATGTATATATTATAAAATATAAAACTATAATTAAATAATAAATACTAGATTATACTATTAAACGAAGGATTACTATTTAGGAAAACATATTAATATATATAATGTGAAACTAAATTAAAAAGAACACAGCAACAAAGTAAACGAGTGTTTCACGCATCGGCTAAACAAAGTTTATACGTGTTGTATACTTGGATTGTGTAACGTGTGTATAAATGTATATAGGAATACTATTTTAAACGGAAACTTACATGAAATTCAAATACCTAACCTTAAAAACGCGATCCAGTGATCTCGGGTGAGGGTGAGATATTTGTTTGTCGGGTTACATATTATTATACACACACGAGATTTATCAATAATAACAATTATCCTCCGTTGTCTGGTCCTGGTGTGTATTTGATAGATTTACGTGTCAGGCGACGCTATATAATGTTATAACGTCCGACGGGTAGGTTTTACGATATTATAACATAATAACTCATTATTATTACAGGACCATAAACCACCGCGGTCCGTCTTCCGTTCATTATTACATTACAATATAATATTATTATTATCATCATCGTTTTTTTTTTTTTTTTTTAGGTCGTTGTTATTATTATATTGTTAATACTCGTTTGGACTTTACACAAACATTTATGATATTGTTATAAGGATATGTAAATCTCGGCCGGTACGATCCCATTCGAACGTGTGTTCGGGTTTGCGATGACGTGATAAACGCACATCCATCAGTGGAAACTCGCGGCGCAGCGGGAGAGGCGCGCCACGTCCACTACAACTGGTTGTCTCGCGCGAACGCTCTCGCATTGCGTGTTCCTCGGTCGGGGAGGCCGTTTCGTCCCGGTCCCTGTCCCACATCTAAGTCCTGGACCGTATAATAACTTGTAAGGTATGACATACAAATACATATCGCGTGACGACCGCCGCGCCACTAACAAGTAACAAGTTTACACGTCGTCTGGCGACGCGCACGGTTTACGGATCGAATAATTTATCGCCTCATCTGTATCCGCCGCAGACGATCGCCTAAAAACATAAACAAAATAATATGTATGGTCGAGTATGATATTGTAATATTTTAAATGTGGTTTGAATAAACACCATTGTGTTATGTGTAAATAATAAGACTGGGATGAAATTTAAAATGATTTTAAGACTTGCGTGTTTGTAGAAGTCGAGAAATCCACACATTGGAAAAATTGATACCTATATATGGAAGAGAAAGAATAATTAAATTTTGTTTATAATGTGAAAATAAACAAATACATGTCGGTGCGGTTGTTAATACATAGAAATACAGGCCCTACTAATTTATAGTTATGGTTGTATAACACACGACTTATGTACCTACGGATTTTGTACTTAAATATTTTTTCAAAAAAATAATAAATTAAAAATACACATCATTAAAATTATTTTTTATAATTAAAATTATTATCAATTTGTTGAATGTCTTCAATTTTAGGACTATAACAAACACAAACTGAAGATAAATTAGATCGATCAAAACTTGTTTCTATTATTATTTAACTTATAGATCTAATTAAAACTACCTATATATTAAGTACTAAAATTGTCTTAATTTGTGTTTCAAAGGAATAAGGTGTATACAAAAATAATTAGGCAAATACTAAGTAGGTAGATCTAAGTTTCAATATTTATTTATTTAGTATATTGTAATGCAACTAATGTTTCGAAATATATATACTACAGTGTATGCAATTAAAATGTAAGTTGTCATTGAAAAAAGTAAAAGCTTTAATTTTCAAAGCTGTTTTGTTGGTTAAACATTTTATAAATAATGTGTGTGAACACTTAAATATATCACTTTGTAGTTTGTATAGGTACAATATACCTATAACACTATGGTAAAATGCGGTAAATACGTTCGTGAAATCATTTAGAACAGTCTCATTTATTTACACATATATATATATAGTTTAAGTCGAAGGGTAGCCACGAATAACGTAATCCAGTCCGTTGTATATTCACATTTGTTTTAATCCCGGTTCATTAAGTACCGTGATTTCGGGTATGTGATGACGACGGACCGTTACACATGACCGTGATTGAGTTGTAGTGGTTGCACTACTGTAGGTATATACTTATATGGTAGTAGGCATACACAGATTATTATGGTGTGACGCGTCCCAGGACCCAGGTGGAACGCGGTTTATACGCAGCTTGACCCGTGTCCAGAGTCACAGGTGCCGGACCGAAGCGGAATAGTTCGTGAGGGATTTGGGGTTGAGGGAGATGAGTCGTCCAAAAAGGAGGGTTCCTCGTGACCACGACAAGGGTGATGCTCGACTGGACATAGTTTTCGTTTTTTTTTGTATCGTCCACCGAAGAGAATACATGTAGTCAAACCGTTTTTGTACAATATATAATACAGGTACACTGTAAGCTAAATACATTTATATGACCTAGTTTAATACGTGGCTGTGGCTTTAAACAAATTACAGTGTTTAGTCTGTCCACCACGCTTGGCTGTCACTTCACCTTATCTCGTAATTATTATACACAGGATATAATATAATATTTTTCAACGCATAATAATATAAAAAAGAACACAACTTGTGTAGGTACACAGACATTTTTATTTTTTGGAAAAGCCTGAATACAGTAGGTACCTACGTATTATAATATATTATATTATTATACGTCTATTACGTATATACTATATAACCATAAAACTATATTATTATACTGTGAATTTAATGAAAGCCGCTAACAAAAACCAATTATTGACTTTTTGGTCTGCTCTATATAATGAATCTGTAGGTCATACGACTCGAGCGATATTTTTCCAAGTTAAACTTGATAAGTGTGAACCCGATAAGTGTAAACTGTTAACATTAAACGACCACAATCCAGTGGGCTCGGAAGAAGACATTGTTTCGAAACAAACCATTTTAACGTAGTACAGCTATACATATTATACGATACACATATATTATACGGCTGGAAAACACAACAACCACGTTGCCCTTTTGTACTTATACATTATTTTATACGGTAGCCACTCATATAAATTATATAGGTATACACAACAATACAACAGAAGCAGAATATATATGTGTACCACGCAGAGAGAGACCAGAAAACCATTCCATGTGATTTCTACGTCATTTTGGCAGGTGGGTGGCAATTTGTGTACATTGGCGGTAATTTTTCTAATCCGGTTAGCGTGACTACACCCGACGGTGGCTCCCCAGAGAGGCCATCTTCCGTCTCTCTTTTTTTCTCTCTCTCCGCTTTGATAAACGACTCGAATCCAACTTTAAATGTTGTTAAATTAATCTTTTTTCCGATTACACGTATCTATACATATACATATATATATATAATATAGAGTCAGGCGCGTGAGTAACGGCTATCGAAATAACTATACAATAATAATAAAACGTTCTCCTGTTGTAAAAATAAATCAGGACATATTTTATGAAATATAGAATATAGATATCTCTTAGTATTTGTACGACTAATCCCACTAACAATCACACTGTCCGCGTACTAGAATTTATTTTTCTCGGTTTTCACGTGCATTATAACCTTTCGCTATAACAGCAGCAATAATACCTACACCTTTAGAACTGCAGAATAACCCTATAGCGATCATCGAGATATTATGTAGTATGATCCACATGGTGTACGTCCGTTCTGGTTGAAATGTTGCCGTTGTGACTTTTTTTTTCAGAACTCGCGACCTTTAAAAAATCCATGACTACCCCCCTACCCTTCACCCCCAATAATGCACCCTTCGGCATTTACCGTATTGTTTTAACACGTGGACCGTAATGTCGCACGTATATAATATCGTAAGCCGTTATTTCGTGTACATGACGTCACGCGCATTCGGTTAAGTGCACCGCGCGTAGAGTAAGAAAAATCACATCGCGTCGCCGCCGATCTCTGGAGCGGAAAACCCCTTATTTCTCCCCGCCAAGCTTACAAATACATAATGTTCGGGGTGTTGGTAATTTTTTTTTCTTCCGTCTTAATTTCACAGTCCGGTACGCCCGGGGCCCATGTAATTCGTACGTACGTATACTATACATATAGGTACAGTATAATAGTATTATACTGTAGCGGCGACAGATGTCTCGAGTTCGTTCGGGAGAACTGCAACTGCGCACCGATGCAGCAACATATAAAATAATATAAAATCACAATGCATAATAACTATCGTGACGGTAAACGGCCGCTGACTTTACGACTTTCGTGTAGCAAAAGGATTTCAGTAATAATAAGGCATACCTACCCTCTTGTGAAACGGTTTCGCAGTGCACTGCCGTGACTCATCTCGAGCCCCGGTGTGTCCCCCGGAAGGACCGACTTATGGTTTGTTGATACGTCGTATTATTTATACATGTATAATATAGATATATTTATAATAATATCGAGGGGTTTAAATGATTTTAGTATCTTCCTAGGCCTTTTTTCACACCCCTTCCTCCCGACAATCCCCTGCGGGCGCTCTCCGTATAATCTGATTTGGAAGGACCTTGCACCGAGAATGTTAATCAAGAGGACCCCAGTTGTTTATTTAATTTCGGACCGCTACACCACGACGACACCACCGCCACCGCCACCGACTGTCTGTACGGATATAGTGTCGCTGTACACTGTCGTTCGGTTTTTTTTTACGAGCCCCATAAAAAGAATCCCTTTTTTTCTTGGATGAGGAACCATTTCAGACAGGGTTTCTTTTGAAGTACCCGTATATTGCATTATTTACGCGTGTACGTTTCGAATATAATATGTATAGTGTTATTTTATACGAGTATAAAAATAATATTTTATATATTTTGAAAAAATATGTCTACTGTTGAATGCACATAATAATAACTGAATTTATAAAACGTGCTGTGTTAAATTAAATGTGAAAATAATATTAAAGAGAACGTCGCAATTGTACAAATGATACTTTGCAGTAAGTGGTAGTTATTATAAAACGTATTTTGTTTCTAACCAATAGGCGTTTTGCGAGAGACCGGATATAAATAAACGCCTGCTCCTGTAACTTGCTGCAGGATTTAGCAGGAATATATTAATTTTTTAGTGCGCGTGTATATTTGTGTATGCGTGTGAGAAACGTCATAACTCATAACTCATAAGGCGTTAGTAAAACAATTTTTGCTGTTGTAAAAATCTACATATTATTATTCTGTGGAGTCGTCGACTTATCACTACGAACACAACTCAGTGGCAACACGACCGTGGTATAATGCACGATAAGATTTCAGGGATTGCATCAGAAATTGTACAAAACAGAATTATTTTAAATTGGTTCAACGGCCGTCGGTCGGCTGGTACTGTAGACTGTTATGATAACATATTATTATCATTGTTATTATTATTATTATTATTATTATTATACTATGACATAGACTGTATTATAGAGAAACGATGCTGTGCGTCCAGACGACCAGACAATGATTAATGCGACATTGGCGGGCGGTGGACGTGTTTGCGTGTATGACAAACTGGCTTAAAAAACGGTGGCGGCGGACAGTGTGCGTCCTCGTGACGATGGACCATACCGGAGGATTATAAAAGTACATATACATAATACATATATATATATATAATGCGATAAGTCTCGCGAGTCACAGTTAAAAAAAAATACAATAATATTTTTCATCGGGTTTCGGACACGTGGGCCTGACGACCGACTTTTAGCTACGTACAATACATCAGACACATATTATTATCTATCGAACGCAGCTATGCTTGTCGAGTGGACCCGTTGTTTGTGACGTTTTCTTATGAGTTGTACGATTTTCGATTTTGTTTATTATTTCTGGTTTTTAGCTTGATGTTCATTTATATGATGTTCATTATTTATAAAATCAACTACTATACAGTATATTGTGTTCGCGATCCCTGTAGTAGAAATATTTCTACAATTTTGACAATACCTATGTATGCTATATTTTTGGAGAGTATAATTGTATGAGTCTTTTAAATTAGAAATACACTCTATGAATGAAGTTTTTTAGACGTAAAGTGTTGTGAGTTGCATATTCTCAATGTAGTGTCACGTACCTATATGTTACGTAAATGATTTCTGTCTGTTAGTATAAATTGTGCATTTGTGCAATGCTTATAATAAATTAGTGAAACTAAACTATAACAATAATGAAGTGTACTGGCACAGAGGCACGCTGTCTCAATGTAATATCCAATATTGGAGAACTTTAATGCAAAACGTTGTTTGATATTAATATATTATATAAGTTTTATATTTCCCAAAAACGTAAGGTCCTATTGGAGCATTAGAAGGAATTTCAACAGGACAATATGACATCTCCCAATTTGTGACCACTAGTCAAGTTTACCACAGTCAAACGTAGAGATGTTGTCGGGTTTCTAATGTGTTTATATCATCTTATTTTTTGGTAACATAACTGGAATTATATATTGTATAAAATCTTTTCCGAGCTACTTTTGATTTTATTGTGGAGTTTGTTATCTCCAGTCGTTCATTGTACTCGAGCTGCGAAATACACGAGTGCTATTGCCTGTTATCTGTAGTTATTTTGAGTATTTTTCTGAGTTCTATTGAAACATTTCATATGCACTATGAACGAAGATTGTACTTATATACAAAATAAAAATGTTGTACCTTAAAAATAATAACTAATGAGTAATGAATAACTTGTAATATATGTATTTTTCCACAGTATTTATATTTCATTGCGCTAAATTATGTTGTTTAATATTATAAACTTAATAGTAATAATGAAAACTAAATTCTCTAAATTAAAAAAAAAAATTCAATTTTTGTATTATGGCCTATGGGTACTTAAAATTTTTAAAAGCTAATTAGTTTTGACACTGACTGGAGTAAATGTTTACCTCGCTCAAGGTTGTAAGTGTAACAATATTACTGGGCACCAGTGGCTATGAGGTAGGTACTTAATGATCAGGGGAATCTGATTGCTATGAAATACAATAAAAACGAATCTATACCTAGTACAATGAAGAATAATTTTGAGATAATAAACCTAATATAACTTTATTAACTAATAGGTAACTATTTCGAATAAATGAAAATAATGATTTGATTTAATACCTAATTGTTGAAATTTAATTATGAAGAAAATATGAGAAATATCAGTCATGGCTCATGATAAATATAATATATTACGGGGCGGTACTGGTTTGCGCACAAATACCAAAAAGACAACTTTTTTGGGCACAAAACTATCACTCGTTTGGGAACAGTTGAGCCGTAAACATGCACATGGTTTGCGCACAGTTACCTTTTGGCCTGACCTTTTAATACCCTCTTAATAAGTAAATTATTAAATTAATAAATTATGTTAAAAATGCATATAATATAATGTTTGTGTAAAATGTGTTAATTTTAATTTTAATATAGTGATATAGACCTATAGTCGATATGATTGGGAAACGTGTCTATTATTTTCCGTAATAACAGTTTCCCATTATTTGTAAGTATTTCATTCGGTCTATTTCGCCAGAACTATATTTTGTCCATAAGTATGCGATGTTCGACTGACTTATTTCGTAAGCATTCGTTAAAATGGATTTTACAAAAACTGTTACGAATAAAGGTGTTGTGTGTATTTTGTTTAAAGAGCAAAAATATAGAAAATATTCTTCTTATTAACTTAACTTTAACTTTTTAACTCGTTAATGCCCAGCCTTGCATTTTTGCACCTTTGGCGCTTATGTCATATAGTCTTATTTTTGTGTGCGCAAACCAGTTGTACATTTAGGATAACCGTTTGCGCAAATGAGTTCCGATTTTTCAGGTAAAAATTATAAAATGTGCGCAAACAAGTTGCAGCCATATTAGGACCACCATTTAATTATTATATTTTACATTTTATACTGTCATTACCATTAGAATTTTAATTCATGGTTTTTTTAATCTTTTATAAATATATATAAGATTAAAAAATAGCATTTTATATTTTCATGTATAAAATATTAAAAAAAACAATTCATGATTTAAAATAATAAGAATTTAAAATAAAATTGAACCTCAATTATACTCAATAATTTCCTAACATGAAATTATTTTTGATGAAGCATAAAATAATGTATATTATGTATAGTAAGTAAATGTCCTAAACGATTTAAGCTATTTAGCATTCATACTTTTTATATTTATTTACTTTTATTTCTTTAAAATGTTAAGACATTTTATTAACAATAAAGTAATTATTGTATACAACATTGTTTTATTAATATGCAATATGCATGTGCTACACGCTTTCGTAATTTAATTGCGCTAAATGTTAGTTAAAATTAAAACAAAAGATAAAAAAAAATATAATATACCTACCACTAGTTAACAGTTAAATATTTCATGACTAGAGAGAATTAAAAGAAAATAAGATTGTATACTTTATCTGAAATAATATAAAAATACGTATTATAAAGTGACTAAAGAAAAAAAGTATATAGAAGCCAAAGAAAAAGTAATATTTTTGTTAATAACAAATAACATTATGATAATCTGTTTTTATTAATAAACGTTACACAAGTCCAAGAACGGAATATTGAAATATTTATCTTACGTTTAATTTACAAAAATCGCTGTAATTATTAAAAATACTACTGAATTTAGTTGTTTTTAGAATCTGTAGAACGTAAAACAAAAACTATATTTTATTTTACGATTTTTTATATAATATTATGATATAATTGTTTTCGGAATACGCTTTTTTGGGCAATGTGAATGCTCTAAAAGTGTTTTGTAATCCTCCGATTAACCAGAAAATCTACCCAAGACATAAAATAAATGCGATTTTTATAGATGTTCCAAACATAAAATCACTGGTTCAGATTAACTTAAGTAACTACATTTTTTATCTCCTTCGATTTAACTAGAGTGGTTATAAGGTAAAATTTTTTGGTTTTTTTACAACTATTGTTTTTAACATTAATTTGTATAAATAAGTTTGTTTAAAATAAAGTATTTATTTAATTTGATTGGTGGTCACAGCCCACAAGATTTTGTGTAGTTGGTCAGGCATATTGATTTATTTTCGTTTTATTTCATATTGACGGCATTCGGTTAATAACTAAATGGTTTATTGTGTTCTACAGTTTGAACATATTGCAGGAGATTATTACTTAGCCATCTAATAACCATGAAAAACTAAATTATTTAAAAATACATGTTAATATAGTTAAATCAATGTAAAATTATTTTGTAACAGATTTAAGTTTAAAAGTGATTTATATGAAAACACATGTACCTAAGCTATACTAGTACGGTATTTACCGTACTTAGACAATAAGAGATATAAAATACTATAACTAAATGTCTAGATACGTCTATGATTATTATCAATCTTCTTGAGAAAAAGCAGTATTTAAAAAATATATATATAACTCTGTGTAATAATGGTTGTTTCAAAAATTAAATAAGAAAAAGTAAACATATAAAAATTTGAATTATATATTTTTATTTTTACATATTATGCATACAATGAAAAATACTGTATGCACCTATCTAATTATTATGGTGTTTATGATATGTTTAATTCAATTTAAAATTAAAATAATTCTTTGCTATATTTTATGAGAGCACAACATGTAAATATAAGACGGTTAGAGTTTGTTGATATTATATATATTATAGTATATAAATTGAATAATAATAAATTGTAATACATTGTAAAAATAATTTAATTAGTAAAAAAATAAAAATTAATTACTTTCGTGGTAATATTCCGATATACAAATAGCTAGTAGGTACCTACATTATACAAATGTTGATAATATTAATTAATTTTTATTTAAATAATTTGAGTTTTGATTTCTATGTTTTATCCTTTGTGTGCAATTTTGGACCGTGCTTCCCAGTATACATATTAATATTATGAACTAATAATTTTAATTTGGTCAAAAATAATGTTTTTATAAACAAAAAAAGTTAACCATGCCTTGTTAGTGTAAATGTAAAATACTGTTAGTCTGTACCGTCCACATGATTTTTATTTACCCGGGCTTAATTATTTTTATATGTTTGATTAATTTTACAGTATTGAACAAAATATAATACTTTATTTTATCATTAATCAATGTATTTGAACAATATTATCGGTTTCAATTTACAGTCACTGAACCGTACATTTAATTATTTAGATAAATTAAAAAATAAAAATAATTATAAATATGTTTGATTCAACTATCCCAGATTTAAAATATGTGGAATATCTAAATATTTAATCCTTTTAATTTCTGAGCGGAGCAATGAATATATGTATCTATTAGTTTTACAATGATGTGTTTTTTTAAATCTTTATTTGCTTGGTTATGGGATTCATGAATAATATAATAACATAATAATTTCTTCCATTTTTTCTTTGATGTAAGAAATAAAATAATATTATTCTTAAAGTATTTGAGCAAGGCCTAAAAACTTTTTGTTAAGTTTATTATTTATTTTCCAATATTCTCATTTAAAATATTAACTTGAACAAAAACACATTAATATCAACACATTTTAATAATTTCAATTTTATTTTTTGTATACTGATAATATCTACTAAAGTACCATATGTTAACCGCATAATTATAAATATATAACCTTGTAATTTGTTTTTAAGTCTAAAAAGTAACGTTAAGCATGTTATACATAGATAAAAAAATAAATTGCCCTAAAAGACTGTAATTATCTGATAATAGATAATAATAACTACTGTAAGTTTATTAGCATTTTAACAAAATGATGAAACATCATCGGTGGTTTATCGTGTACATAATAGTTTCAGTCGCCGTCTAACGGCATAGATAAAATCTCAAAATAATAAAATAATCAATAAAATTATTTTTAAAAATAGTTACGATATTATTATTCCATCGAACAATTTGTGATATTATCGACATATATATGATTTATATCTATATTTTGACATAGTTCGATCTTCGGTTCTTGAGTGCCTTTTTATAGACATCATTGACTGTGCTGACAAGACGTCTTTGAAGGAAATGTTTATTTTTTTGAAAAACAATAATATTAGTTAAAAATTAAAATATTATGGTTTGAAGACATATTAGAAAAACCATAAATGAAAATAAGAAACATATAATATAATATATCCGTGGAATCAAAATTCACATCGCTTAATGATCTTCACATTAATAATTAGATAATCTTAACTTGTGGATATTCATTAAAATATTTGTACAAAATATCCAAAAAAATATATACCTAATTAATGTCTTCTTCTTACAACGGGCGTTACAGATAAAGTATTGCTCAGTACCTATCACTGCGGTCAGCGGGTTTCAGTCAACAATCATAATTGTAATTATTTCATCCATCCATGTATGGATAATGTGTTTACTTACAATAGATGGTTAAGTACGGAATTAATATTTTAAATTTCAAGTATTTACTTTATCCAAATTGTTCAACTAATTTATACCATATACTATTATATCCGGATATAATATGATTATTAAATAACTGTGTGCTTCAGTCTAAGCATATATTATACTGAAAGTGTTGGTGACGTTGTATATCGTCTATGGCCGTATATTTTCCAATCACTTAACCACTCTGGTAGAAAGCAAACGACAAACGGCATAATAATAATAACAATATAATAAAAAAAAAAGGGGAAAATGCTTTTTTTCCTGAAAACCCGACGTCATTGGCCTCTGCAGTGCGTCGTTTTCGGGTGCCGCGAGGGGGTGCAGTTTTATTTAATTGCTGACCAGTGGTTTTTACGGACCTTTTCAATCGGATGATTTCCCACGGGCCGTTTACAAAATACACCAATGGTTCCTCATGCCACTGAGCCTTCGGCATCTTCCTCGTTCGTTTTTGAAAACCTTGAAACTTTATCCAACGCTTGAGGCATTATAGCAATAGACATGTGTATGTATAAATAATAATGTATTTTTCGTAGAGTTTTCAACACCAAAATACACACGTGAAAATGAATTACGAGTCCTTAAACAAATAATATGATGTGGCTCGGTGCGACGCAGTGCAGGCTGAAATCAAACACTCAACGTGGTTGAGAGTAAGCAACATCCGCTGCTACTAGTTCCCGGATGGGTGACCACCCGGATCTCTAGTGGCAAAAACCTTGCCACACATATACTGTTGCTCACCAACTATTCCAACCATACCAATCGTTCTAACTCTACAAACTATTTCAACCATAACCCCTACAATAGCTAATGGTCATAGTTGCCGTGTTCTAGACTAATAATAAAACAAAATAATAGTAACACAAGTATAATACAGCAAAGTGCACAATCCGTGAACGTATTAAGAAGTATAATAAGTAAAGTCAGTTTACGTGAAGGAATTTAACCAATGGTTGTGGTAGATACTATATTATGATTTATGACCGATACCTACCACCATCGGCATGTGCTTTAATTTGTGACCATAAACGTGAAAAATCTGTTTTAAGAAATTTATGATTTTATTTCGGTCTTACCTGCCATATTCTTAATATAGAAATCACGTATTAAAATTTAAAAGTCTGAATAGGAAAAATGTAATTCATTTTACAATTGGTTGATAATTTATATTAATATTTAAGATACACGATAAAAAAACAAATATGGAATATATAAAGATACAATAATTATTTATTAGTCTAATGACCATAGTTGTCGAAGCCTCAACCCATAAAAAAAAAAAAAATTATTATTTATCATCACAAAATACATAATATATGATTTTCCACACATAGTATGTAAATAAAAAACACCTATATACTCCAATATCAAAAATACCTGTTGTTTGAAATTATAAAAAAAGGCCATAGATGGATGTAATTTTTAGTTATCACCCACTAAGTATGTAGTTTTACTGAAGTGATTATGTTTATGTTGTAAAAAATATATAATCTTAAGTACACAGCCTGCAGAGTAAATATACTGTTTACATGCAATATTATACATTATTACATACATAATTGAATACAATTATTGTGAATGTCGTTGTTCTATACACTTTTAATAATTATTTCTATGTTATCGTTATAATTATTATTGTTTAATATGTTAGGAAAAAACTATATTCTATATATGTGTCGTGAAATGGCTTATTAATAATGAAATAACTTGTGTTTGTATCTAATGACAATGTAATTCGGTTTGATGTAGAATAAAATATTACTAAATTATTTGAAAGATAAAACAGTCGCTATAATATTGAGAAATATAAATATATGTATTGTGGGCTATTTACTACGTACCTTATATATACCTACTATAATTGTTCGTTGATAATACAAACACTTTAAAGTTTAAACCCCTAAATTCATTGTGGAAAATAATTCATCAATCAAAACCTTTGATAATATATGTCACGCGAGACGTTATATTAGTTATTCTACAAGGTTTGTATACATGACGCATAAAAGGATGTTCTATTGAAATTATTTGTTAATCATTTTTTAGACTAAAACTTGTGAAACAAGGAACATTTTGAAAATTTAACGTATATAATAGTATTATATTGTTTTGTTTCCATGTCGGGCATGTTGGCCCTTTTTCGTAGACGCCATCGCTGTCGTTAACCACAACAATGAAAGAACATTAAAAACAACAATAAAATAATAATATTACAATAGTAAATAACATAAAATACATTTTTATACTTAAAAACTATTATTATATATACATATATTTTAAATATTTTGAATACCGAATTTAACACATTATTTAAATTCTGAAATCACTGATCTTGTAACTCACCTACTTCATAATCTATTATAATCATTATATTCATAATATTTTGGATTAAAGTCGATGATAATTATTCAAATTATTATTATTCCTGTTTTTCCGGTAGAGAAGATAATATTATAATGTTATGTGAATCCTATTTTTACTCTTTCACTACAAACTATGACATTATTAAATACAAATATTTAATTGAATGAGCATAATATTTTAAATATAGGAATAAATCTACCCAGCATCGTTCAATGTCAGTGGTCGGTCAATATCAATATTTTGAATTTTCTTGCAGAAATATGTGTTTAGCTTTTTATTCTTTTTTTTCCGTTTCCATTTACACATTATACATTTATACAAATGGTAGATGTCACGTATGATTGAGTATAATATTTTATGTAAAATATCAAGTAGATGTTGGAAAATATAGTATCCAGAAATCGGATCACTATTCATACTTACTGATAGCTGCGGAGGATGCGTCCGTTACATATTAGGACGAAACTTAAACAAGACAAATTCCTACGACGGGATATTAAAAACTGCGCAGCATTGAAGATTTTTCATAGATATTGAAAGAACGCGTCCTGACATTATACGCAGCACGTGAACGACACGTCGACATATTTTAATATTTATAATGTATGAACGACAATGATCGAGCGACCACAGTCATGGACACGAATATTATGATAGTATTACATTAATATTATGGCGAGGAGTTGTGTATAGGCAAATAATTTAGCAGGAACGCGTATTATAATAACGACGTAGTGTTCACATAAAAGAATCGTACGAACATATTATTATTATAATAGGTACATGGTACATTGCTACTGTGTGGCGATTACGATACTACTATTAATAATAATATCAATGGGAAAAAAACCTCATAATAAAATAATAAATAGAATATAATATTTTGACTGAACGAATCAATTATTTACATAAATCGTTGTAATAAAAAATCAATACATTATCGCTCAACTCAAGTATCAAAAAATATTAATTATAATTGATGTTCATATGAACAAGAATAATATAATCTTAGTATGTAATTATTATGATTTATGACATTAGAAATTCAATTTTTTTAAACTTTTTTCTCGTAACCATCGTCCACTCAAGTGTATCACGGATCAATCAAGTACCACTAATGAGTAATGACTAAAATTTGAACTATTCAAAATTTCGATACATTTATTCCGAAATGATAAGGCACTATAATCTTATTTCTATTCCAAGCACCACAGTTTGAGAACCACTGGCTATTTAGAACATAACATAATTAATCATTACCTACCGAAAAAAAATATATACATTTTATTGAATCACATGCATGAAATAAATTATAATATACCGTGAACAAAAAAACGAAAAACATGTAGGTCGTACGATAAAGTTAAAAGCTAGTTAGAAAATACATAGTATAATATGCGAAAAATGCCGAAAATAGTTCTCGATTGCTATTGTGAAACGAATTTGTATGATAATTTATTCAACCGTTTCGATAAAAACACGCAAACTACTATTATAATATTATGAGTCTATAATAGCTCTAAATTAATAATTTTCACTTTTAAAACTTCCACGGGAGTCGGGAGGCTCTTTAAGACGGTTTCGACAGTTTCAAGTGCTACCGCGAATTCGCTCCAGTGACACGACATTCGGGCATTATACGATATTATAACGGTGACGTTATTGCACAAATATTTTTCTTTATTGTCTAGACATCCCCAATACTGCAATACGGTGGGTAGTTTTACCTTATAAGCACACGCAGCTGCCCTAAATAATAATAACATGATAAGGAAAAAAGGTATTTGAACTAAAATTCAAATTCGTTTCGTAAGACAATATTTACGTCTTCGCGTCGGCCACGAGTGGTTGCAATGTTGTTTTTCAATCAATAACGTGTTTTTTTACCCCCCTTGGCCATAACCACCCACTGGGTGAAAAGGAAAATTATATTTTTACACGATTACATCGTTATTGTTTTATAGGTACATACTTATAAATTTATAACAATTATATTACTTAGAGTTTTTTCTTTTTTATTATATATGGTTTAATGCCATTTTTTGAAAGCCCAATATTGATAAACGTAATAACATTGCAAATAATACACTTGGCACGTAAACGGTTTTTTTTTTTAAATATTATTTCTTTCTCGATTATTATAGTACAACTAACATACTCGTTAAAAATTACATTTCAATAATAACATAAATATTTTAATAAAAATTAAAAACACTCTTAGAGCATTTTTTTATTTCAAGATAGCACATGAATTAAAAAAATGGCCAAATTTATTTATTCCTTTTATCATTAACATAATATATACCTAATAATAGTTTTTTTCTAATGCACTGTCTAATATTTTTTCCTTTCAAATGTTGCAAAGCGTTTTGCTTGTTGACGAGTTAAACGAGTTAAACGCGATAACTCTTTTATTAAATATTAATTTAATTTGTTCTAATTTAAACCATTCAAGAGTTTGCTACTATACACATCACACAAGTGTGATGCTCCTTTGCCAGAGGTTAAGTGTTATTTTAAAAACATATATATACTATATAGTATAATATATCCATTAGCCTTATTCGATTTGAATAAAAATGATTATATATTTAAATCATATTGTTTCATTATTTCGGAAAATAACGAGATTAATGTTTTATACACAAAATCGTTCGGTCCTATTGTTTTTTATTTCTGACAATAAATCAACAACAATCAATTTGCATATTATTTGGAAATGCGCACATACAATATTTGTTGGCAATCAAGTGAATCAGTCATCACTTCATTAGCCCAGCCGAAAATAATCGACAATACCTATATTATTATATTAATAAAATTTTATTTTTTGGGCAATATTTTATTACAACGGAGATTTTAGTAATCAGTCATAATTTATTGTACGTCATAAAATATATTTTATTTTGATGTGACTGCCTTTATATCAACAATTTGAGCCGACCATAATTTTCGAAATCATCAACGCTACTCTGAATCTTTAATTATATTCATTGCGGCACATTTGCTACTAATTTGGTAGACATACAACAGAAATATTTCAGTCTTTCATTTAGTCAATTTCAATTTCAACGTTACAACCAGTAGTATATATAATAACATGAATGTGTAGGTATGTTTAATAACTTACAAACTTATTGCAAATCAAACATTGTTTATATACTTAAACGATGCAAACTTCTTCAACTCGTCCGCTCTATGCCAAAGTACCAATAGTATAGAAATAAATATAAATTCAGAGGAAAATTTAAGTGCCATTTATTTTTATTATTTATTTATTTTTTCAAAGAGAGAGCAATCAAGAGACTCGATCGTGGTATCGTTTTACTCGAATTGTCTATTTGTATGGTCGGAAACATGTATATACACAACCGTGTATAGAAACACATTAAGACGAGAACGTTTCACGATCAACAATTAATGTTTGATAGGACGTGTTCAATAAAGTTAGCTCTCCCACCCGGTATATTTGCCAACGATATTCGTCTTCGTTTACGAGTACGCGCAAAACGTTTTCAACTCATCTGGAATCAAAAAATAACAACGTCTGAACAAAAAAAATATATATATTTACCGTGTTAAAATAATGTTTATCTTGTAGATTAAAAAAAAATCAATCTTCGAAATAATTTGAGTTGTAGTGTTACACTTTTACGTCGACAATTAATCGTAAACATGTATTTCATCACTATGATAAAAATTTGTGCCGACCAACCGTGTCCGTGTAATGTGTACACGTTTTATAAATATTTATTTTCGCTGCTGCAGGTGCACACTGCACAGACCTGCTTTACATGTAACGCTCAAATAGTCAAATGTAAATAAATGTAATTAGCTCAACCATTTAAATTTTAAATACGACTCTGCCGAGTGTCTTCCTACGGGCTACAAACACTTCACAGTTATTTTATGATTTTCACAAATTTACTCACTGTACAAAAATCATAGCCCGAAAATATTCAATAAACCTATTTTTGGTAGAAACTACATTTTACAAAAGCCTACGTAAACAATTATTAAAGGAAGATACGTCGAGAAAATAAATATAACCATAAAGCAATAACGATACTAACAAAATTGTATTTTGGAAATCGGAAAAAATAACATAAAAAGAAACGGTCAAAGTGATCAGGTTACTGCAGTGGTGCCCGTCACGTGACGAACGACCGCGGTTGTCGGGCGACGGCCGCAGTTAATTACGTCGACTTCCTCGTCGTCAGTCCTGCCGCCGCTGACTGTGACGTCCACAGCTCGGAGTCAGTCAGTCGTCACTGTCGACCACCGATTGCTACCCATCTTGTACGTATCCATCCAGATCGTAGAAACGGTGAACGCGAAGACGTGCAGTACCAGTTGTACCTATATAGGAACGCGTCTTGTCACCGAACAGCTCAGCAGCGGTCTGGTATTATTACGTGTATGCTTGCCGAGTTGGACTCATTGAACAACGTGCGAAACGGCTTCTGTTCGGTGACCAGAAGAGCCAGTGGGTGTGTGCACCTCGGTCGCGTCCATCTGCCGGCCACTGTTTTGGGACGCAACCGCAGTTTCTGCATTCACCAGCGGCTTGTTCGCCGCAGTGTCGCGAAATTCAATCGCCGTCCGAGTTTTGACGGGACTGGACATGAGACCTGGACGTTTTGAACGTGTGGATCGGATCGTCGATGAGTTACGTCAGTCCGCACAGGCTGTCTTGCGGGGTCGCGGGCCACTTTCTCATCGACGGCCGTCCAGCCCGACGCCGTACACTATCAGCAGCTGCAGCACTGATGGCCACCGCCGTAAAACGTACACGGCTGGCCACCATCGGCATGTAAATCTCGGGACACCGCCGCTATGTCCGTGCTGGACAGGCCATGCCGGCATGCGATGGGGTTCGCGCGATCGTTAACCCGTTCTAATACGGGCCGTCGATGTAGCGGAACTCGGTGGCCAGCGGTGTCCACCACGCGGCCGCAGGCACAGACCGGTAACCGCCACGCGCGTAACCCAACCACTCGCGGTCCGCGGGTTACACGTCTACGAGCCCAGCCGAGTTGGCCCTCTGATCGCCGGACCAGCAACTGTTGTCCCACACGCGTATATGTCTCACGGGCAACACCGGGTGAGATGGATATGATATAATAATATTATAATCGAACGTGTCCTGACCTGATTCACCGATTGATCAACGTAGAGCCTTAATAATGATAGCTCGAGACTTGCAATTTTCACAGTACCTCCGCGCAAGTGTGCACTACGAAATCGTCCTCCAAAATTCTCGTTTTAAAGTGGTGCTTGCACAAGTATTTTGAGATTCGAGATGAAAATTGTTATGTTTCGAACACCATACACCGAATATTAAAATATAACGAATTGAACAATGTTTTAAACGCATAGAGTTGTCACTTATAACGGGCAACGAAGTGCACAGGATCATCTAGTTAGCTTTACAAATAGTAGTTGAGTACATCCATGACTTGGTTAAAATAGTTAAATAGAAAAATCCATCTTTGTATTACATACATTATTGACTTTGGTTTGTGACAATACTTGTAGATATATTATTACTATAGAAATATTATAATCATCAATATTCAAAATATATCTATAATATATTTTCTATGTAAACTATCTAGTTAAGTAATATTTAAATATATTTATAATTATAATTACTTCAATTGGGTAAAATGCTTAATATAGCTTTTAACTATTAGTTGGCTGTAGTTAATGATAAGAAGTTAACCATTGGTGGTTTAACTATTAACGTTTTCAAAACAAAAATCATTATCAGAAACGATTAAACAAAAATTAGTTGTTATTATTTAAAAAATAAAAATGATTTTATTTTTGATACAACTGTCTTAGACTTATTATAAAAATATTCACAGATAATAATAACGTTTTAAAAAAAAAAAATCTTAATCAATGCCTACTGTCGATAAAAAAAAAACCACGCGTAGAACTGTACAACGACTTAAGGTACAGGCTGCGTAGACTTAACTTGTAGATTTTCGGAACAAGGACTGTAAGCAGACCAACCATGTTTACGGATCTAGATAATAATATACATGCAATACTACAATTATGTATTAATATTATCGAGTAAATTGTGTCCTGTGAATAGACCTAGGTAGTTGAACTTTCTAGTTACTTCTACTACTACTAATAATAATAACAATTAATACGTGTACGTGTTACTACGCACGCGTTGTCATTGCGTACTTATATGAATAGTGGGCATAGTAACAATAATTTCGAACCTAGCATAAGTTCATTGTTCGAACTATAAGCTGTAAACTATTATTTACGTGCGTCCAAATCGAATGACTGATGTGATAAACTTTAACTACACCTTCTACTTCACAAGTATGGACTGCGGTGCACAGGAATAGAATTCGACAGAAATCGGACCACACAATATAGGCAAATGTACAATTTATGTATAATATTAAGAGGACATCGTACCCACATATTGTGTCGTATCCGTCTTACACACGAACGGCATAGCAAATGTTCATTCATCGGTTTCAATAGTATGCCGTTAGTTTTAATATAAGAGTGAATATATTATATTACAAAAAATGTAGGTAAAAACATTATATGTGTTAATTGATTTTTTTTTTTACAATGTTTTAATTTTTAAGTGAATTATGAGTATTTTGAAATATTAATATTTTACCTACTTATAACTCACTTAAAAATTAAAAATCTTAAAAAACGATCGAAAGAACACAGCGATAATATTCTGACCAAAAAGTTTTGTAATAGGTTAGTTCACTCTAATATTAAAACTAACAGCACACTAAATGAAAATTTGTTAAATCGTACGTGTGAAAGATTTCCGAGACAGAAAAAACTAATGCGGGTATGACGTCTTCTTAAGATGTTTAACAATTGTTTGAGTTTTCTATTTCGGCCAATAATTGTCAAGATTTACTGTGATGTTATTTTTATAATAATAAACAGGATTGAAACCCTTTAGAAAATTATTACTAATTACATAATAATTACAATAATACTCATAACTAATAATTAAATTAAATTTAAATTCATGATTGATAAATATGGTAATTTTAAATCATTAAGGTACCTAGATTAATATAAAAAATTAACAAAGTGTATTATTAAATACATGGACTTCATTGTCCATTAACAGGTAAGGCCTAATAGGCTCATTAGTCATTTTTCATATGTATACCTATACATAATTGCTCAAAAATATAGGTATGCACATAAAAAGGAACACTACAGTTATTATTATGTGAACATTATTATTTTATAAAGAAATATTTTTTACTCCTTTACTCGAGATTTCAAATGTTTGCTTGTTATCAAACCTAAGTTTTTAGTATTGGTCTATATTTTTTTTTATGTAGTGCTAAATGTTTTCAATGATTCGTTGGAAAATTAATTTTATAGGGCGCTAAATGCTTTTATACTACTGTTTAGTCTAAACTACTAGTCTTTACTCTACAGTATAGTTTTTAAATGTACTCTATGTTAGCTACATCAAATTTATTACCAGAAGTCGCAGGAGGAGACTGTTGAAACATGTCCAGCCCCAACCCGATATTATATTATGAATAACTAAACCCTACCTACGTAGAAACACCTGATAAATAATTTTAAAACAAAATTATGAAAATATAAGTTAGTAAATATCCCAAAAAGTTTTCGGTTTAATCAACGTTGGCCATTAAACAAATTATGTAAATGATGGAAAGGTTCGAAAATTAGAATACTAAATATGTGGAAAAAGAAATTTCAGATTAAAAAAGGGGAGGGCAGTGAAATGGATGTGAATTATTCATTGTATCAGAAAAAAAATAATTCTTTCATAGATTTATTACCTAACTTTATTATCGATTGACATGCTTTAATATTTTATTGTAAATTAACTTAAACATGTAAAATACTTTAGGGAACCATAATAGTGTACTATAGGTTTATGTGTATAATTTATAATGTTAAAAGTCATATTTATACTAAAGAAGCCAATAACTGAATAACTGCATATAAATTAAATATGTTGTAGTATGTCAATCGGATTAATAAATAAATTGGATTGTGTACATTTTTTTTTCATTTTTTACCTTATAAATTAATACAGATAATATTATGCATATTATAAAAATTACATGAATGTAATATTGTATTAGTAAAATAATAATACATGATATCATTAATTTTAGATAATCATGATGAACGCATATTGTGATCTGGACGTGTTTTAACGTGCTGCAAAATATATAATTTTGTAAGTATAATAATATGTAACCCTATTATTTTACTGGGAGAAGTGGTATTATTATTCTCTTCCCAGCGTAGATACTGCGTATATACCTACATGACGTAGAATGAGTAGGTATCCAGTTTTGCTCTTTAGTCTAACATGCGTAGCTGTGTACGTACCTTTATAATATATTGTATTATACGTTATATTATTATAATACCCCGGCATAAAATTATAAATAACGGGGCCTGCTACTGTAATGTAGGTACAGACGTTTACATCATAATTAGACGGAATTACCCTAGCCAGTTTGATGGGGATAGTCGAGGGGTTGAGTCTTCTGACTTGGGTTATTATTTTACAGTGTAATGAATCCCCAAAACTTCTTAATTAAACGACCATCAAAAAGCGACGAAACGGCAGCGGTGGCAACGGAATCCTCAGAGACCTGACTCGGCTCGTTATAACGTTAGTAATCCGAATGATATGGGTGCACTAATGGAATTCAAAACTGTTGTCTTGTCTTTGCGGCTTTTGTTCCTCAGAGAAAATGCGTGTAAAATCCAAATATTCCAACGTGCGTTTGCCGGCCGACGACGTCATCACTACCTGCAGTAGTATACTGATCTATGGAATTATGGGTGGGAGGAAAGAGGTGAGCTAATGAACGTGTAAAATGTTTAGCCTTACAAAATTTGACAATATTATTATCGCCACAAAAAAAAGTTTCCGCATACCTCCCAGTGGCCCAATTTATGCATATCCCATTTGTATTACTATTACTATTAACTCGTGTTTGTCTTTGTTAACTACTCAACTAAATAGGAAAACGAGAAAACACGGTGGCACATCTTGCATCACCAACCATCAGTCTCACCAACGTTGTGTTGACGAGTACCGGTCCCTGTTTGTTTGAACAGCCGCGAAGGGGTACATATTTTGTACTTTCGCGGTGTATAATAATAATGAACTAGGTAAGGAAAGAGAGGGAAATAAAATTGCAAAAACCCTTTCCGTAAGCGATATAAGTTTGTGAACACACGTCATGTGTATAAAAACACAGTTCGGCTTTTAAACCATAAAACGGCAAAGGGTACGACGATATAATATATATAGTACTGGTGTGTTTAATGACTTTCGCTACTTAGCGATATTCTCCGCATCCACGATCCACAGCGTGTATAGAGGAAAACCATACACACACGCCGTCAAATCCAATCGCGTTCGGGTTTTAATTAAAATGGAACAACTCCTATATAGATGGAACGGCAAAAATAAACCACAGCAGAACAAAACAAACGTTTTTCGCAACACAGCCCGTTCAATGATGATTCCAGTGTACAATGTTTGATGCCCGGGTGTACAATAATTATGGATATGATAATGTGGGCCCGAGTCATGATGTATGAGCATATAATATATATATCATGTATATGTATGTTATATAGACACGCAAATGTCATATATTAATATTCTTCAACGCGCGCCAAGATCAAAGGCACAATATATAATAATATCGTAATATATCATGCTCACCCACTCTTCGACATCGTTCTCCATGCCAAAAGGTTTTTTCCGTGTGTTATGGTCTCGTAACCAAGACGACGACCGCGACGGTGGCATGGCGAGCCTTTGCGACGTATAGGCCCATTTAATTCGCCCGTTTTATAGTGTGGCACCACATCGGCGTGTAATTAAATAAGGCATTTTGTATAATAATAAAATAAATAATATACGAATATAGTAATTAATGGTCTTTTGTGGAGGGTGTAGCATTTGCCGATGTCTTAAAAACGCTCCTCGCTCCTGGTCAGCGCGATAAATCTTAAACGGGCTACATAAAGCGCATTGATCAACCAAAAAAACACGCTTGACCAGAATATATCATCGTCAAACATCGCCACGTTTACAACGATAATTTTGTACACGTTTCCTGACTTTACCGTCTTTAAAAATCAATCCGGTAGGTACATACTGGCTACTATTTGCCACGTGCCTTAACATTTATTTTTGGTTTTTGATATTTGCGTTTTTTTTTTTTTGAAGTACAAACAGATCAAATAATATGAATTATGATTATTATGCTCATTGTGTTATATGCACATAAGATACAATGGTGAATGCTGGATTACAGTATTTTTATTTCATTACAACGGATCATAAATACTTATTTAATAATACATTACCCCGCCTGCGTTTATGATGCTAGTTATAAAATATGTAAAAACTTACGAGTCTTATCGCGTTTGTCTTTATGTGGTCGTGTATACGAATAACTTAGTAGATATTCGTTATTATAACTGGAAAGTACATATTTGTTCAGAACGATCTGATTATAAAACAGATGTATGATAATCTGTACATTTTAATTGATAAATTAGGGCATTGTGTGTTTATAAATATTCGCAAATGACAATAATTGGTTTTAATATTATATAATGTACTACTATTATGATTCATGAGCAATGAGCATATTCTAAAATTAAATTGCTTCTAAATATTTAATGTTTAACAAATTTGAATATGCCGAGATTTAAGTTAATGTTTTTCAACAATATTTCATGTAATTTAAATTTTGAGTTACCAAAAATGTCTATTAATATTAATATGAAAATATTAACCCATATGGATTTTCCACTATCAATCTAATTGTTTTTCTCAAATTGTTCACAGTATTAGATAAGATAAATAATAATTAATACTGGATACTAAACAATTTTGTAAATTGAAAATATATAATGTAATATAAAAATAATACAATTTGGAATCAGTGAACATTTATTTATATCTATTCTTAAAACAAAGTTATATATGTATTATTATTTATTTATACCTAATTATTCGCAACTAACGTATTTTAATATTATGTATGAAATGTTTACTTCTAACTTTTTTTAAGTTAGGTAATTACGTATTAATGCTATACAAATTCAAATTGTTATCAAACACATTGTTGTTCTCCCACTAAAAAAGTTTTTTATCTACTGAATAATTATATTACCTACATAATATAACAATGTCAACACATAAAGCATATTGTGTTTATAGTTTCGGGCCGATCTAGTGGACAATTCGTATTGTTTAGGTGAAACTTCAAAGCCATTAATCGACATGTCATTTATATTGTTGTTGGCCATGGTATCCACTGGATGTCTAGTAAATTTAGAGGTAAGTGTTTTATAATAATTTACAATCAAACGTATCATCATTATTAAATTAATCCAGTAATTGATTCTTCTGAGCAATGATTATATTGACTATAGATAAATAAACAAGTTAAAATAACGTTTTAGCGTTTAATAATGCCAAACACAAAATGTGTTTTGAACTTATTAAAAATAAGTATTAAATGTTCAGTATAAACACGATATGAGACACTTTTAGGAATTGCTGGGCTAAGGGCTTTATACATTATACATTTATATTTATGTTTGTTTATAATTTGATATTCTATTTTCATTATAAGCTTGGACATGAAATCATATTAATTAAATGTGTTCAATACGTTACACCCTATAACTGGCTATAACTATAATAATACTATGGTTATATAATTTAAAGAATTTATTAATGAAAATTACATTATAAATAACTATAATATTATGCATAATGTTTTTTTATAGATTTAATTATATATTTGTAGGCTGTGGAAATTGATGAAAACCAGATTCTAACCCCAGAAAATCATGTTCTAGACAATTCAATCATCGAGGTAAGGAGCACCGTGTTGATGACAAATTATTTTTAAAGATTTTTTTTAAATAAAAACGAATTTTAGGGGTAGTCGGACAGAGTTGATAAAATATAATTTAACATAATATTGTAATACTGTAATCATAATATATTTCATTAATATTTGAAAAGATATCTTCGTATCAAATTGTTATAGCTTAGAATAGGTCAAAATTGTTTCATTATTTTACACACAACACACGTAATTTAATAAACTATAGTACTATATATAGTCCATATTATTAACTATAGTCCATATAATAATAAATACATCTCTTTTTAAAGGATATTTGGTTTTATGAATTTTTCAAGTGTGTGTTGTTTATAATATTAATGACTAATAAAATTATGGATATTTCCTAATGTAATATTAGATTTCAGGTGATTATAGTCTTAGTCTTAAACATTTGTTTCTAAATGTGTACCGTATTAAAATCAACGTGCTTTATGCTTATTACTTATAAGTTATATGTATTATGAGTGAACATTTCATTATTCATGAATGTTCTTAATTATTATGAGATGATCTATCGTACCGATATAGTATACCTACAGATTACAATACCGTATCTAATATTATTATGTTAAAATGCAATTATTTTATGTTTTGATGCTTTAACAAAAACGTACAAATCAGATAAATAATAATATTATATTATAGTATGCTGATATTTTTATTTATTAATTAATATTTAAAAATAAATGTTGTAACTGTAGGTGCCTAGGTCAGAACCAAAAAAAAGAGCAGGCCAATTTTCAGATATAGATGCATTGTTTAAATTCATTAATCAAACTAATGAGGAATTTATGAGGAATTCAGCTAATGGAAATATGGATTACAATTCATACTTGGATACTTTAAGATATGCATTCATTGAAGTATAGTAACATTTTTGTACAGTATATCATATTATAATATGTGCAGTGTTGTCATGTATTTGAATATAAGTATTCGAATAATTTCGTTTAAGTATTAAATACTTTTCTAGCACTAAATATTCTTAGTGATATTTGAAATAGACACTGACATTTTGTCGAGAATACTTTTGGTTTTTTTTTCAATATTAATTGTTCGGAAATGTTATAAGTGCTTCAAAAACTATTATCCAAGTAAATATTATTAATATACTTCAACAAAATATGCAATGATTACGACAAAAATACACAAAAATATGAAACTAACATGACCGACGAAAACTTTACTTACTTCTATCTTGTATAATAAACAATTTATTAATAACAAAATTCTTCGATAGGAAATATTATAAAGTACGTAATTTACCTTAAATTAATATAAGTAGGTATCTAATATTCTAATGTTAAAAAAATGCATTAGCAAATACATTTTTTTTTATCAATTTTCTATTTTTAAATATTCTTAAATTAAACCTACAAATTAAAAACCAAAAGTATTTTAAAAAAAAGATATTTAAAATATTTTTTTAAAGTATTTAAGTAGTATTTGAATTATTTTTTAAAAGTAGCTTTTACAACACTGTAACAACGTGTAACATAAAAAGTAATCTAATAAGGTTTTTTTTGTTTTATTTTTTTTAGTATAAAAAGGCCAATATGGTCGAAACCACCACTGAGCACAACTTTGTTAGTTATGGATGGTAATCATTGTCATTTATAAGACGTGTATGTTAATTTTTTTTTAATATTTTACAATTATTAATTGTAAAATGTATATTATTATTTATAGATTAAAAAAAAAATTATCATCCTTTGATTTTCCATTGAAGAAATAATAAAAGTAGTAATTTAGAAAAAAATAGCATCATAAGTTGTTTTTATTATTCATTAAACGACCTACTTACTACTCGTATATTATTGATTTTGATGATCAGTTCTTATTTTCTTATACTATTTTAAATTCGACATTTAAAGATTTAATAACTTAAGGTTCCTGATGAGATGTGTTAGATATGTGTTCACAGTTCATAAATAAAATACTTAAGACAATATATAAAATACGATCAATTATAAATATTTAATTATCCAAATAGGTAATTGAAAACAAAATTGTGTCAATTTATAAAATTATACAATCTATTTCATTTGTGTTCATAAATCATAGGAAAACAAAAATTAAATATTTCTCTATCATGGTTTACCATTAATAAACGATTAGGTATATTTTTTTTATAACAGGTATTTATAATATTCATATAACAGGTGTTTTTACGTTTTACCTAGGTATGTATTCTATAATATTATAATGGTCAATTCAAAAACTATACAACCTATGAAAAAATTTAAACTCAATATTTTTACAGTGACCTATATCATTAAATTAATTCGGTTAATTATTAAGCCTTGTTATATATTTTTTTATAATCTACATGATATAAATAATTAAAGCAGTTTCTATTGTATTTAAATAAATTATCGTGTACTTAAAATGGTAATGATTTTGATACATATTTTTGTTTTTAATTAATTTAATAAAGTATATCCTTGCAGTATACATAGAAAAACTAATATTTTGCAAGTTATCACAATTTATTCACAATGTAGAATGTACATATTAAGGTATTGTCAAGATTAGGTATTAATGAATAAAAATTAAAATAAGTCCATTTTAATTATTTTACATTTATTTTTGTTATTAATTTATACACTATAAAGTTATATGTACGTGTTAGATTCAATTTAATTTATGTAAAACCGTCTAAATTCAGTTACAGAAGTAGGTGTTTAAAAAATACGTTTCTATAGTATGATACTCCGAAATCTTAATTTATATTATACTATCATCGATATGAATGTATCTAAAATCAACTATTGAATTACTTTTATTGCTAACTAGCATGATTAGAAAATGTTAAATATTGACTATGAAATAGATTTTATTATTTTTATTTCTTAAGTAACAACTTAAAATATAAGGTATACTAAAATAGGTTACCTATTTTTAACTTGCTATTTTCTATATTATTAACTGTACTCATCAAGTTGAAAAAAAAAATAATTTAACTTTCCCAGTCGTAGCGGTACTGTTTTAAATTACATGCATTTATTCGGAGAATAAAATATTACCATAAATTAATGTAGATACAAGATAAAATGTATGTTAAAGGTGTCATGATTATGATTCCAACTATGATGGCCATAGAGTCTAGGTATAGTAGGTAGTAGTTGTTATAGTTACAAACTAATTTACCTAATAATTAATATTTTTAATATAAAAATAAGTGTTATATGAATAATTTATTTATATCGATAATATCAATTAATATCCAATCTAATTAATTATAATTTATAATCAGACGAATTAACTATGTTTAAATATTACCTACCTGCTCGATCCACATTTGCAATTAATGATAATGTAATTAGTGGGAAATTCGTGGTATAGTAATTTTGTTAACGATCTTGCAACTAATATTTAAAGTTTACACAACACATCCTTAATAAGGGTTTTCGTAACAATTAATCCAATCAAAAATATAGGCACAGGGATTATATAGGAATGAAATTATAATGGTTTTTAAATAATACGTCCATTTTATATTTGAATGTAATAATGAAATACGAACAAAGTATCTTATAAAGAAAACAGTGGTTACATGTTTAATGATCAAAATATTTACGCATCAAATATCCATTTCCAAAAAAGTATGGATTTAAAATTATTAAATTAAAAATAATTATTATCACTTTATCCTTTAAAAAAAAAACAGTGAATTGTTAAAGATTCGATTAGTTTTACGAAAATTCCTGAGATAGGTACTATAAATTGAGATTTTAAATTCCTAGAAATTAAGCAAAATCTTATTTAGTTGAACCATATGGAAGAAATATAAATGAAATAAATAATATAACGTGACTGAATAAAGAGTGAACTCTATTTTTAATTTTTCTTTTTATCGTTACCGATTACCGCGTACTATTTATTAAATCTGATGACTTTGAAGCATTTGAAGAATAGCAAGTACGTTTAAGCCTTTTACTCTTCACGCTGATTTTTAAACTCCAAAATTAATAATTATGTTTAATCAAAACTTAATCATTTCAACGATTACATTTTAATAATGCGATTCATTGTCAACGGGCAATAGTTTTCCAACTATAAATGTTTAGCTATGTATTACGACAAAATAATTATGTAAAGAACCTACGCTACAGCGATAACACAGTGCGTGCTATAGTTTGGACGATACGCACCAGAAAGGGGTTGTGAGCCACTTTGAGAACACATGCTGTAAAATCTGTGAAATATACGAGTATTATGTGTATTACGGTGTTTTATACGATATTTATTATGTGAACACGAGCGGACAACCGTCCGTTACAAAACCAGAAACCAAATAACAGTACCCAGTAAAAAAAAAAAAAAGGTATGTAAAAAATAAATACAAATACATATAGGTACACCTATATTATACAAGTTTAGTCTTCAGTCTGTTTTAGTGAACTGTACACATTGGTCAAAGCAGATCGTTTCTAACCGTCATGGAGTCCGTACTGTGGTTAGCCTTGATTTCAGCTGGGTGTCTGTGTCTGGCTAGTGTCGCGGTAAATATAATATATTAAACTTAATTATTTATTTATAATATACCTAATTGATTAATAATAATACATTCATTAGAGGAATTTTGTTTACTAAACAACGAACATATTGCATACACAATTGTATAATAGTCTTTGTTAATTATGTAAATACGTTTTGTATAACTCTGTAAAGTAAAGAATAAAGATCCTCTATCATCGTTTGATGTTTGTTTTTGTTGAAAAAAGTGTTAAAATAATATTTTAACTGTATCGGGCATAACACAAAATATAAGTTGACATACTCTTAGATTATATGAAATATGTTCAAATAGTACTGTAATGAGGTTAATTTTAAACACGAAAAATGTTTAGAAATTTACTAGTATTGTGTCACAACAAATTATTTAACGAGCTGTTCAAAAATATCGGCCATTTTAATTTAAAAATCTGTTAAATTTAAAATGAATTAATAAAACATAGTTTAATATTAAAACTTGTCAACAAATGTTTAGACAAAAAATATCTACGCAATATTATTATACTTTAATAGGAAGGTATCATATTAGTTCTTAATATCATTTGTTTGTCTTGATATTTTAGAGTGTTTATTATTTTGAACTCTATCATTGTTTATATACACTTTAGAACCATATTATATTATATTATTATAACGCAAGCACGTTTTTTTTTTTTTTTTAAAGTTAAAGTTTCATAAGTAATCATTATAATATGATTTTACGACTAAATGTTTCAACGCTCACACATTTATTTACTAACCCTGCATATACTTCTTAGTTCTTACACATATGAGGTCTAATATAATACCATTTGCCCGATATGGACACAGATCTATAATTGCATATATATATATATAAAAAATATTAGCACTTTGCAGACTAGGTGTTCAACAATAATTGCGGTCTGTGCAAATGTATGGTACACATAAAATGTTTATTATCATGTTTTTGAAGAGAAAAAAAATACAATCTGTTAAAAAGTATGAATATTAATTCAAATATTTGACACAGGCTGGTCCAGTTTCTAGGAAAAACACATTTGTAGAATTAGATTCACAGCTATTGGAACGCATTGAACTGACCACTGAGGAAATAGCAAGAAATTCGACGAGGGAATTCGTAGACCACGAAATTCAAGCCATGATTGATCTGTTCATTGGAAATTTAAACATCACGATCGTCGACGTATGAAGACTTATGTGCAGTAAAACTGCGGTGTAAACATTGTTTTTTTATCTAAATTTAGTCATCTGCAATTGTTTGTTTTTTTTTTTGTAGTTACAGCAATATTCCAATGTCCGGAATAGTTCCAACTTTGATGATACAAGAATGAAAGAACTTCAAAAAAAAGGATTGATAATGTATGAAAACACTGCAATTACCATAGATTACGTTGTATATAAAATCGATGTCTTAACAAAATCAATTGAAGAACTTGAACAGCTCGAAAAATATATAATTGATGAGGAAAAAGTATATACCTATAAACACATTATGTTTCATTGTTGTGTTACTTAAACAATTCTGTAACTATATAATATTTGTTTTATTTAGAGATTAAAAGATCTTTCTAATAATTCACTACAAAAAAAAATAAAATCAGTTTTGGACAAAATACAAACGACCAAGAGATTTATCGGAAATCACGTGGACCATTTAAAAGAAGTCAACGACATATTAAAAGGTCTTGGTGAAAAACTGGTGACAACATTAAAAGTTTCCAATCATTCAAACTAATATCGATTAGTTTACAATAGTCGAAGAGGACATCTCGTTATGTGTTGAACACAAATTTCATATTGCTATATTTAATTATATATTTTTTAATTACATTAAGTTATAATAATAAGAGATATCAATAATAATCAATAATATCGATTGAAAAATTTATTTTACTGTATTTTTGTAACGATACGATATTTAAAATTTAAAATTTGTTAAAAAATTTCTTCTTATTTTATTAAACTTCATGATTTTAATAAATACATGTAGACACAACACTGAAAAATAATTTTAGTATTACTCTAGCAATCAATTTTTTTTTATTTTAAATCAAAAGTTATTTAACAAAATAATTAAACAATATACCTTCAATAACTTAATTTTAAGAAATATTATTTAAGATAGATGATAATATTATAATGGTAAAAGAGCGTTATTATTTATAGTTTTATAAGTTATATGAGGTGTAACTGAATGACCTGACAAATGAAATCACAACTGTTGTTCTAATCAACATTAAAAAAAAAATTGTTTATTATTTATAGAAACTTGCGCTACAAATACAGTTGTACAAATTGTTTAATTTCATTTTTTAACACTAAAACTAAAACTAAAAATGTTTTACAATTCATTAATTTTTTTTGGAAAAATTCAAAATAGCCAATTTGTAAATCTAATTTTTAGAAAAATGTGATGATCAACATATTTATTTAAGTCAAATAATAGTTTACATTTTACAGTGTCTTAGAAAATCAATTTTTTTTAAGTAAATTCATTTCAAACGTAATAACTTTTTCAAAGTATTATTTTCGGGAATTTTCAGATATAAGTTAATCTTAAATTGTTTATTATTCATATCATTATGATAATTTTGTTCATACGTTTAACTAAGATAAATTTTTAATTTGTCAAGTCTTTCTGTTTTACTCTGTATATTGTTTATACATATAGCTTTTAAGTTACATTAAAGGTAACAAATTGTAAGTTACTACCTACATAAAATGTAGTTCATTATGCAAATTTATTATTTATGCAATTTAAATTTTAAACATAACAGCTATATTATATTGAACAACATAATAAATTATAATAATCCATTTTCTTATTATATTTTATCTTTTCTCCAACATTATACTTCAATTATTATTATCAGAGATAGGATTTTTATGCCTTTTAAATTATTTTTCTATAAGTTCTATACAATGATAACCAAGCTACAAATTTGATACACGATTTATAATATTTATTTACATTCTGAGTGGAGCGATGAATGTATTGATTTTACAATGATGTGTGTTTTGAGCGTGTGTGTGTGTGTGTGTATGTGAGTATGTCTGCTTCCACGAAGTAATGATTCCATTTTCAACTGCAGTATCTTTTCCAATGAAAAAGTGATTCTAGTTGGTCAAAATTTAATATTCAAAAGCGCCGGAAAAAAAAACAATTATGGAAAAACGGAAATTTTTACGCAGAATTGGTAATCGACAAAATGGTTTTTGGTGTAAATCTAAAAAAAAAAACCGTAGATACATGATATTTTCATTGAATATTTATATAAAAATTTTCTAAACACCCTGAAATTTTTAAAATATTTTGTCTCATGTTGAGTGATTTATAAACATATGAGATTGTTGAATATTATTATTGTAGTTTTTTTTTTTTAATTAATGTCGATAAAAAAATGTTTGCTCTGTCAAAAAACTTGAAAATGTAATACAAGATTCGTCATGAGTTTTTGTTAGCAGAAATTACAGAAAAATTTAATCGTAAATCTACAATAATTTTTTTATGAGCGTCTGAAGTTAGAATTTTGACAAAATTCGTAAATATCATGAACATTTTCAAATTATTTTTCGTTAGGTATTCATAAAAAAATTTTATTTTTATATATAAGATTTAAAAAGTAGACATGATTCCTCATAAGTTTGTCTACCTTTATCAAAAAAAAAATATATCTAGTCAAATTACCTATTTATGAGCATTTTAAGTTCAATATTTTACAATATTGGATATTCACTTGATTTCTCATGGAAATCTCTCTCTTCTTATTTTATTGTACTTAATTTGAAAACGAAACTGTATATACTTGAAATTTACATTATGTTTAATTTATCATTTTTTACACTTGGTAAGTTTTCAAAATTATTTTTTAGTTAAAAATGTATAAAATGTTCAACTTTTTTGAACTGTTATATTATAACATAGACACATAACCAAGATAATCTTTTTTAGATAATGCTAAATCAATATTTACCAACGCTATCTCTTCAAAGTACAATATAATATAAATAAAATGTTGTCTTTCATACACAGTGAAATGTAGGATACAATAATTAGACTTGAATAATAATAAATTCATCTCTAATTCGTTGGTCCAACTAATTTATTAACAAATTGAAAGAGAAGAACTAAGCCATTTTTCTCTATATTTTAGTTTTAAAGCGAATTATTATAATTAATATCTTATAAGCTATATTGTGCAAAAAAAATCAATATTATGTAAAAATATCCATAAATAATTATATTTTACAATATTGTTAATGGCGTTTGCTGCTATCATCGTGGTACAGATGGGCACGTGTTTCCCATCTTCGCTAGGTATGTATTATGTATTTATGCGTATAATAAAACGAATACCAAAGCTTCGTAATAACATTGAACATTGAACATATTATTTTTGAGACGTCATTATGCATACTAACTAATAACTACTATATACACTAATCTTATATTGCTTAATTTCTAATTGCTTAAATACTAATATAGGTACTATGCGTAGGGTATTATTATAATAAATACATATATTTTTTAATGTTATATAATATTATATACTGCTAATGGCTCAATCACCAAATCAAAATTTACGAACGGTAAATATAGAAAAAATAGTTCAAATGCTTAAGAGTTATGGAAATTGACTATATTTTTATTTGCTTATCTACACCAGTTATTAATATTTTTGAAATTGATTCAATAAACATGGTTTATTATCTTGAACTTTTATTTAACGAGTTTAAACAATATTCCATTATGCAATTTTTGGTTTGTGAACTATAATTCCTTAATGCAATTTTTGATTACTTTGTTTACAACCAGACATTTATCTCTATATCTTAATTTTTTTTATCAAGAATTGGCAATAGGAAATGGTATAATCTCTGTGAAACTTTGGTCTTTTATTATATTTTTAACATTTTTTTTAATGTGATGTAAACAACAATATTTTATTAAAGTTCAGTCAGCATACTTAATGAATACTCATGTAAATATTAATATAATTAATGATATCAAAAAATATTTTATTTGTATTTTACTCTAATCAAATCAATCGTTTGTTATCCAATTAAAATAATAATGAACATTTTAATCAAATAAAATAATTATTGCATTACTTTTGTTATTTAAGTGATAAAAAGGGGAAACACCTACTAAATAGTATAAATATTGATTTCATGTAGCATACGATTAACATTCAAATTAGGCACCAACAAGATGAGGACGTCACGCCTTTACATTATCTTATTATCGGCATTAGTAGTTCAGGCAAGTGTTTTAAAATAAATATTCTGTGATATAAAATAAAATATATTATGATTTTTATTTTTATTCAATTTAGTTGTAAAATAATAATTATGTCTATACTTTAGATTTCCTCTGAAACTACTGATCTAGATAAAGTATTAAAGAATCTTCTATCATCTTCGTTTGAGCTTGTAGCAAAACCCATAGCCGATTTAGTAAATGAAGTACCAATGAAATCAGATGTAGAAAATTTCTTGAAAGAATTCTCATGGAAATTAAAGCTGCTTATGGAACAAACCCAAGAGGTAATTTGTAATATTTTATAGTTCCTTTTTTTTGAGATAAAAATATATTTCTAAATCTTTAATTGTATCTAATTATAATTTTATAATAATATACCAATAAATATTTTAAACAATAAGATAGGTACCATAACATAATACACATATCGTATTTTAATAATTTAAAATATTAAGATAATTATTTATTCGTTATAATTTGTGTATACTGTTATTTCTTCAAAACTATTTTATAAATCAAAAACAAATAATTTAACACTATAATATTTATTCTGTTATTTTTATGATATTTCCTTTAAATGTTATCAGAGTGCCTATTTGTATGCTTGTAAAAGTCACCCAAATTATTAAACTACCTATTTCAAATCATAATACACGTATATCACAATCAACATTATATTGCCTCAGTATATTTAATATTATAGTAGGGACGTATGGTATACAATGTATACTCAATCGTCAATATTCATATCAGTCATATCGTATTGTTGACATACATTTTATTAATGGAGATCAGTAGATCACCAGACTAATTTATATTTGTTATTCTTAAGTTTGATGATTAATCATTATATTGAAAATATTTAATAAAAAGTCGGAAGTCAAAATATTACTGAGACGTCATAGAGCTAAAGTGTAAAGGCCGTCTATAATGTTTCACGAGCAAAAGTTGCTTGTATACCAATTACAAAACGATTTCAGTAGGTCATGATAAAATTTCCTATTTTTATATTTTAATCTGAGATATTCATACATAAAATTGATAGTGTCATTATTATGTTAATATACCTTGAATTTTTTCCATAACAAATAAAACTGTTAGAGTAAATGTTGTACAAGTGGGTTTGTGCCCATGGTAACTCGGAACGACATACAATCAATTTTATATATTTATATTCTATAAAAAAAAACTAGACAGTATATCATAGGTACTACGTTGTTTTAATTCACACCATTGCTATTGTCTCAAATGAAAAATACACTTAAAGATTAAAAAATAGTAAGATTTATAATAATAAAAGTCATACTAAATTTATAACTTAAAGTGAAATAGTAGCTAAAGGTACGTAAAACATAGACCACTGCAGTCTGCAGCATACGCTTTTTGGCTCTATTCTCTATTATTAAAACAATCATGTTTTAAAACTCTCAATATCTCATTGATATAATAAAATAAATTAATAATTATTGTTTGATTTTGGTTTCGCACAGAAACGTTTTGAATATAATAACTAATCATTTAGCTTAAAAATGAAAAATAAAATATTATTTTGATCTCATTTAACTACATTATTTAGGAATAATTCCCAAGTAAATTATAAAGTAACATAAATTATTATCAGTAACATAATATAGTATAAATTATTTGTAACATTGAATTTCTGTATAAATGCTTTATAATTTAAAGTTTTAATGTTTTTGTTATTTTGATATTGAAATTCCTCCAATTAGTTAATCACTATTCAAAAAACTGGTTATATTATTAGATGATTTGCACGTACCTATGATGGTAAATTTCATAATTTTAGTTGTATACTAATAGGAACTCAACAACGTATCTATGAAGTGATATAATTGGCTATACTAATATTCAAAGTTTTCTAAATCTTAGTTAAGATTCTTGTTGCCTATCATATTAAAGAATATTTATTAGATAATATATAAAGTATTTTTTATTCTTTAATTTCATCTTTACACATTTTTTTAATTTTTTTTTAATGTTATCATGGTTTAAGTTAAAAGAATTAATATTTTGTGACTTTGTAAGTAAATCTACTAAAGTTCTAGAATTTAGACTAATATGTGTATAATCTATATTATATAGACAATAAACAGTTACTTTAAAATATATAACAAAAATACAATTATAATTATATATTTAAGCAATAAAGGAATATCATAGTGTACTTACTATTATAGTGCATAATTGATATATATATATTAGATAAAATATTTTTTAGGATATTTTCAATATGATACCAAAAGAAGAGAGAGAGAAAAAAAAAAAAATTATTGGATACTTGTCAATGTATATGTCGGGAGCATATTCGAAGGTAGCGAAATCGGTATCCACTGTAACGAACAAATCTTTTGATACATTACCGGATGATATTAAAACCAAATTACTTGACATAGGAAATGATATTGATGACTTCTTAAACAACTTAAGGGTAAGTTTAGTTGTTTGAAAAAAAATAATATCAAAATTAGTATTTAATTCAATTATTACAATATTTTTTTATGTACAGGGTCGTGATAAGAATGGTTCAAAAACATCACAAAAAACACCAGAATAACAATGAATATAATTTCAATATTATTTTAGGTGCACAATAAAAATAATTCAATATCTAGTTGATTCGACAAATACCAATTCAATATTTCAATGTTAATTTTTAAATTATATTGGTAGAAATGACAAATGACCTACAACCATTGTTATATTGTAGGAAACACGAAAATTGTATTTATTGATGTGTATTTATATTATATATATTAACTTTATTTATCTAACAAATGTTATAAAACATCGACTAGAACACTTAACAGTAACAAACGTATTGATTGTATACATAAAGTTTACATTATATTAAACCTAATCTATAATGTGATAAAAATTGTAACTAGTAAATATATTATTGTTTTTTTTATTCAATAATATAAATTTACATGCAAATAAACATTATGGTACTATGCAATGAATAATACTATTTTATAACTGTTAGTATTAGTATTAAAACAATGTGTAATTTGTGGTGGAAAAAGAAAAGTATTTAATGTTACTACTTACTGCATTCCCATGGTCTTCAGAAACGTTATAAATACTTATATTTTGATTATACGGATTAAACAGTTAAGCGACAAAGACGTATGTCTAGACTCTAGAGAATCATTATATGAGATTCTGAGTGGAACGATGAATATATTGATTTTATAATAATGTGTGTTTTATTATTATTATTTTTTTTTTTTAGTCCGTAGCCCAACCTAACCGTATACACCATAATTAGTCGAAATAATGCTTAGATTTTCAATTTCAGTATTTTGTTTGATGGTAAAGTGAATCTAGTTGGTTAGGTTTTTCGTATACCTACAATGATATTATATTATATCACTGAATTCAAATTTAATACCATGCAATAAACAGTGACCCATTTGTAACCTACTGTACAGCAGAACGACATCCACTTAACCACCTGTTTTGTTCTAATATAACAAATTATATTTATTTTTATTAAAATATTGAATGAGATCATTATATATTAACGCCTTTCTTTAATGTACCTACTGGATATAAAGTCAGATTGCATAAATAGTTTTGTAAAATTAAAAATATAATATATTTATTATTTAATCAGTTAACATTTTGCGTTTATACTAGATATTAACCTTTGATATTCAATAATAGAGGTGATAAAAAAATTTAAAAAAATAGGTGCCTAGTTAAAATAAATTTAAATAATAAATTAAGGAATACCTATAAATAATATTGTTTTATAAACTTATTTTGTTCAACCCAACTTTATTTATTAAATGTTTAAGCGTTATAGCAATAAAATTGCAAATGTTGTAATTTATAAAATTAACTTATATATAGGTTATTCTCACATAGAATATACTACCTTTATCCGTAAAATTACCTAATTAAATACTATCGAGGTTAAATTTAAAAAATACAAGTGCCTTTACCTACTATTTAGTTAGGTCTATGTGAAAATATATCAGGACATCTTCTCTCCAAATCTTGAACATAGTGCAATTTCATTTAGCGGAGGCGGACGTCAACAATTTAACCAAATAAAAAGGTGATAGCGGAAATAAACAATATAATATAACATAATACCAAAGGCGGACGTAAACAATATAAGATTTAGCAATGGCATCAAATGGTCTATGAAAGGCAGGTATAACGTATAAAAGAAGACATTGATTGGGTTAGAATTGATGGATAAAAAAAAAGTTTTTCAAGGTTGTTTTTACTGAATATATATGGTAGATACTCTCAGTGAATAAGTTTTGACAATTTATTCGTTCGACAACATTACCAAGATGAAGACATCAAATGTTTGTGTTCTCGTAATATCGGCATTAGTGGTCCAGGAAAGTATTTTGAACTTCTACTCTATGGTAAAAATTTGATTTTATAACTGTATGAATTATGACTTACATAGGTTTCTTCTTCTGAGGAAGTTACTGAGCTTGATAAAATGACAGTCAATTTATTCCGTTCTTTGGTTGACATTGTGGAAATACCATACAGAAAAATTGAAAATATTGTAAATCCGTCGGAAGCTGGTTTACAAAAAAAACAATTTTTAGAGGATCTTACAATCAAACTTCAACGGAAGAAGGAAGAAATTGAAAAGGTAATGATATTTTTTAAGTAATAACTTTACATTCAACGAGATAAAATACAACAGTATCATTTTTTTTAAAATCTTATTTATGATTAGGTAGATAGATTTTAAAGGGCTACTTATATATTATGTGTTATTTGTGTTTTTTAGGAAATTGTTAAAATCGAAATTTATTTGTGAAAACAAAAAATTTTGGGAAAGTTTTCCATGAGAAATTAAAATGTTCTATCTATAGTTATGCCAATTTTAATACACGGTGTAATTTTTCAAATGAAACGTATCGTATAATATAACAATTATTTAGAGAGAAATAATACCTACCTAAATGATTGATTTATTTCCATCGTCTAGTTAATTTATTTCCAATAAATTTAACATTAAAATCTTCCGAGATATTTCTGAATGTACTTGATATATTTTTTTTTTATAATATATTCTTACCTACAAAATATTTCATATTACCTATATAAATGTGATTTTTAAACGTGGAAAACTAAAAAATATTATATATTATTTTACTTTAATTTATAATTATAATACTTAATGAACCTAGTACACATTTAGATACCTAACTTTGACAACGTATTATATTTTATTATACCTTGCCATGTTGTTAACCGTCATCGTTTTTTCCAACTCATTATTTTAAAAATTGATATTTATAAATTAATATTGTATTTTTATATTTGTGTTATTTAAAATGTTATATTATGTACTTGATAGAAAACTAAATTAAATTAATAACTGTTTCATCATGCCCACATATTGGTATTCTTAAAAGTTTATAATTTACACTAAAAAAATATAATGCAGCCATCTTACACAGTACTATTGTACAAGACTTATATTTAAAATAATATAATTATTAATTATGAAGTATGAATTAATATAATAAAAGATAACTAACAGATAAACAAACATTAACATATGGTAATTGGTCATACATATTAAATAATATTTAAATGCTATTTTAAGACTTATATGGAATCGCTATCACCGGAAAACAGAGAATTGGAAAAGAAGAGATTTATCGAATATGCCAATACTTCGCAAAGAATTGTTAAATTAGTTCATGATTATAGTAAATTGGGTAGGAATATGATAAATGCATATTTCAATAACCTACCAAAAAATGTCCAGAACAAATTAATTGGGTTGGGGCAAGACCTCAATAATATTTTACATAAAATAAAGGTAAATTCAAATAAAGATGGTTAAATTTTAAATATTAAATAATATGTAAGTAGCTAGTAGTTGAATAATAATATATACAATTTTTGTAATAGGAAATGTCCAAAAATGGTTCTCCGGCAACAAAAAATAAATAACTCCACGTAATCAAGAATATTTGTCAAAATCAGCGAATTATGACATCAATGTTATAGAATCATTTTATTACCTAAATGTAATAGGTCATATATGACAAATGATTCATATTTTTATCATTGTTTTATTTTTTACATTTATTTATTTACCGGTATGTATTTCAAACTAATCTTCTTCATTATTAATTAAAAAATAATAATATTATATGTATGTTTATTAATAATATATATTTAAAAATTTATAAACAATTACTAATATACCTAACCTTATATCTTATACATTTTTTTGTAAAAACTAATAACATATTATATTATAATTTTTACTAATAATGCAGTGAAAACGTTTTTTTATTTGAATTATGTTAAAGTTTAAACTAAAGCATATAAACCTCCGTAAATTTTTTCAATTTATATAATATGAAAATTATTTACTTTTACTTTTATACAACATAATACAACTTTTATATTGGTACAATTTATTTTATTTTCTCTAATCGTAATTAATCTTATAAGACAATGTCGTTATACTTATGAAGTATAATTAATAATTATAAAAACTAGCATTTTGAATATTTACTATTTAGAAACTAAAAAAACCATATAGGTATACCGAAATGCCTAAGGTAAGAAAAAAATTAAAAATGCACTTTGAATTTTTATATTAAAGCTGTAACTAGCGAATTACATGCTGGATTTTTCTGTCAAAAACTTAAAAAATGATATTATAATAGTGTTCGAGTTTTGATTTCAATTTTATTAAACTGTCTTGAATTTGTTAAATAGTTTATTCAAAATCAGTTGAATCAGTCAAATTTTATCCCACAAAAATAACAGGTATATTAAATACAACATTTCTATTAATGAATAAGGTAATCAACATACAAACTAAAATTGTTCTCTGACCAATTCACAATAAAATTAATAACAAAATTTAATGAATTTCTCCAGTTTAAAATAAAACAACCGTAATAGTATACCATATGTATTAAAATGTTGTGTAATGTTTTTTATGTGTAACTACTTTTTGAGTTAGGTTCGTTGCATTTTCTAACTACAAATATGTATGCGTCATGCGACTGGTAACTGGTAAGTATACCTATAGTTGCGACATTTTACATGTAAATTGGAAGTCAGTAAGTCAAACTTCTGATATTTAGTTAGTAATATATTTTAACTACAACATCATACATCAAACATGCACGTAATACTCATTATATACCTAATATATTAGCATATTAAAAACGATAATAATAGAAACAATTGGGGAAGTCACTTTGCTGAACATAAAGTGTCGTGTAAGTTACTGTATGTATGAATGTGTTAAATTTGAATTAAATGATAAATCATTGCATACAAAATACGATTCTGAGAGAAGACGATCCGTCTAAGAATATTTTATGACTTCTATTATTGCTTTTAAAGTAATTTATTTTATTACCAGTAATATTGAACACAGTAGGTTGAATTAATTTTTGGCAAAAATAAAATTATGTGTATAAAATATAATTATATACCTAAACGTTTAAAGTACTCAGGAATATTACTTTTAAATTAAAACAAAATAACTAAAATCGTTATTCTTTGTTTAAATATCTAAATACAAAATTATTTGCAATTGTTAGAGATTTCGACAAATTTTATATAAATTTAAACTTCAAATACTTATATAGAAAAAAAAAATCGCACCTATTATATATCTTTAAGATATAGAATTGCTGTAATAAAAACTTAAGAGGAACCTACTATTGTTGTAGGTACATTATTTTAAATATTTCAATTATATGTATTTACTTCATACTTTTAAATTTATAAAATATAACAAATGCCGATAATATTTTAAACTAAAGGAAAACCGTCATATCATAACCATTAAGAATTAAGACTGTAAATTATAGAACAAATATTATATAGCTGCTAAATATAATATGTATTGCATTTTTGTCAAGCCATTTCATATTATTCAAATAACTATGTAAACATATAACAAGCAAATAAGCCTTTTGTAAGTATTTCAAGCAATATTATTTCATAATTCAAACTTATTTCTGGCAAATGATTAGAAAAGCTGAAATAATTTTTCATTTTACCTTTAAATAATTATTTATTAACTGTATATAGTAAAATAAACAACGTAGTTAAATTAAATTATTGCTCTATTAAATTTTTTTTTATATATTTACATAACACAATAACACGAAATCAAGGATATGTATAAGGCATTAAGGCTAATATAAGCTAATATAAGCATTATAAACAATAAATAATTTTTTTATTTTCTACAAACATAAGATTATTATATTGTTCAGGAATGAAGTAAATATTTTTAAACGTTAACTTTGTAAGACAAAATTAATCTTATTTTATAGTTTTCAATCATTAATAATAATTACATACGTATACATTATTGTACCTACATAGATTTCTTCTGAATCTACTGAGGTCAATAAAATAATAGTCAAAGTACTGAAGTCTTTAACTTAAGACCTAACACAGGTGTCTTCCTTCGAGTTGGAAAAGGAAGCTCCTGTAAGATCATTAAGGGATCAAATTATGATAAGTTTTTATATGGTTTCTCATCAAAAGTTGCCGAGATGGCGAGATAACTTAATAAGGTAATTTATAATATTTGAGTGCAGCTTAGATGATTGTTATAATTATTATAAAGTAGGTATTATTTTTACTATTATTTTTAGACGTCAAGGATGTACCTATTATGTTAAATATTAGTTATGCTTTTAAAGTTTAAAATATACAATCCAAACAATATTTAGAAATAACATTGTTTAATTTTACCTTTTAAGCCGTGCATTTTTTCAATAGTATTTTTTGGTGATATTAACATAATAATATGCTAGTCATGTCGCTCATTGTCAATTTAATCGATTATTATCAATGTGATAGAATTAATTGATTCCGAAAAATTCAGTTTCAAAATGTACACATTGCATATTTATTGAATAAATATTAATTTTTTTAGATACAAGTGCTGTTTATCCATAAATATTTTATTATAATTTATAAATTACGTACATATTTACTAATAGTTAGTATAACATAAATGACATGTTTATGAAAATCATATTTTGGGCATAGGTATTAGGTAGTAGGTCCCTAGGTATTTTTAAGACTGTCAACTACATTTTTTAAGTTATATCGAAAAATACTTTAATTAAACTAAAATGTAATGTTACCTAACGTCCTTAAAGGTCTACGATGTTGATGATTCCTTGAAAGAATTAAAATAAATTAAGAATAAAATATTAGAAATTTTACTGTATTTGACAATATTATTTGTCACAGATTTCTTAAGAAAATCTTTCAGTACATCGCCAGAAAATATGCAGACCAAATTGTGCTCTAGTAGTACCTACCTATGTAACTTACATGTTTAGATAGTTTAATGTGTACTTATAAAACCAATGATAGTATTAAGCTAATATATATAAATATATTATATTATAAAAAATATTTTACTATTTACTGTATACATTTTTTTTTACTTTTTTTTTTTTTATTAAAATTGATAGTCCCAATGGTGCTATCTCGTCCCTCACTCTCTACAAAATATATGTGGCTGACCAACCAAAAATAATAATTTCCTTTCATACCTTAGTAGCTGAATTTTTCGATGGCAAATGTAATATTTTACTTACAAAGTCACCTTAACGACATGGAATAATTGTATTCCAAACGGAAAGTTAAAATAAATAATGAAAAGTCTTCGCATATAGCTTTTTCTCTCAGGCAACGCATTGTCCCTTCTCTTTTCCTGTCAAACAAAATTATTCCAGCGGCTACCAGTGTTAAGTACTTAGGGCTGATCCTTGACAAACTTCTAACTTGGGCAAAGCATATAAAACAAAAACGTCTCCTATTAAACTTAAGCCAAAAGTCGCTATATCCACTCCTAAGTAAACACTCCAAACTCAATTCAAAAAATAAATTGTTGCTCTACAAACCCTCCTGAAGCCTATTTGGACCTAGGGTGTCCAATTTATTATGGGCAAACAAAAACCAAAATTTACAAAATGGAAACGTTCCAATCAATATCACTAATAACATATACTAACGCGCCCTTCTATGTAACGAATCATTAACTGCATGCACTTAGATCTTGGAGTACAGACTGTCACCCAAGTGGCATCATCTTACTACAAGCACTTCCGATGTCGACTAACGAACCATCCGAATCCACTAATTTCTGCACTTAACTCAGCTAATATCCCTGAAAATCTTTCGAGAAGGCTTAAAAGGCACTGATGTCGTGACTTGGTGATAAAAATTGGTAATAAAAAAAAGATATAAAAAATAATAACAATAATAATTATAATATGTAATATTCATGAGATAGATTATTCATATAATCGATCGTATCTGGGTGTTACTACTGGGGGGTGACTTCTCTCATCACGTTCCCATGTCCTGTATACATATACATTTTTTCGCACAAATATTTTTTGTAAATACCATAACATATTGTATATAAATCAATAAATGTTAAAAAAAAAAACAATTAATAATTATAAACAGTCTTTAAATAACTTAAATTGTATTTACTTGGAATGACATAATATCTTTATATTATAATTTATTAATGATACAAATTCATGAAAAAAATTGTACCAAAATTATTTAAACGTATAGCATTAAACATAAAAACAAGTCAGTAGTCTATCTATATACCACATAATATATTATTTTGTCGTAAGTATATGCACCCTTCGATAATTTCACTCTATCTACGTTTGAGAGACCGAAATTCCTTGCATTAACCGTTTTCATATAGGGCTTTAAAGTAAACATTTAAATACCTAGTATATACCTGACTATTCAAGAAAACTGAAAAACGGATAATATAACATACGAAAATCTTTATTAATATAAAATATTAACACAATTTACATAATATAAAAAACATTTCCTGATCGTCGTATTTACTAGTACTACGATTCGAAGAGACTATTTGTTTGCAACGTCCTTGTTGCCTCAAATATTATTTTAAGGTGTCTCAGTTTATTTGCTACATTGACCTGGATTACATTTAAATATTGTCTGATTGATATTATTTATTATTACTATATTTAAACATATTAGTTGACACACACAGCAATACTAAACACATTTTATTTCACATAATAATATTTTTTTTAGTAATTATAATAATATTGTTTAATATTCACTTGTTTGTATTTATTATTATAGAGTTATAAATAAGTGATCGTGGATTGTTTGTATAACGTTCTTTATCGTTTTATAGCAATGTGTATAAGCGTATTTCATCTCACCCACTTTCAATCTAAAGATAATGATTAGTAAGAAATTACTTAGAAGTTAAAACTATAAGTTATAGGTACAAGTGCTTAAAAAATAATATTATTCTATTACAAAAATAGTGCTAAATGTTTATTTCTTATTGTAAGTACTGCGGTATATATCACATACATATTGTTTATTATGAATAAAAATACAAAACTCAGTAATCAATAATCCATTTTATTCCATAATAGAATAAAAACAAACAACAGTGGTTTGTAAGCTGAATGCAATTTCTGATTAATGTGCTTACTATATGCCAGTTATCTCGATCCACATTCAATGAGAGCTGGTCTGCTTAAGATTTTCAAAGTTTGGGAACACATAAACTTGGTGAACTTTACGCGCTCCTTTTCGCCACAGCAGTGGTAATTAAAACTTATTTTCATAATACAGATTCTATTAAATGATAACGGGAGACGGATGGAATATCTGCTGAACTCTTTTCCGACAAAAGAGACTGAAAAGACCTTTTGTCGATCTTTTGAACGGGACGGACGCGATTACAAAACCAAAAATCCCTTGTACAGCGCGAGGCCGAGTGAAATGCGTCGTTGCTTCGGCATAACCCCCTAGAGGTTCGTGTACACCACAGGACCGCATCAAAGCAACGTGGACATGAAAATTAATTTCCAAAATCCAAAAAGTTTCGAGGGACCGAGATTCATTTGTTTGATTTTAATTGGTGAGGGACGGAAAAACATGAACCTGCTAAGACGTAGCTATGTGGATTCTCCAAGATAGAAAAATAAACGTTAAAAAACCACATCAGTCGAGAGAGTCTGCCTATATTATGTACACTTGCAATCTACTATATATTATATTATATAGGTACTTCCTACTTAAATGTTTGAATTCAAAAATAGACACATACACACAAACAAATACTTATATATTCACGTTATTACCATAAATCGATAGGACCGCTCAGTCGTACACAATAAACTCGACAACTGCCGTCTGTCTGTATGTCTTTAAAGATATTCATTCAACACTTGAAATGCTCTCTTCGTCGCTGTGTATAATATACGACAAATTCGATGGTGCGAAAGAAAACCCTCTTTCGCCATTTATACTATATTCGTTGAAAATCCTGAATTTAAAATGAATCAACATATTATATTATGGTATCAAATAAATGGATTATCCTTTCTACATTGTAATATGTATATTATTCCAATGAGGTTTTTTTTATGTATTGTCAATAGTCAATATATTTTTCTACACTTTTACCATCAGTAGCGAAGCCAGAATATTTTCAAGGGGGGTATAGGGCACATACTTCGTTTGATTTTTCAAATTTTTCAAAATGTTTTCTTCATATCTGTGTCATAATTTAAATATTATTATGTGAACTAGCTATTACAAAAACGTTATTAGTTGGTAATTTGTTCATGTTATTTGTCTTGATTAAATAAAAATATACTTACGAAATTAATAAATTATTTTATAAAGCCAAAGAGTTGTTGAGGGAGGAGGAGAGGTCCTCCTGATTGCGTTGCTGGTTTGCAAGTAGCAATTATATTGCAACACTGTAGTTTCTCATTCCCAATACTGTTTTAGTGTTATGACTGAAATTGTGATTTTAATAGTGTCAAATTCTATGAAGTATATTGAATAGACAAAATAAGATCCAATATAATAGTTAATGAGAACTATGTTTTTAGATAGCTTATTTATAGTGGCTTTCAATTAAAACGTAGGTTTTAATAAATAAATTACGAACAGGAGTTTATATAATTTTGATGTTAATGTTTGCAACAGTTTAAATCAGTTTTAATCTTTATAAGTACTATTCGAAACTATATTACAAATTAAACTTTATTTTAAATTAAATGTATTTATTTCAATAGCATAATATATTATTGACATTACATATACCTATACCATTATTAAATACATTAACATTTTACAACCATGTTAATATTATATTATTATTTGCATCCAAATTTCTTGGAAGTCGTATATTAAGCTCGTGAATAAACTTAAGTAATTTGTATATGATTAACATTTTATTTTGTTAATAGTAATTATAATTCAACAAAAATATTTATTTTTTCATTCAATTTTAAAGTTTCCATTGGGTAAATGAAAACTAAGACGTTATAAAGTACTTAACCAAACGAATTACTGAAAAATGAATAACCAAGTATGAATAAATAATTATTATTTTAATTTTACTGATTATAAGTTGAATATTCTAAAAAATTCAATATAACAAATTATATTAAAATCAAATTATTATATTTACATCGTTGTTTATCACATCAATATTATTGATAAAAACATCTCTTTTATTCTCGCCATTAACATAAAAGGTATTTTGAGTATTTAAGTACGATTTATGTTGAATATTTTGACTTTCATAGTAAATTTGGATAAATACTTATTATTATTTCTAATCATAAATCGTGGGCTCAGAAGTCAACAACCAAAGTACTATGACTGTTCTATTATGTATCTGGTATGGTATGGTTGACACCATAAACACGAGGTATTACTATTTAGTATTTAGTCATTACTCAATACCTACTAATTTATTTGATCAGGTTCTATACCTAATTGTTTTAACACTATAGTTAGTGAAGTAGAACCAAAAGTTTCTATTTAGATCGGTTTTATAAATAACACATATTAGTCTATTATTATGATTTAGAAGTTTAGACTCTATGAGTTATTGATAAGGATAACTCATCAAATAATGCACTTAAGTGGTCGTTTGTTGAAATTGAATTTTGAGCATTTTTGATAACTAAACTTATGTGCATAAAAAGTAGATTTTCAAAAAAAATGAGTTGGCATCTTATGCTTCCGAGATCACAAAATTTATAACAACATGATATTATAATTGTATTAATTACTAACATTAAAAACCTTTGGTATATAATACCATATTACCATAAACAGATTATATATATTTTCTATCAAGAAAAGATGTTGTTTTATTTGATGTATGTATTTTATTCGTTAAATTATTCAAATATTATAAATACTAACATTTAAATGTGTAGTATAAATATAAAATATTAAAATATAAAGCAATATATTAAAAAAACAAGAGTAGGTTTATTTGAAGTTTCATTGGTCTGATCTCTCTGATCATAATCTAAACTTAAGTTACCTAAATATTTAAAATATATTATGTTATCAAATATTATACTTAATTTAATATTTTCAATATAGTAAGAGAAAATTAACTTATCTATTATTCATTATTGATAAAGTATTTCCTTCAAATCTCCCAGATATCTATTAAAAATAAATTATACATCTCTTTTAAAAATCACGTATTGTTTTCTAAAATAAACTTTTTTTATCATCATAGTTTTATTGGTTTTTATATCATTGTACTTAGTGTATAACAAATAAACCCAAGTTGAAGCGGAAGTTTATTTGGTACACATTAATAACATTTGGTAGTCTTGTTGAACGTGTAAATATATAGTGATATAATACACATGTACCTACTTGGATATAATCACGGCCCATAAAATCTTCCTGACTAAACAAATATAATATAAGCACCGGGTTTTCATTAAATTGTAACTAAAATAACATTTCGATAAAACATAAGATTTTCGTTAACGAAATTAAATCAATACTTTCAATCTAATGTCTTAAACTATAGTGCGTTATAACACTAGTAAATAATAATAATAAATCATAATAATATTTTCAATACTCTATAAAATTAGTTAATATTGAAAATTATTTGACATGTATTTCATTAGCCATTACACATTAATACATTTATAAATATTGTATTTAAAGTATGTAGCTATACAGTACACATCGGAATATTAACTAATAAAATACAGGTAGGTAGGTATAATACAATAATATGTTTAATTATGTCGTGTTTCACGCATCCCATAAATCAAGACACAAAATTATATTTGCCCATGACCGTATTTCTAATAGTGCGTTAAATGATAATGAAATTAAAACCGTTGATACAGTGACCGGTGATATGATTTGTCATCGTTACCGGGCCTTTGTAAAAGTTCAACTGAAACCCAAAAAGTGCGTCCGTAAGCACTTTGAACAATTAAGTTTCTTGTTGCGCACCTAAGTTTTTTCTCTTTTTATGTCTGTGATCCGATTACAATTTTTACAAAATGTCATTGGATATAATGGATGCAATGGATATAATCAATGGATCATATACGTCCGTTATTTTCTTTCGGTATAGGTACTGTTATTTCTCTTCTCGCATCGGCCGGAGGTACCGTAATGAAAAATCGTCTTCTGCGCCAATTATTATTCTTAAAAATGTCAATCACGTTTAAGTGTATTGCAAATACCTCTCAGAGTTATTAGGAAAATAGCGCTCGGGTGTTAGCGAAATATTTACACTGTAGAAACGGTGAGAGGGTTGTTTTCAATAACGTTTAACATTTTGAGAAATTAACGGTAGCCCTTTTACAGCACCGACACATACACACACACACACACACACACATACACACACAATATTATATAGGTACATAAGCGTACGTGAACACTAGCACACAGGAATATGTATAAGAGAAGCCGCGGGGTTGGTTTTAGTGAAACCTTTGGGAGTCGATCATTTGTCAAAGTCTTTTCGCCTCGTGTCTCGTTCTTGAAATGTTGATAAATCGACACGACCACACCCTGTCTATCATGGTTAGTATAGAGTGTAATTTCGACCCACCCACCCCTACCAGCGCACCACAGGCCCGAATTCCTGGGCGTCGTCACTCTCATATTATTATTATGTTCTCGGTGTTTACAACATTTTAAACAGCTAAAACGCTATACACCATACAACGTATTATGTAATGACAACGGTATTATTATCATTGCAGTTCTTGTTCGACTCGTCTAAATTCTTCATTTATTGAAAAAATTGTCGGCTTCCTCACTCCTGTCATAATAGCATGTAGACCGTGTTATTAATTTCCGTAACATGGATTTAAAGATAAATACGTGACTCGGTTATGTAAAAAAATATTTTATTGCTGTATAAGTAAAAATTAAATTCTGTGAGATTGAAAGTTGTAATGTACTTTATCCTGTAGGTACCTACCACTAATATGTTATTATGAAATATAAATGAAATATTTGTACGAATTCGGAACTACGAAAGTACGAACGCACTTTTAATTGTTTTATTTGATAAAAAAAAATATGCCTAAGTTAAGTCGTAATATTAAAAAACTAAAAAACAAATATATTTCAACAAAACTATTGACCTTTAGATATGTGATATATTTTATTTATGGTATTTTAGTACAGTGTTAACAGAGACAATAATATAATATTATAATTATAATTATAACTATAACATTATGCTGGATAATATTTTACAACTTATATTTTAGAAACCGGCATATCGACTGTAAACAACTATATACTTTGAGTATAATAAAATGAATAAAGAAAAATAGAAACGACTCTCCCGTTTTCGTGGTGTGACACATCGCAGATTCGCAGCATATGCAGATGCAACTAGGTAGGTAGACTTTCATTTAACAATTCACAGAAACCACACGAGGGTGCAATTAGAAATGTGGATATAACGTAGTCAATTTTTATCCCACCGGGTTTTCAAATAGCATTATTTTGGACGACGACTAAAACAATTTGCATCTACAGCAGCAGTCGCAGTGGCACGTAATTGCAGAACGACGTGAGTAGAGGAGGTGTCCCGTGTTTGTCTTGGTCGGGTGAAAGAGGGGACTTACTTGATTGCGTTAGCCCAAAATTATGACGGGTTTTGTCGGCAAATTGAGTTAGCATAACATTATGACAATATTAACCAAACAACCAAGGCCCGTTAACATTTTCCTCGGCCATCCCCAAGAAATTATTATTTGCCTCCAGTATTACCCTTTTTGAAAGCCAAATTGATATTATTTTTGTTCGGCTTGGCGGTGTTAAGACGCGTTCAGGTAAAATTAGACACTATTTTATACATATAAAAAAATATATATAATTTAAAAATGATTCGTTCTGCTAAATGATTACCTACATTGAAGTTTGGACGTGTAATATTGTAAATAATAAAGTGTATTATCCCCAACTACTAACTAGTAAAAACAATTCCTAATCTTAAACCTACAAACTTGGTTAGGTGAATGTGAATCAGTTCAACTGAAACATAAAGTGATGTATACATATTAAATTAAATTGTTATATGAATAAAATATAAAATAATTTTATATTTGATTTATATAAATTATGAATCCATTTTTTTATAGATACATTAGATATAGAATTCACATTTAATTTCTATATAATATTATAAATTATAATAGTGAATAGGTAGTTTATACTTTATTATACTATTTATATTATATTTAAATATATGTTATTTCATATTATATTATTCTATTCAAATATTGAATCATCGTAAAAGAATTTGTAAACTACGAAAGATAAATAAATATTATATTAACTGTTTATTTTATTGTTTCTTAAGATATCTTTTCTTTAAGAATTTTATTTTAATTAGATTACAAATATTTATTAATTGTAAGTTTGATAACAATCATAATATATTATAGCATTGTATAAATACATAATGTTTCTAGCTTATATATTTCTAGCAGTAATCATATTTTCTTTTTTGGAAGTGAATGAAAATGGTACACATTTAAATTTGTTTACATACGTTTAGACGGCGAAGATAAATTATTGGGAATTCTATAGAATGTAGGCAAATACTTACAATCTACTTGCAATTTAAAATATATAGTATTATTATATAATATGTTTGTCACAATAATTTCTAATAAAAGCAACTAATAATTCATTTTAATTATTTACATATCATATAATTTATTTGTTAAATATATAAAATGTATTTATGTACATTGTATTTACATTAATTAGTAAAAAAAAAAAAAAATTAAATAAAAATATATTTTAATTAGTTAATATCCATTTAATGTTCCAAAATATTTATTATTGTATAAGGCTGTAAGCCATAAACATAATATTATATAGATAACTTATTTAGTACAATATGATAAAATTTATTCAATAACCTTTTATAACCAAATATACTCGTGAATACACAACTGTATCTGTATGTCTATATAACTGGGTTTTAAATTTTAATGAATTAAAAAACCAATCAGCGTTTAAAATTAAATATTTTATTTTATTTTAAATATTATGTAAATTTAAAAATCATAATTACCTTTAGTATTTTATACTTAAAAAACGTCAAACTAAACAACTAATCCAAAGTTATTTGAAATTATAAATCAAGTTTATACACAAGTAGCTGGTATTATAGTTTTATGTTCTACAACACGACGATTGAGTAAACTTTTAAAACGTTCCATAATACATAAATAAGAACTGCCCGTGGCTATAAGAATCAAAAAGTTGATTGGTATTCAATGTAAAATTTCAAACAAATTAATAGTTCAAGTTTAGTTTTCACACAATTCCCAAGTTTCAATTACACCCGTAAGGATATTCAAACACAGAGCTTTGAGTTTTCAAGAAGAATTAATAATTCAAAGTGGAGGGAAAATTAAATCTATATAATATACATAACCAAGCCAGCCACTTTAAATTATTAAGTCATAGCGGAGAGACCCTTTACTATTTAGTGAGGAACATCATAAATACATAATACATTTACAAATATTATATGAATTTAATTTATTTATTGATTCAATTATCAAGCAAAAAATACTGGAAGGTTTTTGTACATAAGTAAGTCGTAAGTGTGATCAAAATATTAATTTGTAAAAATACAAAATAATACAAATTATACTATCCAGCTTTTAATTTGTATAGCGCTATGGTACACTAACAACGATTTCGGAAAATTATTTTTATACTTTATGTTACCTACTTACATGTATAATAGGTATATTATTCGATTTGTTATATTTAGAAAATTGAGGGTATACTAAAAATTATGATTTAAAATTTTTAGTTGATTAGTTTATTATTAATTAGATAATTAGTATATAATGTATACATTTATGTTTCTACAGTAAATATTTTGTTTTATAAAAATAAAATTAATAAATTGTCAATTTGTAGCTTAATAAATATTTTCTACTATTATGATACATATTTAATTATACCTTTAGTTATCGGCCATCACGTTAAATAATATTAAATTAGTAAGTTTATAATTTTATCTACTAAAATTCTTATAGTAGGCATAACGCACATCATGGTTACATTTTCTGTAATATAAATAACAAACACCTACACACGTGTGTTACCTAATTAAACATATTCCAATTGGTATAGTAAAAAGTTATTTATGTATCAAAATTATAAAGTTACTAGAATCATGTCTGTGTGTTATCAGATTAATCAGTGTAAAATATAGCTAGTTATTTATAATTTATTTTATACTTCAGTGTTATTCTCCGAAAACATGTTAACAATAAAAAAATTGAGTCATAAAAATATAACTTATATAAAGTTAAAAAGAATTATTTCTAGTATAACGATTGAATCGAACAAATTCAATACATGGATGAAAATGTTAACATAACAACTTTTACAATTACGTTGTTCAGTATTCTAATAAACCAATTGAATCCAAATCGAATTTACTTTAGCTAGTATGCTCCGACACCCCACTGTTACCTGACTTAACTATCTTCGAGACGCGGCATGAATGTATATATTTACAGACGGTCAAATTAGTAAACACATATTTTATGTTATACTTACATTTTATACTTCCAAACCCATTCGGCCGACGTATACATATATGGATATGGTAAATAACTTTTTTTTCATAATTAAATTACATAATATGTTTTATGGATTACAGAAATTCTCTAGCTATAATTAAAATATTTGTAAAAAAATAAATAACTTTTCCTAACATAAAAATGTCCAATGATTATTTCAGTAATGTTTTATTAGTTATCAGTCACGACTCATGGCATTATCATATTATGGCTTGACATTAATTGCGTTCTGATCACTGATTACATGTATATGGTTGTATAATACCTAGTATAAATGTACAATTAATTAAGAAATGCAATGATGCTATTCTAGAGAAATTCAATTTGTCATAGATTAATATTTTTTGAAATTTTGAGGTAAATTTAAATTGTGTACAAAAAATTTTTAGGAATAAAATATAATGTATTTCACAAATATAACGTAACATTTTAGAATTTTCCGAATTTATAATAATGCTTATCATTGATGGCTAAAACATGGTATAAGGCGATGTGATGTGAATGATGCAAATTTATTTGGTCACCGTTATTGTTAGGTATTTAAATACTTTCCTATAGTCAACATTTTATTTTTATGTTCTGTCTTTAATATTTTTGGTCAAATGTACATAAATTACTTTAATCAATAATGGTGTTATTTAATAAAATTAAAAATAAGGCATAAAAGTTAAAGGTTATAGTTTAACTATGAATTTAAATAAGGAGGGGAGCTGGAGTGATGACATTTTTAAAAAAAAAATAATATATCGGGACTGAGTCACACACATACTCAGTAGGATTAAATCACTATTTATTTATTTTAGTTACATGGGTATTAAAAACATGATAAAACTAATTTTAATATTTCTAAATTTGTATAGGTAGGTATACTATTATGACATTTTAAATGCACCTATGGATATATTAATAATTAATATCTACTACAAAAAATACTTAGTTATAGCTAAATGATATTCAATATTAAAAAAGCGGCAAGTGGTCACGCTTTGCACAATTATAGGTTTCAATATAAGTCTGTAATGAACTAATGAACGTGTTAAATTTGAATTGGACGATATAAAATCACTGTGTTACTGAGTGAACCCGGTCTGTCAGGTCGATGTCGGCCGAAGTCAACCGCACTGCGCGATGTCCGGCATCGAACTAGAACGGTATCTCGGCGGAACAGCGAGTTCGCGACTTGGATGCAGCTGCACTTTTGCTTCGGCCAGCTGTACCTACAGCGGGAGACGAGACGGATGGCTTCTCGATCTTGACTTCGGTGGAAACGGCCGTCGCATTATTATTGCCGTGTCGACCAACGAAACGTAACACCGGAACTTTGGACTGGAATAATTTTCCATGACCATTTCGGCCGGGCCACTTAACGTCTTGACCGAGATGGTTTGCATCGAGTCACCGGAAGACGGTGAATCGATGGATACCGACTCCTGCGTCGTGGCGGCAGACGGCTGTAACCCGATATCGGACGCGTCACCCGCAGAAACCGTCTGCATCGCGATGTTCGGCGTTGAACTGTATCGCTTGGTCGCCGGACCGGTGAAATCACCGCGACTTACCGACATGATTTTTTAATTCGATCCATTTGACATTGCTCAGCTCGTCGAAAACTCGGTACATCCGTACATCAAGATCGATTCAGCGGACGGTGAGCGAATCTCGACTTCGGACGATGTATTCTGTACGGCACAATAAGTGCAGCGATACTCGACATGATGATAAATATCTGATGTAAACTAAAATAATATATTATTATACATAGGGTAAGTGCGTTATAACTTTTAGAATATAATTAATTATTCGTATAGTGTTCGTTGAGACAATACCACAGAAATAAAATTGTTCTATATTATATTGAAACGAATACCTAATAACATTATATATTTCTAACGCTGCAGCCCATAGGCCCATAGCAATACGGTTTTAAAAACTTTTGTCTCGGGAACAAATATATTTAATATAACAGTTTATTATATATTATTGAACGTTAATTCCTGTTAGTTCATTCTTCGAGCGTGCTAAATTCCCGGTTTCTAAAAGTATTTGTATACAACCCATTAGGCCATGCAGATGAACAATAGATTAAAAAAGGGGGTCAAGCACATGTCGCTCCCCTGTACAGTAGGTTACAAGTAGATCACTGTATAATGGATAGTATTAAATTTGAATTCAACGATATATTATCATTGTATACGAAAAACGATTCTGAGCGGAGACGGTATGTCAGTCTAGGATATTTTAAATTATATTGATATTGTTATTTTACGGTAGCTGCTAAGTTGAATTAATATTATTCATATTATTTAATTATTAACCTAAAATTATCAGTGATGTTAGAAAAATATTATAATATACACTTTTACTCGTTAAAATTGATTTTAATATGTAATTTCGTTCAAATTTGAACTCAAAATGTCTGTAAAAAATAACTGTGTTTATATATTTTTTAGATTCTTTGTTTACAGTATGTATTATTTATTAGAATCTTAGTTTTAAATTTTCAATCCTTAGTTATAAAAACTGACCATTTTATAATTGTTTAATTACAATGATTCATAATTTTCAAGAATTTGATGAATTTTGTCAAAATTTGAACTCTAAATTCTTATAAAAAAAATGTGTGCCGATGTATTTTTAATATTTTTCAATTGCTATTGTAACAATATATCAGGAGCCTTGTAATAAATTTTCATTATTTTTGGCCAAACAAATAAAAATTTATTGGTATTCATATAAAAAAAACCTAAATAAAATTGAAAATTAAAATGATCCGTAAAAATCTCAAAAACAGTCAACATATATTCAAAATTAGATGGTGTATAGAAAATGCTAATATAAACATTCAGTGAAATTTTCATGCATCTACAGTTATTCGTTTTTGAATTGCAACAAAATAAGAAAATCGCTACATGAGAAATCGAGTGAATATCTAATCTTGTATAAATTTGAACTTAAAATGCTCATAAAAATTTATTTTGACTTGCTTATAAACATTTTTTTATTGATAAAATTAGGCAAACTTATGAGGAATCTTGTATTACATTATCAAACCTTAGATTTGAAAAAAAAATTTATTATGAATTTCTAACTCAAAATAAATAGCACATTTTCGTCATTTTTACGTATTTTGTCAAAATTTGAACTTTGATTAGGTACCTTTAAAAAAAAATTGTGATTACGGATTTTTAATATTTTTCATCTGCCTTTGAAACTAAATATATTATAGAAGCCTACTATAACATTTTCAAGATTTTTTATCAAACAAATAAAATTTTATTGACATTTATAGAAAAAAAAAATTAAAAAAATTAAAAACTTAAAATGTCCGTTAACAGCTCAAAAAAAGTCAGAATATTTTGAAAATGCTATGGTGTGTAGAAAATGTTTATATAAACATTCGGTCAAAATTTCATGTATCTACCGTCATTTCAATTAGAGTCATACCTAAAACCAAAATCGATTTTGTCGAACATTGGTTTTCTATAAAAATTCCCCTTAATTTTTCATTTGTTTTTCACGGCGCTTTTGAAAAATACTGGGAAATTTTAACTTTTGACCTCCCAAAGTACCAACTAGATTCACTTTCCTATCAGAAAAAGTACTATTGAAGAAAATCAAAGCATTTTTACTGTCCTAAAAGGTAATGACAGGCACAAAAATTTAAAAAAAAATTTTAAAAAAAAAACACACATCATTGTAAAATCAATACATTCATCGCCCCGCTCAGAATCTAAAAGAATTTGATAACGTTTATATTCTGGTACATATTTTGTACCTTGCTTTGAATGGAACCGTTATAAAAATGTAATAACTTAACAAGTAATATAGGTATATACAAACAATCTTAACTGCGGACTATAAATATATTGTGTATATCTTAATTCCTCAATAATTCTAACTATTTACTGGTAACTAACAGACGGACGGATATGACGGACACGGTGATCTTATTTTCTGTGTGTGGATCAGATGATATCTACTATAGAAAACACTCAAATAATAAATCGTTGTTTAAACTTTAGAAATAATTTCTTCAAACGTAGTTTACTGAAATATATGAAACTAATAAATTTAATATTTGAATTATAAATCAAATTTTTGGGGTTGATAATTTCAATATTAGAGGCGCTAAGCACCTCCAAGCACCCTCCCCTCTCTAATCATCAAATCTAGTATATATGCTATTAGTAATACAGTAGATTTATATTAGTTTTTGCCGAAAAATGTAATTTGAAAATGTTATTGTGTGTACTATGTATAAAGTATAATAGGTAAATAATATTTTTTTAAAGTTTTAACTTTTAAGTACCTTGAATCATATTTTTAAATTACAACAAATTAACTAAAATCGTTATTCTTTGTTTAAACATCTAATTTCGTCCAAATTTGAGCTTAAAATATTTGTTATAAAAAGAACTGTGTTTATATATTTTTTTTGATTCCTGAGGTCCACCAGATTCTGCAAATAGTGTTGCCATAGTCGCAGAACAAAAAAATGAGTTCAATCAGTCAATCGTCTTGTAACCAAACAGTGATAATTAAGGAGTGGTTTAATTACTCAACTCTTCAACAGGCTACATCTAATTTTATTAACATATCAGACGTCAATAAAGCAAACAAATTATGTGTACGGGAAATAGTGACTTTAAAAACAAGAGGTTGCCTTTGTGTTTTTCAAAGATGTAATTGTAGGAGTAATTGTGAAATAAAAAAATGCGATACCTTGCAATGTTTTAAATGTAATATTCATTGTCATAAACAAAAAATAAATTGCATGCTTATTGGCTTTGCAGTATTATTATTTATTATATTCTTTCCCTTATTTTTGTATTTAGAATTTACCATATCAATTTATACAATAGTTAACTAGAATGAAGAATTATTATATTATTTATATATATTCTCCTGAAAATTGAAAATTTGTTTCGTTATATGGATGAACAGATTTCCAAGTCCGTTTCGTAAAAAACTATCCATATTGTATTATTGTTTAATTACGCGATGTGTAAATATAATATAGTTCCGTTTTTTTGAACTGCGGGATAAAATTTTTATCCAATTATTCACGAAACAGATCGATGGATGCGACATAATATACAGAAAATGTGTATAAAAACTAATTATTACCTACTAAATAATTTTGTGTTATATAATACATACAAATCATTATAGTTTATACATATTAAATACATATTTTTATAATAACAATATATCTAATAATATGATGTCATGAACAATACCTTATAGAAATAATTACATTTATTATGATGTGTATAGCTAACTGATAACCCAACACTATTTTTACATTATGTAAGTTTTAAAAATAATGTAATCATTTTTAAACATTTTCTTTCCCCTTTCTTATTTTTATTTCATATATTTCGTTGATTTTTATCAAATACTTTGAGGTGAGGAAACATTTTAATCCTACATCATATTAATTGTTGTTTAAAATATTGCATTAAAAATAGTTGTTTCCGTAAAACTATGTATTTACCATTTACTTTTTCATTCAAATATATTCTTATAACATAGTAAACTAGAGTGCTTATTCGTTTACAAAACGATAGTAATGATATAATTTTAAAATGAAAAACGTTAAGAAATATTTCAATTGAAATGGTTTGAGTCCTTTAGAAGTAATAATATATGCATCATTTTTATTGTAGTCTATAGTGTAAAGTATCTATCTATAACTGACGGAATGTGAAAAAGATTAATTACTTTATTTTTTTTGCTAAAAAAAAAATTCAATATTAAAATTTAGAGATAGTTATGATAATAGGCACGTCGTATATTTATACGGGGAATACGCTACTGTATGTTATACGAATACGACTTGGGGGCTAGTGCATAGCATAACTTTGTTCTAACCATGTATTATAATAGTATACGTAAATACAGTGTATATTATAGTGTGTACATATTTCATGTTTTCCGCAATAACAAAATTTAGGGTCGTTATAATATGGAATACATTATTTATTGTAATTCCCGAAGTCACACTCAATCGGCTCTCGGAAACGTCTTATCAGTGTAATATTTTTGTCAAAGGAACCCGCGTATGGGTGGTTTGGGAATGGAGGTATGTGGCAAGGAAACAATGCTGCTATACATATTACGTATACAAAGTGAAAAGCTAAAAAGCTCCTCTGAACTACTCCTACAATATATACCTACTGTATACGTTTATGGCCGATAGGGAGTCGTATATACGGAGGGTGTATATTTTTTCACGTACTCACCTATACCACCACCATGTATATATTTATGTGCATGTATGTGTGTGTGAGCTTGATATCGATTTGACTCTATTGTCTTCAGCGATACCGACTTTGCTATAATGTATATATGATAGTGAAACAAAAGAGGCAAAAAGCACAGTGGACGAAAAAAAAGTTTTCACTATGAGGTTCGTTAGGGCCTCTATTGAACGTTTCTTTTATTATTATTTTTATTATTGTATACGTTATCCCTCTTTTCTTCCACCGTTATTCAGATCTATATACATACATATACATTATATATATCGGAATTTCCCCAACTGTTTAATTGATGTTAAATTGAGCGGACCGGAGGGAGGAAATCGTTGCTATATACCTACTCGTAGCTGCGAATCAGGGGGTTTGGATTTTCAATTATACAGTACCTATTTTTTTAATTTATGTTCAACTTCGTTGACAACCGTGATTCCCATTATAACAGGTCCAGTAGTTTTACTGTAAACGCCCGCTTTGCAATATTTACCATGTATAATATTTTGATAAATTGCCTTTCTCTCGTTTATAAAAACCACACTGTGTAGCTCAAATTAGACAGATAATATTTGTTACATGTGCACTGAAAGCCTATTATAAATTATAAACGAAATTCTGTTGCATCTTACGCAAACAGCTATAATTTTAGAAATACCTATGTTATTCTAATATTATATAGATGTACAAATTCAGAACTAAAGTTTGAAGTAATTGCCAAGGGTATCTATTAATTAAGGAGAAATTAGAACCTCTTCACTTGCTTGGTAAAATACAATATTTATGAACAGTTTGCCAAAATTCTACACAAAGGTTCATGTAATGGTATATCAATATAAATGATAATTAGTTGCCAAGTATGTGGCACTACGTGCACAGTCAAACATATCTTCAAGAAATGAAGACAGTATGAAAAACAAAGAGAGGCCACTTTATGGGAAAAAGTGTAGGTCCAAACCCAAACAACGAAATAAACACAGTAATAGAATTGTTCAAAACAACACAAATATTAAGACTATTATAAGAAAAAACAAACAATATTGTAATGTACTTAAATAACCAAATTGTTTTTAAAACTATATGTATTTAATTAATTAATTCATTTATCTTCTTCTATTTTATCACAAATTTAATGCCAATAGCCTTAGTTGTCGAACCAGAGATGTATAATTTCATGACCAATAAAAAAAAAAGATTTGTATCTTATTATAATTTATAATGCATATATAGGTACTATAGAACTAACAAGATACAATTTTTATTGCTGAGTGCCAAACATAATTTCTTTACTTTTAAAAGGTCGGATATAATATCATCATATATTAAATTTAAAATTTGTTATGTTAATAACGTAAACCATCAGGACCTTGTTCAATAAAAACTTAAGTTAAAAATATTCAAACATTTTAGAAAATATGCCTATAGTATCTATATTTTACTTGAGATGGAGAATTTACGTAAAAAAAATATCGGCACATTTACCAATAAAGTGGTAAAAATGGTAAAATAGAATCTAAGGTTAAATAATAAAAAATCATAAAGCCATCTTTTTTATTAGTTAATAGGATTGTCATTTCTATTGTTGTATAATATACTTACGAATTTAGTTCTTTCTATTAATAATAATAAAGAACTAAAAATGTATCTATCGTTCTGTTTCAGTAGAATAGCTAGTATTATGAATATTTAATTATTCATAATAGGTACTATTAATAAATTATTACAATTAACACAGCATTCCATTTATTTTTGTATGTTCAAAAGTCAAAAGTCAAATCATTCATATTTATTTACTTTTATTTTTTAACTACCTATTACTATTATATACAGTGTCGGTGAAATAGAAAATATGATAAGTACAATAATTATATCTCCATATTTTACAGTGGTGGTTCGAGCCCCTCATGCTTCCTATATATGTGCAAACAATACGTATATTCGTTATTTTGGTTCGTATTTATGTGACTTTATTTACTAAACAAATTACCTATAGGACTTTAGGATATTATCAATATACATTGTTAACATTCGTAATATTGTTAAATTACTATATTAATTTAACTATACTTTTGAACTTTCATCTATACTTCTTTATTTTTCCGATGTTATATTATTAACGGCATGCTATGCAAATTAAATGACTTTACAATTACAGTGGTCGCCGCTTATATCCGTCCGAGAGTATTATCATAAATTATTTTATCAAATAATAGATATAGCTAATAATATTATTCTGTCCTATTTTTCCCACATGGCCACGTATTTATAAAACGTGTAAAATTGTATTTGTTTTTCCAATTACTGTACTCTTTACCCATATAGGGCATTAACACTTATTGTACATTTCATGCAATAAAGTTGTTATTATTATTATTACTAATAAGTAATAATTAATAAATTACTAACATAAAAAAAAATATTTATTATATGTTTATTTCAGATACAATATTTATCACACATAATTAATTTACATTTTAGTGATAAATATTAAGCTGTTTTTGTTTATTTGCTGGTTATAAAATGGATTACGAAAATATTTCTGACCATATGAAATAATTCCTTTGCGAGGAGATGGACCATTTTTTGTTTTTTATTTAAAACGGGAAAAGACCGCAAGAATTCGATATCTTTAGTTGTTAGGGGTAATTATTATTAATGTGCTGGGACGTGTTTAGGGGTGAATTGCCCATTTAATTAAACAGTGGGGGACGTGTGAACTCTGTGGGTGAAATAATGCCTCTGGATGAAATTTATTATGAAATGCTTACGAATGAAAATCAATACTAATGATTCACATTTACCGCAATTTTGCAGATGAATGAGTTTTCTGAATGTTTAATTTGATTGTATGATGAAATTCATGTTGACAACAGCCAATCGTATTGTATAAACATAAATAGACAGAGTTGAATTTAAAAATGTAATTTTCTATTACACTTATTTTACAATAATATTATATTATATTAGTCAAAAAATTAAAACGTTAAGAATGTAAATTTATTTGGTTCATTCTAATTTAAAAATTCCATTTTAACTATCAATTTCTGTTGATTCCACATTATAAACACAAAATGACTATATTCATATCATATGTTATATTTTATACAAAATAAAAGATTTGTAGTGGCCAAAGGGCGTGCCCGATGGAGGAACCTTAGGCTTTTTTTTATACGGCAATTGATTAAGCGCTAAGATAACTTTGCAATATTATAACCAACAAGAAACAATTACTATGGACTAAACATAATTTTTTACATTGTACAATAATAGTGATTAATGATGATTTTAAATTCTTATAGCTATGGCAATAATTTTTCATTCGTGACATTTTTTGGTTAACACTTACTAAACATTAAAAAACTTGGATAATTATTTGAAAAACTACCTTTCAAGGCAGATTGTTCCTTTTCGGATTGCTATGTATAGTATAGGTACAATATTTTTATTATTTTTAAATAAATCAAGTTAAACTCAGAATAATTGTTGAAAGGTTTACCTTTACATTCAAGTAAAAAATAAACCATTGCAACCAAATCTGCTATTCGTGAAGTGATTTTAGTCTTCGATTAAAATTACATTCAGACGATTCGTTAATTAACGGGAATATCATTATAGACGACTACATTATGACACATATAGATTATAACACTAAATCGCATAGAAAAAATATCTATTCTCCGTAGTTTTCACTATGAAATATTAGATTTTTATCTTTTCCTTACCTTTAAATAATATGCATAGCTTATAAAATGTAAAAACCGATTCAACCCTATCAGTCGATATAATAATAACACACGTTTTAATCGTTTCCCGAAAGGAATGTTTCTGACTTATTCCCTTTTATCATACACCATCGACCACCTAAAAAATTTAAGACTGGAGAAGTCTATTTTCTGTTTAGTACACTTCTAGTGTACCTTGCCTTGAGTATTTCACTGTCTTTCACTGTATTTTATTCATATGTTTAATTTGAATTCGAATTTACATAATTGCATGAGAAAAAAAATGTCAAAAGAAGACTGTGAAAACACCTATTAGGTACCCCATATTTTCTAAAGATACTTGAAAATATTTCTCACTGCAATAGTTATATACTGCTAATGTGACTCAAACAAGATATAACTTGGAAAAGCACTGTTCAAAAAAGTTACATGCGCGTAAATTAAATTTATGATGTTGCAGTTGGCTCCTATTATATAATAGTCTACTATCAGACAATAAGTATACTTACTTAGGTAGTGATACTCTTTTGTTTTATTTTGAATACCTACATTGTATATATTTATTCTGCTCAAAGTTTACAACAACGTACTCTCAGAAATCTAATAGCAGTTAACAAATATTTAAATTGTTTAATTTTACATAAATGTAATATGATGTAGGTACATAATAATACATTAAATAATTTTAAAATGTTGCCGTTATAAATAATATTTGTAAACATATGATAAGTAAATCAATTAAGTACCTATAACGTTCTTTAATTAGTTTTACGATTGTGTATAATGAATATTAGAAAAATGAAAAATACAGAAACCCAAAAAATAGTTTTAATACGAAATTTAGCCCCCAAGTATTTCATGTTTGGTTATATTCAATAATGGGGTGGCGCACCTATATCGAATTTTAAGCTGGAATTTACAGAACGCATTCTCGAGGCCTTAAGGTTTGATTAAAACCGGTAATTCTTAGTGCAATTCAATAATTTTCTGGAAATACCAAAAGCATGCATGGAACGTAATATTAAATTAAACCTTAATCATTTGAGTAGTGGAGGGTGGAGCTTCGGAACATCGTGTTTGAGATTGTATAATATTCTATAATACAATATAAATTATATACATATTTATTATTTTTATATTATATTAGGTATATCAAACTAATATACTATTGTCTATTGTGCATTTGTACCATTGTGTACCACGGGCCAGTGAATTATGTTTTTCGTAATTCACATTAAGTATTAATATTATAATATATCTAATACAGACTGATATAATATATATTCATGTGTGGTGAAAAATTTTTAGTCCTTATAGTTGAAGAGAAATGATTTAGGTAATTATATTATTTTTAAATCAGAAAAATAACAAAATTTTTACTTAACTTCTCTTCTTATAATTAGAAAAATAAATAATGATATTGCTCTTTTATCATGCATATATGCATAATATATTAAAGATATTAAAATTAAAAGTATAATCTAGGTTAAGAAAACAATCATGTGTAACAGGTATAAAATACCAAAACAAATCATACAATATTCAATAAACTATGAAACATGCATCGCATGAAACAACAACCATCATATAAGGTTAAGATAACAATTATGTAATGAAATAACAACTAGTATAATTTTAAGCATAGTCAATAAGTATAATGTAACTAGGTTAATCTTAATATCGATATTACACATAGTGCTTCTATAGTTAAATTTATATACGTCAAAGTTTTAATAAAGTGTTTTTGTGTACGTCACTGTAAAGCGATCGGCGTAGGTATACGACATTATATTTCATTACTTTGTATAGGATACAAGGAGGCCATACTGCAGAAAGTATCTGAATAATCATTTTCAGATTGGTGTGTGTGTGTATTTAATTTATTACATATTAAAGTTTGAAAAAAGATTATAAACAATGTTTTGCATGCCTATTGAATACTCGTACTATACAAATACAATAAAGGTCCAGTGCAGTCTGTGCTAAATTAAACGCCTATACAAATTAAATGTTTACTTACACTTGGAGAGCTTGAAGCAATTATTTTAACGCATTGTTTAATGTTACACTGTACCTACTAAATACAAAATTATAATGAAACGTTTTAATTTTTTTTTCTTAAATAATATAGTATTTCAAATGCACAGGGTCCAGGGTATTCATGAGACCTCACGTACTGTTTGTGTTATTCAAATGTACACACCGGATATTATCTCTTTAAGCACATAATATAACAGTCACAATAATTCTTTGGAGATGAATTTTAAAAAGCAAATCGTATTTACTGTTCAAGCAACGGAACTCAGTGCATAAATAACAAAAAAAAAACCAAATGACGTAGGTAGTTGAAAATGTACCTATTATATACTATTATTATTATATACTTACCATCGTAAGTTTGACATTCAATATATTATACTCGATAGTTGTAGATAACATGTGATGGGTGGTATGAATTAAAGCAAGCAAGTGCATTTTAGATTCTGAGCGGAGCGATGAATGTATTGGTTTTATAATGATGTGTGTTTTTTTATTTTTGTGTCTGTCATCACCTTTTAGGACAGTAAAAATGCTTCGTTTTCTTCAATAGTACCTTTTCTGATAGGAAAGTGAATCTAATTGGTACTTTGGGAGGTCAAAAGTTAAAATTTCCCAGGAGTTTTAAAAAAACGCCGTGAAAAACAAATGAAAAATTAAGGAAAAAACGGGAATTTTTACAGAATACCAATTTTCGACAAAATCGATTTTGGTTTTTGGTATGACTCTAATTTAAATGATGGTAGATACATGAAATTTTGACTGAATGTTTATATAGACATTTTCTACACACCATAACATTTTCAAAATATTCTGACTTTTTTTGAGCTGTTAACGGACATTTTAAGTTTCCAATTTTTAAAATTTTTTTTTTCTATAAATGTCAATAAAATTTTATTTGTTTGATAAAAAATCTTGAAAATTTAATAGTAGGCTCCTAATATATAGTTTCAAAGGCAGATGAAAAATATTAAAAATCCGAAGTCACAATTTTTTTTAAAGGTAATCAAAGTTCAAATGTTGACAAAATACGTAAAACTGACGAATATTAAAATACATATTAAAATCAATTTTAACGAGTAAAAGTATATACTTTAATATTTTTCTAGCATCACTGATAATTTTATTTTAATAATTAAATAATATGAATAATATTAATTCAACTTAGCAGCTACCGTAAAATAACAATATCAATATAATTTAAAATATCCTAGACTGACATATACCGTCTCCGCTCAGAATTGTTTTTCGTATACAATGATATTCTATCATTGAATTCAAATTTAATACCATCCATTATACAGTGATCTACTTGTAACCTACTGTACAGCGGAGTGACATCCACTTGACCCTCTTTTTAATTGTGTCACTATAGTTAATTCTGAGACCCACAATACAAAAACATTAATTTTAAAAGATGGCTTTTTTCGTTAACCAAAAAAAGAATAATAATAGTAGCAGTAATAATAATCTGTAAAGGAAGTGGTTAAGTTTGAGAAAAGAATGTTTTAGCTAGTGGACGATTAATGATACCAAGGTTCCAAAAACGTTTTGCCAAGTTTGTTGAATGACGGAGCAGGGAGAAAAAAATCAACGTAATTAATGAACTCAAGTCTAATCGTCTGGATAATTCGTTGCAAGGTAAAATGAAATAGAGAAAAATACACAAGCAATCCATCAACAGGACCGGGTCCAATCAATTAAATTAAACATTGATAAGGGATACCGTTGATGCGTAAACACGTTCGATTCTGCAAGGTGATTTTCTAGAAAAAGCTTTTTCAACTAATTGATTGGTGGATTATTTATTATTAAATTCAACTGCCGATATCTTGTACCGGAGATAGGTAGGTAAGTGATAAAAAAGACAATTTAACAGAACTGATATTGAACATTTACCAAAGCGTGAGTTCCATTTTAAACTGTTTGATTTAAACTCAAGATATTATTTATCCTAAAAACGACTTTTTTTACTGTGTACCTCGTTAATAAGGCAGCAAAAAATTTCTTTTTTTTTGATAAAGAATACAGCAGTCCAAGAAGCATAGATATTACATTATTTTATTGGTATTTTTACTATTTTATAATCGGACCCAAGTGTATGTATGTATCCAAATGTATGTATCATAAAAACGTGTATACAATATGTAATATGTATATTTTGTAAAAATTCTTTATCAATAATTGGAAAATAAGAGTCAGGAGATACCTATCAAGTCAAATCATAAATTGATTGTAAACCACGATGGTTCATATTAATTGTTTTTTAAATCTTACATAGTCATATACCTACTATGTAAAATGTAAACTGTAAAGTATAAGTAAGTATAAAAACTTTTAATTAAAAATTCCTAATAATTTTCAAAAGTGTCAGGAAAAACTGATATTATTATATAAAACCACTTTTTGAAACAATTGATTTTGTTATTTGGCGTACCTAACTAGAAAAAATAATAGTAGAAATATTATAGAATGTTAGTGATTTGTATGTGCCATAACATTTTTGAAATACCTATTGCGATTCTTATTGAGATATTTATATGTATAAGTCAATTTTAAGTTTTATTAGTTTATTTAAATTAAATAGTTAAAAAAATAGCCGAGCATTAATCCACAATACTTATTTATCAGAGTCGCAAGTTCAAATTTTGACAAAATTCATTAAAATCACAAATTTTGGCAAATTATTTAGAGATATGAATTCACAAAAATTGTTCTTTGTTTATCTAAGATTTAAAATTCTCACACAAGATTTCTTTCAGTTTTCCTACATTTATCAAAAAAAAAATTTGGCGGAAAGTCAAATTAGTTTTTTACGAGTGTTTGATGGTAGACATTGAATATTCACCTGTAAATTAACAAATGTTCATACAACGGTTTTCTTATTTTAAATTTTCATAAAATGTTAGTTTTATTTTGAAGCATTTTGAGTTATCAACATTTTCATGATAATTTTTTTTTAGTTTTTATTCTATAAATGTCAATAAAATTGTATTCGTTGGATAAAAAAGCTTGAAAATTTAATACAGGGTTCCTTATAAGTTTGTATAATAGTAGTTGGTAAATATTAAAGATCCATAAGCATGATTTTTTTTTAAAGTATTTTAAGTTCAAATTTATCAAAATATCAAAAATTTTCAAATTTATTGTAGTTAAAAAACTAAATGTAAATGTTCAATTTTTATAGATAAGGATTAAAATTATTAATAAAGATTCTCATAAAATATAGATCATACTGCAACCAAAAAGTCCAAAAAATATTTGAACACAATTATCTTTTATATACATTTTAGTTCAAATTTACACAAAATAAATAATTACGGTTTTAGTTATTTTTTTGTAATTTAACAATACAATTTGTGTGTATATGAAACTTTTAGAGTAAGTATATTATTATATTTTATACTTAAAGTTATTTTTTCAAATGTAATTATTTTGGAAAAAATGAATTTAACTTACTGTTGTACTAATGCTTAATAATAAAATAAATTACTTTAATCACAATAATATCATCTCGAATATCATAAAATATACCTACTTAGTAATATTAAAGGCTGGCAGACTATCTTCGCTCAGAATAATTTTTCGTATGCAATGATTTTATATCGTTGAATTCAATATTCAAATGAACACATCCATTACCCGCAGTGACGCTCTAGATACCTAATGCAGAGCGTTACTCACTTTCCTACCCTATTTTTCAATATTGTATATTTCAGATATTTACTGTTCATAAAAATTCAATGATACCTATTAAAAAAAAAAGATGAGGAAGAAATTATTATATAATATTATAAACTAAGGTTTGCATAGTAATTTATATCGTGAATATATCTACTCCTCTGATAATAAACATTAAAACTTATACGTTCCTCAACTTCTAAATGAAAGTTTTTGTTAACATGTTTGTATATAGTTCTTAGTTTCCAAACATAAACATTTGATTGAACAACGACCTATTTATTTTTCTCTTTTAATTTTGATTTATTTAAGATAAAACAAATATTTTTGATGATTCTGTCAATGTATTACGAGATTTCAAAGGGTTTCTTTTTCCCTTTTGAAATACTCATTTGGAATAGTAATTAAGAATGCGACGGATTCAATTAAACTGTGTGATTAACTTCTAGACCTTCAAAAGAATTTTTTTCATTTGTTGACCTTTTAGGTTCTCTCCTAACGGATAATTACAAAACAGTACCTACCTAGTAAAATATTCTGTACCCTTCTCTTTTAAGTCAACTGAAACGAAAATTCAAAAAGATATAATGTAAATAAGACAGAATAATGTGAGTAATTAATATATTTAAAGAAACAGTTATTTTTTTCAATTTACGTTATAGATAATGTATACATTGATAAGTAACATTTTTAATTAAAATACAAATGTAAAACAATTGTTATTATTTGATTTACAGAAAATATATAAATATAACTTGTAGGTAAAAAAAAAATTATGTAAACAAAAATATGGATTAAACGTAATGGTAGGTTAGGTTAGGTTAGGTTAGGCTGAATAATTAACTTCATTTTGTAGTATTGAACATTTTTATACTAAGCTTTTTATTGATAATACTGAACAATACTGAACCATATAGGCATTCACTATAATATAAATATTATAAATAATTTAATAGCTATAGTTAGGTATATATCCAAAAGTCAAAGCGAACTCGTTATTTTTTTTAGCATTTTTAAGTCATATTTTAATTGTAATTAAAACATTAACAGTTTTTGTATCTTTTGATGCTTATCAATTAATCAGTTGTTATCAGATTCCTAACAGTCATTTAGTTGTATTTAAGTTTATAACTACTGTCTATACTAACTAAACCCTTCAAGAATTACGGGTTGTAAATAATTTTATCACCCAAAACTATACGATACTATAGGTGACACTTTAACAGTAACAGTAGCAATTAGCACCATGCGAATACGTATTAGAAGAATGTGACATTGTTTTCGAACAAATAACAATCATAATAGTCATTCAACAAACAATAGAGTCTGCAATATAATATTAAGATAAAAGTGTATTTAATCTATTGACATTTAACTTAAATAAGACAGCAAACAGATAGGCACTTCTACATAGTTAGATACTTAGAGTTACCTTACCTATTTTCGTTACGACAACGTAAAAATGTGCAACACATAATAATCTGAAAATTGGGACATCTGTGTGTCAAGAACGTTCAAGCCAAAACGCGAAAAGTATAAATTCCGTTACTCTAAATGTCTTAGTTTGTAAGATATTTTAAAAGCTTTTTCTTCTATTCGTTTCTTTAATGGCCATCGCAGATAACCTCGAAAATGGCTACCGAAAGCTTAATCGTATGTTTACTTTTTTTTTTCTATCACTGAAAAATACGCATTTCATTTATATCTGTATATATTCCAATACTTACTGCAGGGACCTACTTTAACAACACACATTCATTATATTATACGCAAACACAAATTAAAATCAACACATCTCAATATTAAGATGGACTTTGGGATTTAGTATCTAATTTTTCTCTGTAAGTATTTTATGTTTCATTGTTTCCTGTGCAATTGTGCAAATACATATCTATATTAATTGTATTGCAGCATATTATTGGGAACAAATCTAGTTTAGCGCCCACGCGAATTTTCGAGTTTTTTTTTCCGAACCCTAGGTAAATCAACGTTTTAAAAATGATGGTGTAAAAAAAAATTGGCGGAAATCAATAGTTTTTAAGTTACAGTAAAAAAATTTGACTGCGCGTGTTTCGGCACTCGTCGCTACGCTCCTCGGCGCCGTCGCTCCGCTCCGCACAAATCGAAAATATCCCTCGACTTGCTATGCAACGCCACCTCAAGTAGTTATTGGGTTAAAATGCGTTTAAAAAAATGTAAAAATATAAAATGCAAAAAATTTGACTGCGCGTGTTTCGGCACTCGTCGCTACGCTCCTCGGCGCCGTCGCTCCGCTCCGCACAAATCAAAAATATCCCTCGACTTGCTATGCAACGCCACCTCAAGTAGTTATTGGGTTAAAATGCGTTTAAAAAAATGTAAAAATATAAAATGCAAACAATTTGACTGCACGTGTTTCGGCACTCGTCGCTACGCTCCTCGGCACCGTCGCTCCGCTCCGCACAAATCGAAAATATCCCTCGACTTGCTATGCAACGCCACCTCAAGTAGTTATTGGGTTAAAAATGTTAAAATGCGTTTAAAAAAATGTAAAAATATAAAATGCAAAAAATTTGACTGCGCGTGTTTCGGCACTCGTCGCTAACCTCCTCGCTACACAACATAGAACATTTACAAAATTTACAAATGCTATAACTCAAAAACTAAACTCGACCGCTCAATTCTGATTGCACCATCGTTCTCAGCGTAAAAAAACCAATCTATCTGATAGAAAAAAAATTAGAAAACTGCGTGGGCGCTAAACTAGATTTATACCTATTATTGTCATATTAGTACAATTAATTAGCCATAATAAACTCATGAACTGATAACGTTTTAAAACTCTTTTCTATGTATATTGTCACAGTGTACCAACATACCTAATTTAAAATGCTAACGTGAAATGCAATTATTTTTATAAGAGTAGGTTAGGTACTTTCCTGTTTAAATGTGAGCGAAAATTGATAGTTGTTAATTAATATGAATAAAACTTTCTTTATCGTAGGTATATAGGTACGTGTAAAAGACATTAATTTATTTCGATTTAACTTAGTTTCTTTGTAACTGAGCCAAAATATATAGGTATATATAGTAAAATAAAATATAAAGTATGTACCTATAAAAATATCTTCTGTTAGTGGCAATAAATATTAATAATTATATTCGTGTAGGTATAATATATTATAATAGTATAATATACCATGTACATAAATTGCCTCTTCCTACAAGACTCATAATAATATATAATATACCTAGGTACCTACTATTAGTATTATTTAGTAACGTAAATACAATATAATTTATTGTGTATTGTCACAATATTCAAGAATTATTTGGCAAACCTAAAACCTTAACTAAAATGAGTTTTTGCATTTCACATCTTTAAATATTATAATAACCTCACTATTCATGTTGTGCCATCTAGCGTTGAACAAAGTCATTAAACGGATAAAGCCAAAAGAACTTAACTATTAAGACAGATTATTGACAAGGGTAGCTAAATACCTACCCATGGATAGGATCAATCAATGATTGAGTTCAATACTAAATAATGTAATATAAAATAACTCCTAAGTATCTACCTATTCATAATACATTACCAAAAAAAATGATAAATGTTAGTTTTATCTAAGGAAGAAATAGAAAATCTTTGTATATAAAGGAAAGTGTCCTCTCGAGAAATCAATGCAGAGCGAAAACCACTGGATGGATCTGACTTAAATTTTCATGATAAATTAATATTATAATGTCACCTTGCACTGAGAAAGGATTTTTGGAAATTCAACTTCTAAAAGGGAAATTAAGGGGTTGTACGAATACAATAGTTGCGCCATCTATCAAGCAATATCTAATCTTTTGTTTATAAATGGTTGCTATGTTATTATTATTGTTATTATTATTATTATTATTATTACCTATCAACTTAAACGAATTATTTTATGATTTTTTTATTACTATTTTTTCCAATAATTCTGCTTTGATTACCTATTATATTATTATTAAATTGTATTTGAATAATAAACTGAACGCAAAGTACATACATTTTCATCAAATAAATAAAAAAGAAAGCTATATAATTTATTTTAGATTCTGAGCGGAGCGATGAATGTATTGATTTTACAATGATGTATGTTTTTTTTTTTTTGTCTGTCATCATTCAAAATTATATTTACACATCGCGTAATTAAACAATAATATGATATGGATAGTTTTTTACGAAACAGACATGGAAATTTGGTAGTACCTACTCTTTTCATCCATATAACGAAAAAAAATTTCAAAAACAGAAGCAAGTTGATTAAAGGAAAATATACATATAATAATATAATAATTCTTCATTCTAGTTAACTATTGTAAATTGATATGGTAAATTCTAAATACAAAAATAAGGGAAAGAATATAATAAATAATAATACTGCAAAGCCAATAAGCATGCAATTTATTTTTTGTTTATGACAATGAATATTACATTTAAAACATTGCAAGGTATCGCATTTTTTTATTTCACAATTACTCCTACAATTACATCTTTGAAAAACACAAAGGCAACCTCTTGTTTTTAAAGTCACTATTTCCCGTAGACATAATTTGTTTGCTTTATTGACGTCTGATATGTTAATAAAATTAGATGTAGCCGGTTGAAGAGTTGAGTAATTAAACCACTCCTTAATTATCACTGTTTGGTTACAAGACGATTGACTGATTGAGCTCATTTTTTTGTTCTGCGACTATGGCAATACTATTTGCAGAATCTGGTGGACCTCAGGAATCAAAAAAAATATATGAACACAGTTATTTTTATAACGGTTATAAGGTACAAAATGTGTACCAGAATATAAACGTTATTAAATTATTTTAGATTCTGAGCGGAGCGATGAATGTATTGATTTTACAATGATGTGTGTTTATTTTATTTTTTTATTTTTGTGTCTGTCATCACCTTTAAGGACAGTAAAAATGCTTCGATTTTCTTCAATAGTACCTTTTCTGATAGGAAAGTGAATCTAGTTAGTACTTTGGGGAGTCAAAAGTTAAAATTTCCCAGGAGTTTTCAAAAGCGCCGTGAAAAACAAATGAAAAATTAAGGAAAAAACGGGAATTCTTACAGAAAACCAATTTTCGACAAAATCGCTTTTGGTTTTTGGTTTAACTCTTATAGAAATGACGGTAAATACATGCAATTTTGACTGAATGTTTATATAAACATTTCTTACACACCATAGCATTTTCAAAATATTCTGACTTATTTTGAGCTGTTAACGGATATTTTCAGTTTCCAATTTTTTTAGTTTTTTTTTCTATAAATGTCAATAAAATTTTATTTGTTGGGTAAAAAATCTTGAAAATTTAATAGTAGGCTTCTAATATATGGTTACAATAGCAATTGAAAAATATTAAAAATACATAGCCACAATTTTTTTTTTATAAGCATTTAAAGTTCGATTTTCGATAACATTTATTAAATTAAAAGTTGAAAAATGATTTTATAGTTAAAAATTGATAAAATGTTCAAATTATATTGCCTATGATTGAAAATTTAAAACAAGGTTCCACATAAGTAGGTTATTCTGTAACCAAAATATCTTAAAAATATAAATATACAGTTTTTTTTTATAGTTATTTTATGATCAAATTTGGACTGACATGCCGTCTCCGCTCAGAATCGTTTTTCGTACCTATACAATGATTATATTATATCATTGAATTCAAATTTAATACCATCCATTAAACAGTGAGCTACTAGGGACCTACTGTACAGCAGAGTGACATCTACTTACCCGCCCTTTTTATTTCATGAAGCTATATATATATATAAAAAAAGAGTTAAAAAAAATGTTAGTCCATTTATAACTCAAGAACGGCTGGACTGGTTTGGCCGAAAATTGGTGGGAAGGTAGCTTAGAACCAGGAAAAGGACATAGGCTAATTTAAAAAGAGTAAATTCCAACACAGGGAGGTGGTCAAACAGGGATGATGAGATTTACTATGGACATTTTTATTTATAAAAGGTTGCTATTGGTTATAGGAGAAATAATTAGTAGAAATAATTATTTGTTTATTATTGGTTGCCATTGGTTATTAACAATTGTTATTACATTAGCATTGATTTATAGATCAATACATTTTCCAAAAAAAAAGGAGGGGTCCTTGAATCTACGATGGATACTTTAGTTTTTAACTCGTTCTATTGGTTATAGGAGAAATAATTAGTAGAAATTAGTAGGTATTTATTATTTCGTTGGTTGCTAAAGGTTTATCGGGGAGATATAGCCGCTCATCGGTTTGTTTGATTATTTGTCTATCAGGGTGGCTAAGTCGCACATACTGCAGTGAGTTACACACAAAAGGAGTTGAACAACTACTAAATTTTTTGAAGAGACAAGAGTTGTCATATTAGACGGGCAATGAGGTGCGCGGAATCAGCTATATATTATAAAAAAACTATTTAAATATTATTGAGTGTATCATAATAAATTACTACGGAAAACAAAATAATAAATAAATAATAAAAATAGAAAAAAAGGTGTCCTTGAATGGTTTAGATTCACAATTTGACCCAGTAGGCCCAACCTGGGTATGTGCTCAAACAGGGATTTTTAATTTTACGATGAACAATTTTGTTTTTAAACCGTTGCTATTGGTTATAAGATAAATAATTAGTAGGAATTTGTATTTATTTATTATTGGCTGCTATTGGTTGCTATTGGTTATTCGGGCAGATCAGGTACAAGTTTGCATAAAATCGAATTTTTACACATATAACCGCTCATCGACGTTGTCCGTGATTCTATGTAGTCGGATTGCCTACCAGGGTGGCTGAGTTGCACTTACTGCAGCGATTTACATTTTACACGCAAAAGGAATTGAATAATCACAATTTTTTAAGAGTTGACTATTTTACGGGAAGCGAAGTGCACGGGATCAGCTAGTATTATACAAACGTTTGGAAAAAATCATACTTACCCAATTCAATTTCATGTAATCAACACCTACATATTAATTTGTGACTCTATTAACACCATTAGCTGTTATCAGGTGTTTAATTTTCTCAATATTAAAACTTGATACTCTTCTCTATTTTTTTTGATTTTAAATATTGAACTTCTCTAAAAGTACGAATATTGTTTAGTGAATGACCCAAAAAATTTCACCTGAGACCCAGCACTACCATATTACATATATTTTTAAATAATTATAATGAAATAGGTGCTACGGAAATTATATAAAAACAAATATAGTCTAAATAAATATAATTTTAATAAATCGTTATATGTTTTCAATCTTACAATCTATCGTAATCTGCAGATAGTAAACTTGTCGATTAAGATTAGCCTTTATGAGTTTTTGAACGATGCAATTTAATATTTGTTATTTATCTATTATTTAATATATATTAACTGTGGTACCACACAGGTACCTAGGATTTTGGCTATGAGTCTATGACCTCATAATTTTGGCGCTTTCGTACGATACGATTTTGGCGCTTAGTACGATATGACTTTTTTCCTTGTCTCATTTTTGCATAGTCTAATGTCTTATTCCACGCAAATGAACCTAGTACCTGTCATGTGGCCTGGGGTGACACATATTTCAGACCATTTAGTGGGCAGTAAATTTATATTGACATGTTATTATCGTGTATTAATTGTATCAAAAAAGAAATACATTTTATTATTAAATATTATATTTACTATGATAATCTTCTTTTAAAAATTGAAAAGCAATTATTATAAGCTCAACAATGTATTCTATTTTCATACATTAGTTCGAAAACGACCTTAAAATAAAACTATACCTACTGGCTAAACGACATAAGCGCCAAAGGTACAAAAATAACATATAATTTGCGACAAAATTTGTAGGACATATAAGCACTAATCTAATATTATACCTATAGGTACCTGTTAAATCCAACATGTGACCTAAGCGTCAAAGGTGCAAAAATGTCATATCATTTGCACCAATAATAATAATATTCTATAGAGAGAAGTAGTTGTTCAAACATGTCGGTCTTATAAAAAACTGTCAATAATAAATTGTTAAACTACAATATACATCATACAAAGAATTATATTTTTAATCAACAATTTTAACACTTTAAAAACAATTATTACACATAAAAAATGTACACTATTTTCATAAATTAGTCGGAAAACGATATAGGTATAAATAATTACAAAAATATTTAAGATCAATATTATGAACCGATATGGACGAGATGGATATTTTCTGTTATTAACTCAGATCGTGCAAATCGTCACGGTCTACTTCCGCGTTACAACAACATACCATTCGCTTGGCGAATCTCTTAACCCGTTTCCAATAATTCGCTGTTTTTCTAGAAACTAGAAAAAAATATTAAAAATCAGGAGATTACTGAAATCAAAATGTTGAAACGTCAATATTTTCAGAAAAATTAACTCTACAATATGGCTATCTTCGATTTTTTTAAAAATAATTAAATAAAAAAATATATTTTTTAACTTTTTTACCAAAACATTAAAAAAAATTAAGACATGAAATATTTGTAGTGTTTGTCCCTGTGAGTTTTAATAAAAAAACAGAATTATGATATATTCATTATTTCAGGAGATATTGCAATGGGTAAATCCTCACGGGACACTCTATATATCTAATATATAAATGTGAAAATGAAAACCTATGAGTGATATGTTCTCGGAAACTACTAAACCGATCGTTATGATTTTTTTTTTAAATTGAAAAGCTCATTGTGGAGAAGGTTTATGGAATTTGATCGATTCTCTAACTTAATAAACAAAGGAGTTATCAATAATATATATATATATATCTATAACTATATGTACCTATCGAATATCGTCATAAATAAAATATTATAATGTATATGCATTAATAATTATTTTTTTTATATAACCTCTGATTTAAATACATACATATATCAACATTAGCACATTTTGATTATAATTCCACTCTTTGGTCTCCTTATCAATTAGGTTTAATTAAAGAAATAGAGGCTATTCAAAATAGATTTCTACGGTTATTGTTTCCATAAACTGTCAAATATATACAGAACCACATTCACTGAATACGCCATTACTTAATTTTTTTAAATTAGTTACTTTAGAACAGTGGTTCTCAACCGGTGTGCCGCGAGATTGTCTAGGTGTGCCGCGAGAGATGTTATTAACCTAACCTAACCTATCTGAACAGATAAAATCATACGTGTGTAAATTAATACGACGTAGTATTTAAAACTGTACAGTTTTTTGGAAATAAATTGAAAATATTAATTGACCAATTGTGTGCTAATAATTGTGCAGATAAGACGATACCGGATACATGTATAGGCGCGTGGCGATAACTAATGACTTCGGCGAAGTTTCCGAAGTTGTTGTGGTTGTCAAGTGCGCGAGTGTGCCGTGAAAACTTGGGATGTATAATAGTGTGCCGTGAACTAAAAAAGGTTGAGAACCACTGCTTTAGAAGTATAAAGAAAAACAGTGGACTTAAATTTTTTATGAATAACTATAATCAATAATTTATATTGAAGGTTTCTCATGTAATTTAAGTCTTTCTTTAATATGTGTAGAATTATTTTATTTGACTTTAGCAACAACCAATTTAAAGTCATATTTTCCGATTTATTGTATTGTAAAATGGGCTAATATGTACAATGTTGATTTAATTGTGAACTATTTAGTCATTAAGAGATGTGTTCTATTGATTTTACGTCCGTATGAACCAAATAAACAAATAATTAAATATATTGTACAATATATCTATACATATATATATATATAAATGGAGCCAAAAATGTATGATAATTGAGAAGGGCGGGGCAGATTTAGCTACATTATTTTTTAAGATGTTTGTAATTACCAGGAGAAGGTTCTTACCAAAGAAAATTTAGGGAAAATCCAATTTTTTTAACGTGAAAAATATTATTCGATAATATCGAATATTAATCGATTATATTGATTTAAATATTATTGAATGTTTCATAATTACCATGTAAACCAAATAAATAAATAAATAATAAAAATAGAAAAAGGAGGTTACTTGAATGGTTTAGAATGTTTAGATTCACAATTGGACCCGGTAGGCTCGCAAATTCAGTTTGATAAACATGTAATTGCACCTATAGAGTCCTTGGTTCAACTATTTTTATCATCTCACTTTAAATGAAGATATATTAACATTATGAGATAATACAAAGATTTTTTTTTTTGTAAGGTATAACACAAAATATAATAAATAGTAAGTAATAATAGGGATTATTAAAATTAGGATACTTTAAATTAAACTTTATTTATATTATTTATTATATACAAATTGTTGTAATGGCCCATTTAAATGTATTAACTAACCTAACCGATTAAATATTTAAAAAGTTGATCATGTGTATTTAAATTTATTTATATCAAGTAGATATAATTGAAAAAATCCAATAAATCTCCAAACAGTTAATGAAGTATACTGACAAACTTTCATTGTAAAAGTATTAAGATTTCGACATTAGTTATATGATTATGAATAAATATGACAATATAAAAGGTATACACAGTTTATTTATAATTATATAAAACAAAAAAATTGTACAAGTCTTTTAAGAACAACACAATTGACGTTGCAGTTTAAAAAATGATTTAGTCTTAAAAACACAAATGTTACTATCAAAAATAAATTATAGGTAAACTATATTGTATACATATATACATTTTACATAAACTTTATAGGTTGACTTGTAATCTATTAGGTAAGTATACATTTAAAATAAAAACAATTATATTAACAAAATATTATAATGCAGTAAATAAATAACAATGATTGTTTAATGTACATAGTAAAAAAAATAATCTATAATATATAACTATATAGTATTATAATTAAAATATATCATAAAATTATAGAAATTCAATATTAAATAATTAACTGATTTGAATTGGTTACACAGCTTTACAAACTATCTATAACCACAATTAGTTATACAGAGAGTACATGTCATTTGACTGATTATAGGAAAATTTTAAAATTAAACTCTAATTGTATAGTACGCAAAAAGGAAAACAATTAAATCAAAACACATGTACAAGAATAAACAGTTGTGAAATTGGATTGATTATAAAATTAAATTATGAGGAAGTAATTTCTTTTCATATTTACACACTGTTTACCAAATAAAACAGAAAAAAAAATTTAACATCAAAAAAATTATAAAGTTAAAAAACACATAATGAAAATGTATATTAACTGTAAAATCAATTTCTATTGTATAACAGAAATATAAAAAAAAAACACAAAAATAATCGTAAGAATAAAAAATTATTTACACTGCTATAACACATTAATGGCACACATTTAAAAGCTAAATGTTAAGTAGATCAACTGATAAAAAAACATCATTGTTGTTCATTTAAAGTTGACAATAGCAATTCAGTAATATTAAATTTAATTCTATCTACACAGTCTTGGGCAAAAATATAAAATCCTACATATCAGCTCTTATTGCTGTAAAATTATATTTATCCTGTATTATACATGATGAATACCGTGTTCTGAGGCTTCACTATCCTCAAGTTTGCGTAGTGTCTTCATAACTCTCAATGCTGCCAATCTTACATTTGGATTTTGATGCCAACAAAATTGTATGATTTCTGATATCACTCTCAATCTCTGAAATACAAATTATATTGTAATAAAAAATACAAAATTACATTTATATTATTTTTATACTCACATTATCACATTTCCATCGAATGGGTATGTCTGGTCTAGCTCCTTGAATTATCAACACTAACCGCATGTCTTCTACTGAAGGATCAGAGCCAACCAGATTGGCATAAGGCAACATATATTCATCAGCTTGAAGCATAGGAGATCCTCCAACTGGCCAACTTTGCCTGCTTCTTCTATAAATTAGAAAAATCGAATTAAATTTTAGGAAAAATTCAAAATCATAATTGAAGTAAATTATTTTAATACTTGCCTACACAACTCCCAAAACACTAAACTTGTTGAGTACATATCAGCAGATTTAAATGCACTAAATGAAGTCACATCAATAGTATCATTAACTACTTCAGGAGCCATATAACGTCTAGTGCCTACTCTTGAGTTGGGAGCGATGTCAATTTCATTTCTTCGACTAAAACCATACAAAAATAACTATTATAGGTTCTAAAAATATGTTGTATATAATAAATAAATACCTATCATATCGGACAGCTAAAGCAAAATCAGCGATACAACACTCTCCATTAGTCTTGACCAAAATGTTTCTCGATTTAATATCTCTGTGGGCAATGCATGGCTTGCCATGTGTACCATTAATTGGCTCGTGTAAATGTGCTAAGCCACTAGCTATTGATCGTGCCATCACGACTAGCTGTGCAGTATCAATAGTATTCTCTTTCAAAAAGTCATGTAAAGAACCACGTTTATGATATTCTGTGATTAACATCATCTGAGCACCTCCAGCACTGACTTTCAAATCAGCCGCGATGAAACCTTAATTTTTTTTAAATAAAATTAATGATTTTAACAATCAAAATTAATATTATTAATTTAATAATTTACCTAAAATGTTCTCATGTCTAAGTAAAACAGTTTGGTATATTTCTGTTTCTCGTAGCCAACTTTGATCATTAATAGTAGTAAAAACTTTCACAGCCACATGTTCACCTCTCCAGTTAGCTAAACATACTTTACCAAATCTACCCTCTCCAATTTGCCGTTCTATCCGTATTTGTTTGGCAATAGTTCTTTGAACCTAAATAATAATATATTTTTAAATATTAGTATAGTATTCATTGTTTTATTTTAATCTCATATTGATTCTTACAAGTAGTGGAATCCCGGAACCAGAACCAGATGAATGACCAATAAGTGTTTGCAACAAGTTACTGGTGCCAGATATATAGCTTTCGGTAGATGTTAAAGCATAAAGCCGATTTTTTTCCCTTCTTCTATACCTAAGGTATATCCAACCTATGATGATTGCAGATACTAGGAGACAAATAACCAGTGACAACATAAATGCTATGTAAGGTACAGAATTAATATGAACTTTGGGTGGTACTGTTGTTGTACTGTGTGGTATGTACATGGGTATTATGTCTTTATTACACATATCTGAGTTGCAACACTGAATGGCTAGGCCATACAAAGAATTTCCACCTTTGCACTAGAAAAAAAAAATAAATAAGAATGTAAAAATTATTTATAACATGCACACACAGCAATTTTTCAAAATATTTACTTGTAAAAAGCCTTGTTCACCAGCTGCAAGACATCCATAAGATACTATTGGTTCATATTCACCAGTTTCATCATTCATCTCCTCACGCACAGAACTAAAACATTGGGAATAACGTGAAGTTACACATGTTCCATTTGTCTGGCCGTCTGGACATTGGTGTTCGCAATAGCATGTCAATCCATGGACTAAATCATAAAAAAATGTCATTAAATATTTTAAATATTTAAATTTAACAGTTGAATAAATTATGGTATAATAAAATATATATTAATGTTTCTTTTCATTAAATATCATGTTGTTAAATAATAGATTTATTTAAAGTCGTTCATTTAAAATTAATTTGTAAATAAATGTTTGCAAAAAAAACTGTTAGTGTTTGAATTCCAATTCAATTAGGTACCTAACAAATTAATGTGTTAAAAAAGAACAATAAAAATATTATGAGACGATTAAAGAAAGAATCAAAAAATACTTCGTAGTGTCGGCGCCATTCGTTGAACAAAGACTAATAAAAACCGGTAGCCCAGATATTTTCATTAAAATTCATCTGGACATTCATTCCGTTATACAGACAATACGTAAAATATGATATATATTTATTTTTTATCTCAATTTCGTTTTTTAAACATATATATTCCCACCTAAATAAAATTGTTTATAGAAAAAAAAAAAATACATCCACGTATTCTTAAGCTACTGGTAATTTATACTTTTTGTCATATTTATTTTGATTTGTACAATCTGTATAAAACATTTTTGTAATAAGCACAACAAATGTAGGGACACATAAGAAGACTTGGTTGGAGAAACTATTCAATAATAGTACTTCATGGCGTGAGAGAAAATTTAAATAAAATTGTTTAGTTTTGTGTAATAATTAAATTACAACTATCTATTTATTTTAATTTCTATGAACAACAGTAAGTTTTTATAAACAAAATTACTATGCATTTCTTAAAATGGTAGATGAAAATATGATATTAAAACAAAGAATATTATAAAAGATAGTGTTAAATTAGAGAATGTATAAAACTAGAAATTTACATTTAAGTTTTTCCGAATATTGAGCCACAAAATATTTATTTAACTCTCCGTTTTAAATCTAAAACTTTAAAAATATACGAGCAAGCGAATGATGAGAAATCGTTTTTAGTAGGGATTAAAATATCCTATTTAAATCTTCCCCCTACTTTAAAAATAATAATAAAAAAACACCTGTTGCCTAGCCTTATAAATATTAAACATCATAAAAGGTAAAGAGAGGGCAGGTAAAAACAGACACAAAGAGCTGTTAACCAAGAACGACGACGACAATGCTATATATAAAAATTCAAAATGGATACGCAGTATATACGATTGGGTCAATCCAACTAACCCCTTTTACATAAAAACGTTGAATAATAAAAACTTGGTTCGTTTATACGGTATACAATCTAAGAAAAGCGATTTCAAACCTCACACAGCCATGCTGTGAGATATTACAACAATGCAACTAAATCTGTCACACCTAAAAAATACCATTTAAAAACTCATGTCAGAAAAATATGAATACGTGTTATTCATATAATATGAATATTTTATACAGTAATTTACATAATTTATGATTTATGTGCCAGTGGGCGGCATAATGGTGTTACCGAGACATTTAATTATTAATCGGTTATAAATCGCGCGCACGATGGAAAGAAAAAGAGAGACTTGAATACCCGCATTGACGACCTGATATTATTTTATATTATATTAAACACGTAGGAGTCAGTCGGTTCGGTGGATGATACGAGAGCGAGCAGGTAATTTTTTTATTATTATAAACCTGAAGACTAATTAAAACTGATGGGTTTTTCGTTACCTGCGTTAGGCGTTTACAATTTTATTACTCTAGGCTCCAGTACATAAAACATAATTCGGGTGTGTCTACGAGACCCACTGGGTTTTTAAGGAAAATAATATACCGCAGAGACTTGAGCGTTTTGTTTTAATGCTTATAATTGAACAAAAACATAATATACGGGTTTTAACTTTTAAGTACATTTTGCTTCCTTATAATAACGTACACACGCCAAGCCGAATTGAAAAACGATATAAATGAATAATATACCTAAATAATATTATGTATTATACTATTAGTACATTAGCCATACATGGTCGATTATTAAACTCCGAAAAAAATGTCGACCAAGTATTATTTACGGGAACAATTATTATTATTGACAACAGTCAACAATAAATTTGATTTCCGAAAATACTAGACACATGCAATTCACAAAAATAATATTAATAAAAATATAATATTATAATAACGTATTCGGACGGGAGCGGCCGTCCGGTTTCTGCGGGTGTTAGATTACAGTCGTCGTCACATTATAATAAAATCGTTATATTAAAATACTTTATAATATTATTATCGTATGTTATTATTTTCCGGCACACCGACACGCGACGGCTGGACGCGTCGTCGTCACACGTCGGAGGCGTCGATTCCACCGGCCGAGGAATAAATTCCAATCCGTGGACCGTGGTGGCAAAGGTGTCGGGTGTCCAAGAAACAATCGCGTGTTACCCCGCATACACCACCATTCAACCGATGTCCCCCCCCCCTTAACCGCCCACCAAGCCACCCACCCACCCACCGTCATAAAAGCGGCTTACGAGAAAAGAGCGCGCTCGCACACATACACACAATGAACGCAATCGCCCCCGCCACGTCCCTTCACGTCCACCGCGTGATTTGTTGCGTTGAACCCTGCTCCCTCCCCCGCCCCCCGCAACAACAACAGTGGGTCCGCTCAAACACATGCAACACCAAGACGGTCGTCAACGGGTGACAGCGGCGGCAGCAGCTGCACCGACCGACACGACCGGTTTCGTTTTTGTATAACGTCTCGCGATCGCTCTCTTTCTCTCTCTCTCGTTCACGCTCGTCTCTCTTCGTCTGCGTTTCTCTGTCCGCACGCACAACAATCTGTTTTCGTGCATCAGAATCACGTTCGGCGGGCGAGGCGGTGAAGACGGGAGCGCCGTCGCACGCACACAGCAGATCTTTCTCTCGACGACCCCTCTCGGTACGACCAGCGGCACAACACATGTGCACCACGCCGACGACGCTATGCGCTGCGCACAAAGTACCCTTATTATTATTTATTATAATATATTATAAGATGTATTATTATTCCGACAATAATACGTGTTCGGTACCTGTTTAGGAACGTCATGCAACACCCCGCGTCGGTGTGTAAATGCTGCACACATGTTCCAGTGTTCACACAGTTTATCCGAGAAGTCCTAATATAACGCGGCCGGGTACGACACGTAACAATTTAAAAATATAATATTCAAACGAATCGTCACGTTTTTTGCTAACAACAAACACCCCTACAATTATAATTAAGGCTATAATTGCGGTCGGTTAGGAATACGATAAAGGTTTTACTTATTTTCCGTACATAACGAACCCAGTCGGGTTTACTTCGCGTATCGTAATTTTTTTTTTTTTTACTCCAAACCAACAAATTAATATATGTCATACTGTGAGACGAAGGAAACTATTATTTTTAACTGTGTAAAAAATGTAGTATCTTTATTCCTCATACATACCACGAATTGAATTAATATATATACAATAGGAAAAGTTTGAAAATAAATGTTAAATTAGCACATAAATATGCAAAATCAGTAAATAAAACAAAATAATCAACAATAAAGTCTGATATTTTATTTTATGCAAGATTATTCTTTGGCCGGTTAAAAAATAACAAAAATATATTATTCCAACTGTTCATACTTAGCAATTGATTTCAATTTACACAAACCTAATACAAATTAAATTAATTTATGTTTATTTTAGTTTACCAAATACTTGTAGGTACCTTATAAGTTATAACTATAATATTTAATGATAAAATAATAATTAAGGGGATTGGAAACGGACAGTTATTTCAAGTTCAACCAAAATGTACCAATCTTTTGTCAATCTACCGCATACCGACGGACCTGATAACGCGATAAGACTTCTAAAACTGATTTGAATTCGTTAATATGGCTATACTTGAGATCAATCAACCATTTTATTAAAATATTGTTACTAAACTCCTATAAATGTTGTTTAAGAAATTTGAAAACTAAATGAAGCATCTTAAAAGGTGGCCTAATCTATCTCAAGTAAACATAATAATGAATTAAAAACAGAAAATAATATTATAGTTATTACATAGGTAATACTATATTTATTTTCCATAAACAAAAGTATAATTATTTGGGCTAGGAAAAGTTTTTTCCTTGAAACAAAATCGTTTTAAATTGATAATCAATACAAATGGGATTTGAAAACAAGTAACAACGTTAATATAATACAACCAATTGATTTAGGAGTATACAAACCTATTAATTACGATACCATATTTAATTTAAATCGTAAGTAATAAGGGGACATTATAGTACACCAAGTAAAATAAGAGTGGTAAATAAGAGCATAAATATAATATTTTTTTAACTACGATAATTTTGTATGTTTAAGGATACATTGGTCAATAAATAAGTATTTATGAATAGTAATTTTGGTTTGTAGTTTTAGTGAAAACGTACATAACATGATAAATACAATATCATGAGATAGAGTTAAACATACCTACTACCTACGCATAAGTATTTTTTTTTTATCAAGAAAATATTTCTATATATCGTTTGGTATAACATATAGTATAAACAATTGAATGACATATTTATATTGTACATACATTTCTTTAATATTTATCTTAAACTAGTATAAAATTCCAAAATACCATCAAAACCTTTAAAACTGCAGAAACGTGACAAATTCAATGTAGCGGCTCACAGAATCGCGTAGGTATGTGTAGAACTCACAGTGTCAACGACACCTGTATTTTATCAGACAATAGGATACTATATACGGCCAGGTGTGAGTACATTATCAAAAATACAATACCTGCCATCTTCTCTCGAGAAGACTCGGTCCATCAGCGTCTTGGTAATTTATTTTGATGTTTTTTTTCGATGGAAAAACGTTAGTTTACGGTCACGCTTTGTCCGACAAACTACCGAGTGTTCTCATCAAACTCCGTTTCATTGTCATTGAAATATCATTATAAAGGGTATTTTTTGTAAAAAGAGATATTAGTGTTGAAAATTGGAGGTAAATCCAATTACAACTAAAGGAGTACGTATTGTGAATTTGTGTTATACTACTTACAGTTTATTGGCCAATATTCGCCACACAATTTCAAAAGTATAGAATGTTTACTATTCAAGAAGAAAATTGTATCAATACTCAATTTACAGAATACAAAGCATAATGAAGACCATTACAAAATTAAACTTTTAATATTTTATACAAATAAATAAATGATTTAAAAATATAATAGTTATTTCGTGATAGAAAAAATAAAAAATACTAAACAATAGTAATTGATACTCCCGATATTCATAGTGGCTTGTTATCAACTATTTTCCGGGAGATCTATAAATGTTTTACAGTTAAGTATATCTTTCTATATCATTATACAGTACCTATACAGTTTATCCAAGTAATTTTATTTATTTTGTACAAGAAAATAATATAGAATACTTTTTTATACCTTATCTAAAATCTGCAATATCTCGGTAAATAATTAAAAAAAGTATATTAAATAATAAATAGTATAAGTAAATAATTTGTTTTTGTTTCTGGAGGTCCAGTAAACCACACTTTTACCAAAAATACACATCTAGATATTCAGTATCTTCAAAATATAATTTTAAAATCAAGGAAAGAACTCACTCGGCTGTAGAATGTATTAAATTTGAATTCAATTATAAATTATTCCACACGAAAAACAATTCTGAGCGAAGGTCTATAAAGTATACTTAGAAATACTATATATACCTTAGTATGTATTTTTATTACATACCTATAGGTATTCATTGTTCTTTTTTGTAAATTATTTTTCTAAAAGTATAACACGCTATGTTTAACTGATTTATCCTAATACAAATCACATGTATTATAATTTATAATATTATATCATATAATATACCTTGCTGTTATTAGTCAATACAGATGAACTGCGTAAAACAGTGTAAACAGATTTGTAGTTTAAATAGCTAATAACAAATCTTCATATTTTACAAATTTCATTGTGAATAGTAAATAATAATATAATAGTGAAAAAATCCAAGTCCATACGAATAATATTATTTGAATTAAAATCGTTGTTTTTTGTTTAAATATCCAATTTTTTGGGCATTTGACTTTGAAATTACTATAAAAAAGTTGTGTCTACTATACGGATTAACGCTTGAACTGTTTTCTAATTTCTTAAAAATAAAAATTATATCATATATAGATACATAAATATAGGAAAAATGTAAATGAAAAACGTCCATGTATAGGTAGCATAAATAGAGCCAAAATATTTTGAATGTTATATAAAAAATAGAAAATGCGAATATAAATATTCGGTTATTATAAGCCTGTTTAGTATAAAAATGCCCATTTCCCTCTTATTTTTCCCGAAATAATTTTGAAAGCTACTTTTTACTTGATCCTTGAAAGTACCAACCAACTAAATACAATATTCTACAAGAAACCCTTTAAATTTGAAGACAGAAGCATTTTTACTGCTCCAAATGTGATGATAGTAAGTTTATTTTTATGAAATCTATCAACGCCTAACAGGGCAAATACCTATAATAGTTATAACTTATAAATGTGAAATGAAAACCATGTTGAAAAAATACCTACTTTCAGATTATATTTACAGGATATCATAGTAAAAATAGCGATTCTAAAATTGAAAATCTAAGTTACGACCACACAAGGGATTACGCTTTGTGAGTTTATTTGGTTTTTTTTTTTTTGAAAATGTTCCAAAATTATCCCGTATACGTTGAAAAAGTCACGTATTTGGCTAACGATCACGAACCGATTCTTTGTCAAAGAAAAAACCTTCGATATTCATACCTATATTAAATAATGTAGGTATATACACGGCTATTCTGTACGATAACCTTATATATTACCAGAGAAAACCTTTATAATCCAATTTAAACCAAATACGAGGTGTACGAAAGAGAGAAAAAAAATCACGTATTTGCCGACACCTCATTTTTATGATAAACAACGGGTTTTCTGGGTCAGGCATCTCACCAATTGTCATAAGCACGTTCAAAACACGATGGTGTCATACACTAATACCACACACGTACAAGTAAATAAAAGTATTTATTTCTTTTACATATTATAATATATATATATAACATGTAATTAAGATATGGAATCTTGTAATGGGGATATTTTCAAGTATTCGCTGGAGGCTGGGTTTAAAAAAAAATAATAATAATAATAATAAAGACGAACTGTAACGAAATGTTACATTAAACGTTTGGTTTTTATCAAATTTAATGCCCGGCAGCAGTTTACGCAAACGGTTAGTTGACCATAACGAGACAAACGTGTGGCCGACCGGTTTTCTACGTACCTATTATACGCGCGTATATAGTATATTTCTCGGACCATCTGGCACCGACTTACACATTCGTCTTCTCTTTTCTTCTCTCCGGCATCACAATTATTCAACGGCAGCCGGCCTAATCCCGCGCGGTGTGCGTGCACACACGTACCGCGGCGAGCCATACACACATAAATGTTTTGTGCGTGCGTGTATGTCATTGCAGGCGTTTTCCTCCCATTATCGGATGCCGCATCTATCGCGCGCGCATCACGTATATATTATATTCACGTACGCATGTATAAAAGTCCTCGCAGTATTACGATCGGTATAAAAGATCCACGGCCCGCGCGGGATGGCCGGAGAGGGGAGGTAGAATAAAATAAATAAATAAAAAAAAAACACATAATATTATATACGTGTAGCCGTGTAGGCAATATAACGTATATATATATAAAATATAATAATAATACCCGTTCGGAACAATTCTCACATTGTCACGCAACGACTTTGTATGCACAAAAGGATTTGTACGGCTTCGTTTTACTTATATATATATATATATATATTATACGATATACCTACTTCTTCTTATTTTTAAACAATTTTTTTTTATGGCAAAACTGATTTGATCTGGTCTCCTGTGAATCCGGATTTCTCAAGGATCGCGCAGCCGCCACCATCTCGGAGAGCCTAACTGCAGTATTGCGGATAAATAAAACGCATTCGGTATATATTACATCTCCGTCGATGAGAATATAAGATCCTATCCGGGCCGCATATATGCTTCTCTCGCGTTCAGTCACACACACGCACATACCCCATATGGAATTATTCACTAACAACAGCCTTGCACCGTTGTCGTTAACGAGGCATAAATTTTCGCAAGCAAAACGCGGCCGTCGGATTTTAAAAGTGTGAAATATTTCAATGCACGTGTGACACATGTCCGTATTTGGAATTTGCGTGTCTTTATTCCTCTTCGTATATAACAACCAACAAATGTAATTTGTGTTACCATGCGAGACGTGAAACATTATTAGAGAAAAATAACATTGAGAAGTTTCTACATCGAAGAAAAAAATACCCAACTTCATAGTACATAGAAATGACTGCAATTTAATATTTAGATTACAGTATACGCATTTACTTAATACAATATAATTAGTAATTACACACATTTGTATAATTACGTTCGTTTATCAAAACGATTATTGAATATCTTTTTCGTCGATTGATTTATGAGTGTACATTTATTAAATACTATTATAATATTATAGCTTGGCTGACGTCGTTTCGAGTGTATTTTATTTTATTATATTATATTGTATTGTAAATTGTCTATAGACTAAAGAGAGAGAGAGAGAGAGAGAGAGAGAGAGAGAGAGAGAGAGCCTTCCACTATTATAGCTGTAACAACGCATAATTTTTCTACAGCCGCCTGCCTCAATCTGTCATTATAAACGCTTAGAGATTTGACACTTATTAAATCCATTGTACATTAATTGTGGACGTTTAAAAAACATAAAAATAAATGTGAACCCGTAAATCGTGTTGTACAACACCTGCATGCACTGTATTATTAACGTTTTACAGATGGTCTATCGTGTGTTTCGTATGCGTGTACACGAGTTGTAGAATTAAATTCCAAATGTACAATGACGACTACATCAACACCGCCGACCGCCAGCGCATATTATAAAATACAACCATTAACCACTAATAAATTGTTATGATTACCATTGCGTCGGGAGTGCCAATAACTCGGGAGAACAACCCGGCGCGAGTTTTTAATTATTGTTAATCATCTCTCCGAACGATTTCAAGTGTGTACGCACACTAACACACCGTAAGAGTATACTACGCGTGTACTTAAAATAAAAACATTTCAGCTCAGTGCTCGTGCAGACATTTTGCAAACGACGCCGTACATAACAAGAGACAAAAGGTATGCAGCATACAAACGTACGTGTTGTTAATAACTTTTATCAAGTACATCGCTGCAACGTTATGGACATCACGCAGCGATTTTTCGTGGATCAATAACAATAATAATATGTTATTATATTCGGCTGACAACGATTTTTGCGAGCCCGTCCCGCGGCGGAGGCTGACGACCGACCGCGCGTGCAAGCGCTCGTGGGCGGGCGGGGTTCATCGCTGACGACTGGACCCAGTTCGTCGTTCCTACACGTGGCGACCAAGTGACTTTAGGGCGCGGAAGTCGTCGTCCGACGGACGGATGCAAATCGTTTCTCATAAATTCTGAGATCCAAATCGTACGTTTTTTTTTTTTTTTTTTACCACGATTTCCTTTCGTATTATTATTATCGCGCATACATAATGATACATTACATATTATTAGCCCCGCGGAGTCGTGACGGGCGCGCGTGGTAGGCGTGAACCGCCCAACACCTCGGACGCGCTTTACGCCAGGCGCGCACGGTGCGTGTGCACGTACATAATATTATTATACACGACGGTGATTATTATTATTATTATTATTACACGTAGCGGCGGCGGAGAAACCACGTCCGCCACCGAGGGCGGGTGTGCGTTGCCTGAGGGGAGGGTCAAGGACACCGTCGTCGGCTGCGGTGGTGTTGTGCTGGTGCTCGGTACCCGACACCGCAGACTCCGAAGACTCGTTAAAAAAAAAAATACGGCGCCACACGTTCAAATCTTATATCCAAAAAATCCTTACAACAGCCGCCGCCGGACCCGTCGCGCGTCTGCCGTCCGTCCAAAAGTATAGTATAATTATTATAAAATAACAATATTATACTGACTATCGAATGTCAACAACAACAACAAAAAAACCGTTCTTGTCGACGTGCACGTACTTACGTGAAATATAAAAATAATATCTAGTATTATTTCGTAGGTCTCGGAAGTACTGAATTGTCTCATGAATGTAATCAATAATTTAGCAAACGCTTACAACGGAATAAACATAAATATCATGCTAGAAATAATGAATAGCTGACGGCAAATATGTGTCTAACAAACATATTTTTAGAAAAAAAAAACAAAGAAACATTCGATATAAAGGCGTAGGTAGAGCTGTAGATAAACTATTTACAAATGATAAAAATATTTAGTTTTGAAAATTGATAGCATATTGAAAATAATATTTGGAAATTAAAATGATTTTTTTTCTTTTTTTATTTGCTTATCGCTATAAAATTTCTTTCATAAATGCAAATCGAAACTATATTAACAAAATAATTTAAAGTCGTCTACATGCAAAATATAATATTTTCGTTTTTGACTGGGTTTTTTGATATGGTGTGGTTAAATGCAGATTGATAAAAGATAATCTCCAACAAATATAATACCTATGCAAAATGTATTATTACTAACTCTGGGGATGGATTATTAATATGTTAGTATGTATCTAGTATCTATCAGTAGATTATTTCGACGTTAATAACCACCATTGGTAGGTACATAATATTATACATATTATTGTTATTGTGTTTCACATTCTACGAGTTTATTGAAGCGAACATCTCAAACACCAAGGAAACCTTATTACTGGAATATAATGATCCGTTAGAAATGTATCTACGATATTTTGTACAAACACAACGAAACAATAACGTCGTTTTCCAAGATAAGCAAACCCCGATTAAATTACAATAATATAATCATATTATACCTATAAATATACAAAACAATCGTATTCATTATAAAAAACTATAGTGAATAATTTTGTTTTACTGCTTATTACAATTTTAAATCTATACCTGCATAACACTACTTATAACAGTTGTAATTGATAACATATTTCTTTTTAGTAAACGAATAACCTATAGGTATCTATGTTAATCAAAAAAATAAATAGCTACCCGAACCAACTGACCGAAAATAGTTTAAATACTTAAATACATTATTTAGGTAAATTAAATTTGTGATATAGTCATGTAAACTCGAGTGTAGACTAGTAATAAGTAATAATAGGTATATGAAAATATATATAAGAAACTACATAGTAATCAAATAAGGAAGAAAAATCTTAAAAGGAATCAATGGAATTTAAGTATAAAAAATATATGGTAATTTTGGTCTTAACATGTTGTATGAAATAAAAATATTATATAGATGAAGGGCATCAGATCTTCTGTTAAACTCATAATTGTTTAATTTATGTTAAGAGATTTAATTTTATTAAAACCAGTTAGGTATTCAGAATATATTTAAACCAATTTTACCAATTTTATTCTATATTTCAGTTTTAATTTAATAATATATACATTATTATGGGTACATATTACTGATCTTTATCTATTAGTTTTGACTTTTGAATAATAATAAGTAGGTATATTAATACCACTTTAACGGAGATTTCAACAATATTGAAAATACAAATGGTAAAACATAAAATATACTTAAATATATAGATATTTACACATTATGTTCATACATTCAGATTTCAGATATAGTTTTTAATAAAACGATAAAATTATGCAAGTTATTTTCAATATGCTAATCAATCAGATCAGTTGAATAAAATATAAGAACCATGTAATAACTCTGGTAATTATAATATGTAGGTATTAAAGAATTTGATAAATAGGTACGCACTTAATGCACAATTGAGAATATACCCAAATAATTTATTTAATTAAGTGTACTTGATGTGTTAACTTTTAAATAACTATAGTAAAAATACAGCAATTTTGATCTTATTATGGTAAATGCATAAGGTTAAGTCATAATTTATTATAATTAGGTATACTGTGTGTCCGCAAAAATAAGGGTCACTGTATAATTAAATTACCCATATTACTCGGTACCCTATCCATATTTTTGAATTCTGTTTGCACTACACGAAACTAGACTATTGGATCATCAATCTTCCAGACAGAATTCTAAAATATGTATAGGGTACTGAGTAATGTAGATAACTGAGTTATTGAGTGTACTCAGTTTTACGGTCACATGGTATAAGTAGATTATTCTTTTTTAACATTTAAATTGGAAAAAATAAAAATTTGATTCTTAAAAAAAAAAAAATTTATTTTAAGATTAATCAGGGTTTAAATTAAGAAAAAAAATATTAATTTAAAGGTCATTACTGTATGATTTAGTATTATAGTTGTATTCAGTTTTAAATAGGTACTGTCTACAATTTTAAGAATAAAAACATAATATAAATATATCACAGATTCTCATACACAATGTATTAGTCATTCTTAGGGGGGAAAACTTGATGTAATAATGCATATACATATACATATACACAAAAGGGTCCTATTGATTCAGAGATTAACATACAGGGGGAGGTACATTTAATAGTTGGTGCACAGTCCACAGTACATAGTATGTTCCCTACTTCCAAAACTAAATGACATTTTCTTGGAGGGTGAGATCTCAATAGCTTCAAATAAAACATAATTTATGACTGCTGGGACAGTTACGCAAGTTGAGAAGGGCAAAAGTTTAATGGATAAAAATGTTTGGGGTGGAAGTCGTCCCTGTTTTCTTAACATTGTCAACTTGGAAGGAATTTAGCTAGTTATAAGAATCCATCTAAAAACCTTCAATGTTACATAAATAAAATGAAATAAAGAAGTAAAAAGGTAGGTAATATTTTATAATATCATAAACTGACGTGATCATAATTTAACTAGTAATATGTTTATTACTATATACTAATGTCTAATATCAACAAGTATTATTCCCATTAGACACATATTTCATCACTATTTAAACATAAATCATAATACTTAGTACAAAATAAGATAAGGCAAATCAATTAAACCCATTCAAGTTTACTATTACTTATTATGTTTATGTATAAAATAAACAGCTATGGAAATCATAAATATTATTTAGGTACCTAATTGGAAATTATGAGCTTAAATTACTAGACTAAAAGTTTTCTGAAAAAGTATAAGTATACCTATCAATTAAATGTAAGTTATTAAGGCCTAGGTGCTTTATATAAATGCATAAGTTCATAATTTTTACCACAACAGCAAGGGCATAAATTGCTCTTAATGGGCGTGAACAATGTAAGTTGAAACACGGTGGATTTGGGTTATTATCAACTATTATTTTTCATTTACACAGTTCCTAATCATTTGTTAGATTATAATATTAATATTAGTATTTTAAAACATAATAAAATCTAGAGGAAATCAATCCATTCACATATATGTATACCTACTAACAATTCTACTTATAAGGTACATCATAATATAAAAACTAGGTATTAAATATTTTGACAAGAATAAATATGAAAACCAACGCATCAATTTAAAAATAATTTTACACTCAATTAATTGGCATATTATTTATTAGGCATACCTAAAGATAAGGGTTTATCAGTAGATGGCATATTGTACTAGTATCCAAAATATTACTGATGAGTAATGACAAATAGTAATAAAATATAAATATAATTATTTAAAAGTAGTTAGATACTCTGCTCCCCAGCGAAAGAACGTACTACAAAAAAATGGTTTTTCTCTACATCTAGAGGAACTGTTCTCAATAGCAGAATGTTGTATGGCGATGCGCCGAATCACAACATATTCTCTCACCAGACAGAGTATAGATAATAGATTTTATTATTGAGTGTAATATGAATTTTAAAATAAATAATTTATCTGAAGGGTACCTACCTACTTTTGTTTTATTTTTTTTAAAAGTAATTTTTGTTTTGATAAGAATTTCTAACATAGGTATAAATACTCACTAACTTAATGCCAAGCATATAATATTTGTTCAAAAATTGACATTTATTTCAGTAAGTAAATAATTAGAAAGATTCAGATTTCCTAATTTGTTTATTTATCCGTTTAAATAGTTTGAAATATTACATCTAAAATGTTGTGGTAGTTTTGAGTGCCTCACTGTCATAATAGTATAATACATTAAAATTTACCTAAGTTCTAAATATATTTTTGAAGTAGAAACACAATAATGCAGTGTTATTGTATATGAAAATAGTTGATATTTGTTGAAACATTTTATAGAAATTAAAACAAAGGTTTACCTATACCTAAATTGATTCTTTACAGTTACATTTTAATTATGAACAATTCAAGATGGAATAACAAAACAATTGTGTATGCTTAATGTTGGGTAACTCCATTTGCTATATATGTTTATCAAATTGCATAGTCGTGACATATGGTTATTTAAACCAAGATAAATGAATTAAAAATACAAGTGCACGACAAGTTGTACGTCAATGAAACAAATGTAATTGTATATTATTAGATTTTATCATAGTATAAAATCATTTTAGAATCACTTGTAGTAGGTACATCTTACATAAGATGCCGATTGATAAGTAGGCATATAAGGATCTAATAAATATGACTTCAAAAAGTAGGTCCTTAAGTAGGTACTTTATAAGATGAAAAACAGAATGAGATTAAGTATACATAATAAGTATTTGTATATGGTTGTACAAAGTCTCCGTTCTACTATGAACAACAACCAAACAGCAACATATTATTTATAAACCCATAGAAATCGTCACTTGTAACAATAAAAATAATACCTAATAATATAGAATTTTACCTGATTTAGCAGCAACTGTTGCTATTCCTAGTCCGATGGCTAACGCACCGCCCAAATCTCGTTTCAGCAACATGATTGAAATCGAAGACACAATGGGCCCCAGACGTTATCCGCGTTCTCGTTCCTTGTTATCAGACGAATATTGTTCTTGACGAGCACAGCAGCTGCATTTCGGTCTGCGGCGTTCGCACGCTCGCTTTAACGAGAATCGTCTGTGTAATGAAAACAATATGAACCGCCACTAATTGTTAGTTCGCGGAGAGTGCGATAAGCTCGAACGGAATAATTGCGGATGTTTGTGAATTTAAAAATATAAAAATGACATAAAAAAGGTGATTAGAAACAAGCAGCACCACGAGACGAATGACGGAGATAAACACAGGACGGACGCGAGAACCAGAATGATGCTGGCGGGGGCCTTGGTGGTCGGTGCTGGTCGCTGGAGAAAATAATAAAAATATGGTATCGGTATATTGTGGTCGTCTGGGGGCATGGGATGGAAAACAAAATTAATAAGAAACAGCTGATAGAAAGTGACATGGAAGAAAAATGTAAGCATACGATGATTGGCCATGACGCCGCCGATGCTATCAACTTAACATTTTATAAAAAAATTATCTCTTTTCACAATGTTATTGTGTTTATTATTTTGTATTTGAATTTTTCAATTTTAAAGTTTTTGCAGCATTGCAGCTTGATATATGCATGAACATCAGAACATGTCCCATTGACGCACGTTATACCTTACACAGTACGTCCAATATTCAAATACAAGATAATGTACAAACCTTGTAAACCCCATAAATAACAATTAACAATTGTGTCCAGTGACAACACTGCCACAAATATAAATGTATCAAAATCTAAATTTAACAGGTATTTAATACAACGAATGTAATACGATTTTAATACTCAAGTATAAATGGTATAATATCAAGTAATTATAAATTATTACCTAATTAATGTTATGATTATATTCTAAAAAAATGAATTAGTATTATTTATATAATATATATAGTGGAATACTTTAGAGTTTAGATCCTAAACTTAGCAATAAATCCATTGCTGTAATGGTTCTATGTTTGATCATTGTATAGATGCTACAATTATCAAGCATTGAGTGTTTTATTTTTGTGTCTGCCATAAAATTGTTGTAGTGGAAAGAATGTTTCAATCTTCCTATATTGAGGGTGATTTCTGGAAGAAAATTGTATCTATAGTTAGTTGTTGTTACTTTGGCGGTTAAAAGAAGAAAATTCTCAGTAGGTACTTATAAACTTATTAAGTCAACAACTACCACTAATTTTTAGTGATATTTTTATTCCATCATAAATATCAATTTTATTTTTAACTTACTAATCAATCGGCGATTGCCTTATCATGTAGGCGTAAAACTATTAATGAGTAAACTATAACAATCAAATTTGAAAAAAAAAATATTATCATTCATCAATTTAATATATTTGTGACAAAACAATATTCTATAATAATGTTTAGTATAAAAGTATCTTTTTTGGGGAGCTTCAGCCCTAAATCCCGTGGGGGGGGGTTGATGTGCTCGCAGTTAGATGTAAGTCTTAACAGTTAACACTTAACGGGCTAGTAATATGAATTGGTCGATATCAATATAATATGTAGGTAGTACTAGTAGTAGGTAACCACCATATTAGATAAAATGTCGATACAATAACGTAATTAAAATAATTTAAAAAAATTAATTTCATTAGAACAATCATTCAAGTTCCTTACAAATATGAATTTTGTACATATTCCCGTTCTATTTTATATAACTACCTATATAAGTGATTGTGTGAACTAAATTATGTGCAGTCTTTTAAAAGTATTTGAAATGTATTTAATTAATTTTATAACATGTAGAATACTTATTAAATCTTTCTTGAATTAAGTAAATTTGAAAACTATTCAATTTATCATAGTTTTATCAGTTGAGTTTTAACGATTTGACTAGATAGGTATTATAAAAGTTTGATAGTCGAACCTCACCGTGACGATTATAGCTATATGCCTGTATGTACAATACCAATTATTGTCTAAATTGTACAGTCTTCGCTATTAATTACAAATTTAAAATGCACTGTTCCATGTTACATTAATATATTATGCATTGCATTATACATAATGCTTATGAGGATGCTTCCCAATTTGTTGTCTCCGTCTTGCACACGTACGACATAACACATTTTCGTTCACTAATTTCAATAGTGTGCTGTTAGTTTTGATATTAGAATGAATTGACCTTCAATCAAATTTTTATATATGGACATTATCTATGATTAAGCGTCGATTTTTATTCGATATTTTAATTTTCAAGCGAGATATTATGATCATTTTTAATTTTTTATATCTCACATACCCATATCTTGCTTGAAAATAAAAATATCGAAATATTGTCGACGCTTAAGCAAATAGATAATGTTCTTATCTAAAAGTTTGATAATTGGTCAATTCGCTCTAATATCAAAATTAAAAATGCTCATATCTTACTTGAAAATTGAAAAATCGAATAAAATCAGACTTTTCAGCAAAGGCAATGACCATATCTAAACATTTGATAGTAGATTTATTCATTCTAATATCAAAACTAACAGTGGCACAGTGCACTAATGAAACTAGTGAACGAATATTTTGTATGAGTATGTGTGTTATACGCAGACAACAAATGCATTGGTAGCATTCTCTTAAAAATAAAAACCATTGGGTATTATAACCCAAACTTTTTTGGCAAAAACGGCTGTGTTCACCACATGAATATAATTTTAGTGGAAACTGTCAATTGGTAACGATGTAACACCCAAAATCCTCGATCCCATTGAAACAAAAAAAAAGAACACAATTCTGATAGATTTTTTAATTCAACGTATTTTTATGTTATTATTTCTAAATATTTGTTAAATAATGCAACTGAAATCAAATTCATGAGTTCAAGGCTGATTAAAATCTGTGAAACGCTCAATATGTAAATTTAAGCAATTAAGTATTTATATATTATATTTTCTTATTTGGATTATTTTATATAGAAGTTATAAGCTTATACTTATACCTACTAAAGTTTATATCTGAATTATAATTTATAAGTTATCATTTTATAAACTTATAACCCAAGTGCAATAAGTATATTATATTTACGATTTATAAGATCAATAATAAAAAGGCCGGGTAAGTGTATGTCGCTCTGCTGTACAGTAGGTTACAAGTGAGTCACTGTAATGGATTGTGTTAGATTTTTATCCAATGATATAATATCATTGAATAAGAAAAACGATTCTGAGCGAAGACGGTCAGTCAGTCTATAATATCTTACTAAGTCTAAATGTATTTGATGATATTATTGTGAATAAAGTAATTAATTTTAGTATTATAGGCATTAGTATTTACTATAGTTGGTTAAATTCATTTTTCTCAAAAAAATTATATTTTAAAATGCCATTGCGTGTATATAAAATATAACAATATATTCTAAAAGTTTCATATACCAACAAATAATATTTTTAAATTATATCAAAATAACTAAAATCATTATTCTTGGTTTAAATATGAAATTTTGTCTAAATTTGAAATTAAAATGTCTGTAAAAAATAAATGTGTTGATATATTTTTTAGATTTTTTGGTTACAGTATGATTTATTTATGAGAATTTTGTTTTAAATTTTCAACACTTAGTTATAAAAACTGAACATTTTATAATTTTTTAATTACAATGATTTATAATTTTCGAGATTTTGACAAATGTTTGTCAAAATTCGAACTTTAAATGCTTATAAAAAAAAATCGTGCCTATGTATTTTTAAATTTTTCAACTGATGTTGTAACAATATATAAGAAAGCTTGTATTAAATTTTCAGACTTTTTGGCCCACCAAATAAAATTTTATTGACAATTATAAAAAAAAAAACTAAAAAAATTGAAAACTAAAAATGTCTGTAAACAGCTCAAAACAAATCAAAATATTTTCAAAATTGAATGGTGTATAGAAAATGAGAATATAAACATTTAGTGAAATTTTCATGCATCTACAATTATTCGTTTTGAATTACAACCAAATAAGAAAAACGCTACATGAGAAATCGAGTGAATATCCTATGCTGTAAAATTATGAACTTAAAACACTCATAAAAATTTATTTTTAATTGCTTTTAGATATTTTATTTTTGATAAAAGTAGAAAAACTTACGTTAAATCTTGTGTCAAAATTTAAAACCTTAGATTTAAAAAAAAAAATTTTTATGAATTTTTAATTCTAAATAATTTTCAAATTTTCGTCATTTTTACGTATTTTGTCAAAATTTCAACTTTGAATGCTTAGAAAAAAAAATTGTGACTACAGATTTTTAATATTTTGCATGTGCCTTTGAAACAATATATTAGGAACATTCTATTAAATTTACAAGAATTTTTAACGAATAAATAAAATGTTATTGATTTTTTAAAAAAAAAAAACCAAAAGATTGGAAATTTAAAATGTCTGTAAACAGCTCAAAATAAGTCAAAATATTTTGAAAACGGTATGGTATATA